>PVKB01001314.1:0-442338 GCA_004027205.1 Ctenodactylus gundi
ATCGCGTCATTTGTTTTCATGCCTTGTGCTTGATTTCTTTTCGTAACCTCCGATTCTGAGCCATCCATATCTTTTAGTCTTCCTTTATTTGATAACCTTTATCTGCTTAATTGTCTCCGTTTGAGCTCAAGGAATAGTTTATGCATTTATTTATTTATTTCTTCTTTGATCTCTTCAAACGTTTCAGTCACTGTTTTTGTTTTTTTGTTTTTTGTTTTTTTTTTTTTTTGAGTTCTTTGCCTGAAAAATCTTATGCTTCTGTTTCTATAAGTTCGGCTTTGGGAAATTATGGATTTTAAAGAAACTTACTTCTTTTATTTTCTATTGATTTCTGTACTTTTGTGTTATCTGTTTTTGATTAAATGGGCCATATAGCTCTGCTGCTATACTAGGAATTTTTGACATTAGGTTGCAAGAAGAGAGAAACTGCTGGTAATATTAACATCCAAAGAACTTGTTTAGTTGTTTTCTTTCAGGAACTCAGGAATAAAAAGGTTAGTCATGGCAAAGAAAAAACTGAGAGATACGCAAATACAAGGAAGATCTTTATAAAGGAAGAAAATTCAAGAAAAAGCAGGAAGGAGTTAAAAGAAAATGAACACAGATAAGAGAGAAAGATGCTTTTCATTTTTTAAAAATACTTGCAATGGAAGGACTAACCAAAGGAGGCTTGGGACTATATCTGTGAGAGATAAAAAAGAGGGGAAAGAGAGAGATTTATAAGCAGGACAGATTTTAGGGAGATTTCACTTCATTTATACACTAGCAGACATTCTGTTAGAAGAGCTAAGTCATGACTGCCAGTAAGGGAAAATCTGAAGGTTAAGATAAAATGGTATAACCCCGCAAACAAATAGTAATTATATAGAGTTGCTCCTAAGTTTATGCCCCTCAAATAACACTCTAAAGTAGACATAAAGAGAGGTATTTCCTTCACAGATTTTTATATGCAACAAAGTTAAGTGGGAGGATAAGGAGATTTGTAATGTTATGAGAAAGAAAAGGAAGAAGGATGGACTTTCAGCGAGTATTGAGAGAGGATACAGGGAGATTGTGCCCGGTGAATAAGCCATCAGAAATATTAACATTAGAAACCCTATAAAAGGATCCCTGGAAAAGGAGACCCCCACTATGTATTATTATCATCAATCTAAACTATTTGGATTAAGCAGAGTACTTCATGAATAAACAAGATGGATACAATGACAGAAAGAGAGAGGAAGGAAAAAGAAGGGCCAGCATGTAAAGGGAAGAGCTGAGAGATGAGGAAGTGTGAGAAGGAGAATCGCAAGGATAAGAAAAGGGTGAAATTATGATTGCAAGATGAAAGAAAGAATAAGACTGCATTCAGCTGTTGAACTAGAAGTTAAACAAGATTATGTAACATCAAGGAACAATTAAAGCACAAAGTTGAACATGCACAGTGTTCTGTTTCTGATGGGCTAAGAAAGGGTTTTGACTCTTGGAAGAGTTAGAAAAGGAGTAGAAGGACACATAGGGAACTCTAAGGCAGTTTTGTCTAAGAACTTTATTTGCATCTTTTTTCTTTTGTGCAAATTGAAAAATGTATGTTCTTGAGGGGTAGCTGGTATTACCTAAAAATATATGAAAGTGTTAGGCAATTATCTTAGCCTGAAAATTGCTCTATATTAGTACTGTGTATTTTTGAAAGTAATATTCTAACTTTGTAGCACAGTCTTAAATATTTCTTGTTAAAATGTGTGTATATAAAGCAATTAAATTTGTAAAAGATACATTAAAAAGAGCCAATTTAATTCTTTCTTATATAATTTATAGAATAATAGAGTCTATTCTAAAATGAAATTGGATTTCTCCTTTCAACATTTCACAGGCAACTAGATTTTTTGAAATAGCTCCTCCAATTTCTGACCATCAAAGTACACTAAGACTTTTAAGTTGTTAATTACATATTCTTATTAAAAACACACTATTTTAAATTAAATAATACTATAAAATAAAAATTTGTAAATGAAAATGCCTGCTAATTTTATAGTACATATTTTTTCAATGGTGTTTTCTTTTTTATCTTTGTATGTGGGTTAAATTCAATTTTGCCAACTTGATTTGCTTTGGAGCCCCTTGGTGATTAGTACTAGAACCTCTGATGTGTCTGTATTTGGCATGGACACCTTACTATGGGTGTTATCTATAATCCTGCCTTCTTTTTGGCAGTGTCTCCTACTCTGCTTCCTGGTTTCTTTGAACTACACAATTGCATTATGTCATATTCTTTATGAAGTTTCTACTTGGAGTCAACCCTCCACAGACATAATTTTTCCAAAACCTTAAAGTAAATTAACCTGCCCACCTTTGAAATTGTTGACCATGTGTATGAGCAATGGAGAGGCGGACTAATATAGAAACCTGGCACTCAAGAAATGGCATCCTTGATGTGACTTTCTGACTAGGTAGGTTAGAAACCTTTTGGAATATGTTTTTAAGAGGAGTTATAAAAAGTCAAGATATGTAGGCTAGAAAAGTCCTAAAATGCTGCAAACCAAGCATGATGGATAATTGTACTTGGACCTAAGGAGACAATAATACGGATAGAAAAGTAGACAGAAATGTCAACTTTAGGAGATTCCAGTTAGGAACAAGGGCTTGATTGGAAATCAAATTAGGAGCAATGTGCATTTATCCTGGCAAAAGGAACATCTACATTTTGCCCATGTCCTGAGACTCCTAGAGTCTGAGTTTAAGTGTTCATTCTTCTTGGGGACAAAATTTAAAAGTAGTCCTATATTTGACCTGTGGCACGGGTACTGCTGAAACCTTTCAGTCAAATGTATTTTGAGAACCGGGGTCAAAAAGCAGAGCAGGAAATTTAAGCTTTTAAAATGTAAACTTTAGCCAAGATGGAACCTTATGTGAAGTTGTCATGAAAGGAGGCATAGCTGTTGGAGTCCTTAGGACAATCAAAGAGAAAACAAATACTTTGTATGGGGAAAGGAAGAAAAATGCCATACGAAAATCTCAAGAGTCAGAGAGCTTCCAGTCAGATTTCAAGAAAGGCTTGGGAGACTAGGAAAGAAGCCTTTGAGAGGACAGTGAGTGACTCTGTGGCAATGAAGCTGAAGGAGACGTGGAGATCCCAGGAACTGAGGGAAGATATGGGTGTTAGTTATTGGGTAGCGGTGAAAAGAAAGCTGATTGACATCTTGTGTGTGTTACAAAACAAAACCAGAAGAGGTCATGCATGTGTACGAAGCATGCACATTGAAATAGTTCTGCTTATGTAGTTAGTGCCATACGATGTAATTTTCTCATTCTAAGACATCCCACCTATGCCTATTTCTAAGCCCATACAAATTTAATAACAATTTCAATCAAAAAGATGAGTATAGGAATTTGGTTTTCTGTGCAGATCAAAGAACATAAAGTACAGTTTTTATGTAAGTGTGGAAAAATGGTAACCAACATAACCAGTGTACAAAAGTAATAAAATCAAACAGGAAAAGTTTATTCCAAGGCAAGGAAAAAGATACTCAAGATGAAATGAGAAGCATCGTGCTATACATCTCTGGGTTTTATAGAAACTCTTACTGTAATAGTACTAGATAGGGTAAGGAAAAGAAAGACAGTCATCAATAAAACAGTTTTCATTAAAAATGTAAATCATTTTTCTCCAAAGAAAAACCAAAATGAATATTTTAATTTTAGATTATGATAAAATGTATTAGAAGATAATACTTACTATGGAGACAAAGTAAACTAGGAAAGTATATATTAAGAATGCTATGAAATATGTTAGGAAAGATGAAGTGTTAACTGAGAAATTAATGTCTACTGTAATCTGGAAGCCTAATATTTTAATTAGAGAAAAAGAAAAGAAAAGCCAGTGAGTGAGGATGCCTGAAATGAAGAGAGCTGCCTCGGCTGAGGCTGCAGAGAGAGAGGAATGCCAGCTCATCTAGCCTCCATGGAATGGGTTTGAGGAACAGAAGTCAGCGTGTATTTTGAGAGGAGGAAATCCAAGATGTGTCTTTTAAGTAAATATATAGTTATAACCTAGAAGCCTCCAAATGTAGGTGAAAGTTTGTGTGTGGGGGCTTGGCATGTGTGTTTGGTATGGAAAATACTTTGAAAAGCTAAAATTTAAGGGATTTTAAAGAAACAGTTGGTGATGTTGCATGAGGGGTGTAACAGGAAGGGAGACACAAAGTGACTTAAAGTCCCTTGTTCAAACCACTGACAAAAATCATTTTTTCAATAACTAAGAGGTGTGTAGAAGGGTAAGATCTGGTGGGGCAAGAGAGATATAAAATT
This sequence comes from Ctenodactylus gundi, assembly GCA_004027205.1. Classification (NCBI taxonomy): domain Eukaryota; kingdom Metazoa; phylum Chordata; class Mammalia; order Rodentia; family Ctenodactylidae; genus Ctenodactylus; species Ctenodactylus gundi. The sequence continues at coordinate 4,288 of PVKB01001314.1, forward strand.
CAGGATAGCTATTATATGTTGTGAATGGTGTTTTATGCGAGCTTACTAATAGTGAATAAAATTTAGACTAAGTGTTTTTAATGAGCCAGAAGTTTCCAAGGATTTAATTTTGGGGCACTCTGTCTTCTGTCACTGTTTCTGTCTGTCTGTCTCTCACTCTCTCTAACTCTCTTTCTATATATAAACATATACATATATATCAGCTAGTTATATTAAATTTTGTATTATTCTAATGTATAATTTCATTTATCATCAATAATGTAAGTATAGTTTGTTGGATACTTAAACAGCAAAATGCCCATATTATCTGCACGGCTTTTCAGTTTTTGCATAAGAAATTATCACAAACAGAAATCTAAACAATACCCATTTAACACCTGGTAGTTTTTATGGATAAAGTGTCCAGATAATTAGCTGGATCTTTTTCATGTTTCACTGCAATGCAGATGTTGGCCACGGTGTGGTTCAAATGTGGAGACTCAACTTGTGAAATATCTATTTCCCACTTTGTTCAGTTGATTGGCCGGATCAGTGTCTTACGGGTGCATGACAGAATCCTGCTTCCTTTTTTACAGTCCACTGGAAACTACATCCAGACCCTTCAGAAAGTCTACACCTTAAACAAATAACAAGAAAGATTCCCATCATGTCCATGGGTTACACCCACATTTAAAAGAAGATTGTAACACAACACTCTTCCATGAGTGAGCTGTAAGCCTTGGAATCACCAAAAGGAAATCGCATTTTTCATAGCTGCCCTCACATTTTCACCTTGTAAACTAAAATGTCTAATGATCTTAGCAGGAACAATGATGCAACACATGATTGTATGGGTTATTTTGTATTTTTTCTTTTGATTCAACCTGGCCACAAGATATGGTTGAATTTACCAATGCTTGAATAAATATATTTACTTATTTAACTGAGTAAATTAGGCACTTAACAAAGAGGTATTCCTGACCTTCGTGGAATTTTCAAATTCAGTAAGTAACTTGAAAGACTAGATATGAATTGGTTCAATCTTTAGACTAAAAGAAAGTTAAAAAGAGGGAAATAAAATTTTATTACTGAAATTCAGGATGCACTTTAGGTTTTTCTATAATCCAAGAATAATGAGTATACGAGATTTTGATAAATGAGCTATTAACAAAGAGAAATAACTACATAGAAAGAGTGAAAGGCTGTCATTAACATGAAGAAGCAGATGTTTTCTTTTCATTTGATTCTGCAGGCTTTCATCAGACTCTCCTAATTACAGTCAGTACATTGGTATGCCGGCAATTCAAACCATTAACCTTCATCTGAAGCACTAGTTTCTATAGAAGGTGCATTGTCATTTCAGGACTTTTTCTCTGTGAACGTCTGTGCTTGCTTGCAGAATAGATGAACTTGGGGTTCATTTGCTGATCCAATGTGCTCACATATGCACTAGCATGTGCGCAGACACACACGTATACACACACACACACACACACACACACACACACAAATATCTCATTTCAGTCTCCCCTAATAAGCACCTCAGGATGAGGCATAAGCTATTTAACCATGTTCAAGGAGAAACAAAAATATTTTAATTACAGAATCAGTAATAATGTGTTGCTGGAAAATAGTTTTTGGCTAAAAACGAAGAGAAATACAAAAAGAATTAGAGGAATAATTTAGCAGCCCCAAAAGAAATAATGTGCAATTATAATGTACAATTAAATCCAAGGCTATTCTTCTCAAAAGAAAAGGGAAAATGGCAAATCTAAATAACAAATACTTTGTTTAAAATGAGGTTTGGGTTTTGTTAATTACCGCTTAAGATGCAGAATTTCCTTTTAGAGTTATAAGAGCAAATAATCACCGGTTTCTGTAACATAAGCTTAACAAGAAGGTAGATTATTGCGTGTAATGGTTTTTGCCTCCTAGATGAGTCTAAATAAAACTTTAGCAGAAAAAAAAAAAACTATTTGATTCTTGTGATTTCTCAATTAACACTTTTGGTGCCTAGCAATTTTCCGCCCTCCTGGCAATGAGAGGCAAGGCATTGCAAGGAAAATAGAAGAGGCTAGGTGGAGCCCCGCCCCCAGCACCACCCCCACCCCACCCCGAAACCACAGGGTCCTTATCCACAGGGATGGCTTAACTCATTGGCTTCCTTGTTTGTGACATGTGTACTTCGGCTTATGGTACATGCCCTTATGCTTGCCTGCTGTCATTTTGCCTGGGGCATCCTCGGTCCCTGAGGTCACAGGGCTCGTGGGAGGAGGAGAAAGAGAAAAAGCAAGTAGGAACTACCCAGCCAACCAGAGACAGAAGTGAGGAAAGCCCCAGCCGAGCAGGAAGTGGGTCCCTGGAATCCTGCGCAGTTTCTGTGAGCAGCCATCTATGCTAGAGTTAGCTCTTCCTGGATGCCACTGCCTTCCAATTACCCAGAATCCCTAAGTGTTCACACATGCTGCTGTAGACAACCCTAATCTATGCCCCTATTACTGGCGAATCACTCACACTCCTGTCAGAAACCCCAATAAACTTGTCGGTTCATTAAGTTGGACTTCAGTTTAATTATTACTTTGAGTGGTCTGCTGTGCCCTATCTGAGGTGAACAAGCATTTGTGACAGCCTCCCCTAGGAAGAGTTATTCACGTGACACCTTTAAATGCTGCCAAGGAAACATGATGACAGTGAAGCCAAACCTAGATAGACTTTTTCTTTCTTTCTCTCTCCCTCTCCCCCTTCTCTATCTATATATCTATATTCTATGTGTGTGTATATTCAGAAATATCCAGGTTTATAAATTTTATATGATAATCTATTCAATATATTTTGTCTTAGTTACTTTCTCATTACAGGAACAGAACATCCGACATCCACAACTTAAGGAAGAAAAGATACATTTGAGCTCAAAGTTTGAGAATGTCATAGTCTATACCTGCGCAGCTGAGAATGAAAAATACACATGGCGGGGGTATTGCTGTAGAGTTTTTACAACATGGCAGATGGGATGCAATTAAGACAAGAAAGGCAGAGATAACTCTGCTGGCCCTATCCCAGTCATCCTCCTGTCAAGGTCAATTCCCAGTGCTCTGCCCCTCCCAACCAGACCACCTCTCCTGACAGTATTTGGATGGTATTTGATAACATCCGAATACATTAAGCTTTTGGGAAGCACTTCGGATCCAAACTATAACTATCTCTTGTCCCCAAAAGACTTATGACCATCTCCTTATGGAAAATACATTTAGTCCAACTCGAAGCATTGCCAGTTTTTACAATTTTAGCACTGCTAACAAGTCCAAGTCCCAAGCCTCTGCTGAGACACAGGCAAATTCTTAGCTAGGGGCTCCTGTGAACATCAAAGAAAAGCACTTCCAAAACACAGTTTCACAAGGTGAGCTCCCCCATTCCAAGAGAGAGGAATGGTGAAATAGAAAACATTCAGGCTGACGCAGGAATGAGACACATTAAGACAATAACCAAATCCTGCAGGTTTGTTAAATTTTGTGGCTCTGCATCCAGTGAGCTTGGGATGCCCTGCTTTTACAGCATTGCATCTGGGCTGGCTCTCTTTATAGCATTGTACTCTTCCTCAGCAGATGATCCATATTTGTGGCATCTTTAAATTTCTGGAGTCTCCATTATACCTTAGGCTTCTCTTTTACAGTCTCATGCACTGTCCTCTCAAGACCACACCTCCTGGCCTCCAAGGCCATCCTCTCAGTCTGGGCAGAAGCCACCATAAACCCACAGCTCTTGCACTCTCCATACCTGCAAAGGCAGGACAGTGCGGATGAAGCCACTGAATTGAGCAGTAGTCTGGCTCCCTAGGACAATCATTGTGGAAGCCTTGATTTCTTAGATGGTTGAACGCCAGCAAACATTTTTTTTTTCTTTTGTCCCTTTGTGATCCCCTGAGGTACTATTCTTAGAGAAAGGTCCTTCCCTTCTCCATCTTTTAATTAGTAAAAGGTGGGGTTTTGCTGAATTCTGACACTCCCTTCAAGACAGATTAAGTAGCCCATTGCCCCTTAACCACAGTTCCAAGCAAAGTTTCCAGAAATGGGCAAAATACCAGCATTCTTTTTGTCACTGGATAGCATGTGTGGTTTCTAGAGCAATTGCCAATAAAGTCTTTCTTCCCATCTTAAACTTCTTGAACTAATCTTTCCAATCCACAATTCTATCAGCATTCTGATCTTTTGAACTACAAACAGAATCTTCCATCCAGCCCAGCTCACAGCATTCAAAGGCCTCTCCAGTGAGCATCTTCAAACTTTTCAAAATTCTTTTGCAAACCAGTTTGAAAGGCTTCTAAAACACATCATTGGGTAAAGTCACAGGGACAAACCCACTTGTCTGGTACCAATTTCTGTCTCAGTTATTTTTTCATTGATGGGACTGAACACCCAACATCTGTACTGAAGAAAGGAAAGCTTTATTTTATCTCCCAGTTTCAAAAGGTCACAGTCCACACATGGGTGGCTGGCTACGGTGACCACACAAGATGGGCTGCTGATGGAGACCTCTTAACATGTGGTAGATCAGGGCTGAGTAAGAAAGAAAAGTAAGTTCTCCTCCAGGTCAGTTCCCAATGACCCAACTCATCTGTGTCAGTCACCGGAGCTACACTCGCTCTAACCATGACCTACCTCTCAACAGCACTTTGGTATTGATAACATTCAAATGCATGAGGCTTCTGGGTGTCACTCCAAACTGTAACAAGTTATTGTGTAGAATAATATATTCTACCTGAAAAATATGTATATATTATATATGATGTTATATTCTATATGATAATATATAGTCTTTTTGGTATTTTCTTCAAAATGAATTTTTTCTGAATAAGTATTTAAAATATGTGTAAAATAAAACTATTTTAGATGTACTTACTTATATAATTTCCTAAACCTTCAGGTAATTACATAGAAAAAATAGAATGAAATAGAATAAACTAAATAGAAATTTAGACCTGAAAAAGCTCAAAAGTTTTCTAGGGCCATAATTTCATTCAAGTATGAGATTAAGTATCATCTAAATATATTAAGTGATTTGTTATAAAAAATTACAAAAAATGATAAGTTGGTTAAAGCCCATACTTTATTCAATTTAAAACAAGTAGAGATTCCAAAACAAAACTTCCTGGATACCAACTCTAACAATTAAATTTTTTAAAAGTTAAGTTTTGTCAAAAATAAGAATCTATGTTTCTTCTTTCTATAAAGCTGACATGATTTACTTGAAAAATATACTGCTCATCAAAAAATTTACATGATAGTTTTTGATCAAACCTTTAAATCTGATCATTTTCCTTGGTATTATTTATAAATCTGTGACCTAACTTTGTTCAATTTACTAAAAGACAAGAGTTGCTTGATAGTGGAATAAAGAAACTTAACACGTTTTTACCTCTACTTTTGCTATTTCCTTCACATCCTTCCCAATGTGTTTTTATGATATAAATTTAAAAAATAGTTGTCAGATATTTAAAGTATCTTGAACTACAACCAGAATCCTCTATCAAGCTCAGCTCACAGCATTCAGAGTCCTCTCCAGTGAGCATCATCAAACCTTTCAAAATTCTTTTTGAATTTATTAGCCTATTTGAATACTTTCAAATGAATTTGAAATGTTAAGCATATTTAATTTTTTTATTAACAAAGTAAGTAACAGGCTATTTTAATAGTTATTTCCTTTAACTTTGCAGCATTTAGTATTTTTTAATCTTCAAATTGAAAAATCTTCTTTTAAATATGTAACAATTTTACTTCATATTCTTAAGTCTATTTTCTATTTTTAATAAATAATGCAGATCCTTTACTGGCTGTTAATCATATGTGAGGCATACAACAATTACAGAACAGTTGTAGATGTTGATTTCAAGTCTGAACTACTTGGTATCAGAGCCAGAGTGCATGTAATGAGGAAACCATATGCAACAAAAAAGAAATTTTACATTTTCAAGTTGAATCATTAAAGTGTGTAACTTAGGAGTTTTTTATGCATTCATAAATATCTAATAGATGAAATTATCTTTGATTAATGTTTGTGCAGATAACAGTAATTTATATCCTCTATTGCATCTATAATGGCTGATAATGTGGGAAGTGTTAAAAAATGGATAATTGAGTTGCCCTAAGTCTTTTTCCTTCATAATGAATTTATAAGTCCCTCCAATGTAACACTAACAGTTTGAATGGTAAATGCTAATTGAATTTATTAACCTATTCAGCAAAATTTGCTGTTCTTTACTAAAAACTCAAAGACTAAGGCCAGGACTAAAATCTGCCACAGTAAAACAATGTCTCCATACACACCGAATGTCAATGCTTTAGGATAATTGTAGACAATATTGGATATTCTCAGGAATCATCTCACTTTAGTGAGTCGTGTGCGCTTCATGGATATCATATTTACAACGTTGAGCAACTTTTCATCATTTAGCGTGTCCCAGCATGCTTGCTTCTTAAGAATATGCTCATACAGTTCAGTTTTGTGTATGGAACAGCAGTGGACAAGCATCAGTGCTTAGATTCAATCATTCACTACAGGTATGTAAGTTAGTAGAGATGGAGTGTACATATGTGAATATAAAGCATCGTTTGCTGTGGCGTAATGAAGTGCGCTGGAACGAATGGAAAGTATTGAGAACTCCTGGAAGGTTACACCACAAACACTTTGGTGATTTAGACAACTTGCAAATGAATTCTGTAGAGAGTGAACTGACACCAATCAAAGCAGAGTTTGCAGCCTTTTACAAGGAAAGTGTGAAATAGGTCACTGCAATTTCCTGTTTAGTGGAAGAGAATTCAATTTACCTTAAGACAATTTGCATGGACTACCCACATCACGCTGTAGAAACATTTACATCGATGTACTTTGGATACATTCTTTCAAGCAGTATAAAATAAATGAAAATACATTTGATATTGTTTCAAAAGATTTCACCTTTCAACACAGCAACTTCAATTTGATTAAAGCATCAATTCCTCCATTTGTTAGAAATGCTGCAAAAATTATTGTTGTCAAATTCACTTTAATATTCAGATGGCCTGTTTAAAAGACTTTCAGAAGTAGTCGAAAATTAGAAGTGAATAGGAAGTAAAAAATTCCTTCTATAAATATTCTAATAATATTCTTGAAACCTCTATGACATAAATTTCAAATGAGAGAAAATATGTAATATTTTTTCTTGAGTCTCACTTATTTCATTTAGTATGATGGTCTCCAATTCCACCTACTTACTTGTAAATGAAATGTTTTTGTGCTTTCTATGATAGCATGATATTCTGTTCATTATATTTTCTTTATCCTTTCATGTGTTAAGCATCAAATAAATTGATTCTGTATATTGAATTTTGTAAACTGTGCTGAAATAAACACAGTTATGCCAGTATCTATATGCTAAATCCTGCCAATATAAAACAAGGCCTTGTATAGATAGGTCTTGCAGTAGTTCTTTTTGTTTTTTGAGGAATGCCCATTTTTATTTTCTCCATACTAAATTTTATGAAAGCTAACCTACCTTACATTGTCATGGAAACATGCACTAATGTACCTCTTGCTCCACATTCTCACCAGTATTGAATGCTTTTTGTATTTTTGATGATAACCAGTTTGATAGCTTTGGTTTAAATTTCTTTGATGAAAAAATGATGAAAAAGACTAATCATAGTTTAAAAGATTTATAGGAATAAGAAAATTATGTAATCAATACTGTTAGACAATAAATAAATTAAAATAAATTAATATGAGAAATAATCTAGGTAAGAGAAATTTGATCTAGCCATTTTATTTTCATTGGGAATGCAGTTATCTTTTATTTTCAGTGTTTTTTTTAAATGTGTCTTTTTTTATAAAGCAAAATTAAACTAACCACAACCAAACAAACTAAAACAAAAGTCTGTGAAATATATGCCAAATACATGCCTAGAACAATATATTTGGAATTTAAAATGGCTTCTTAGAAGGGATAATGAAGAATCAATATTTTCCCAAGCTCTTGCCTGGGGTTTCTTCTCCAAAAGCAAAACATTATTTTTATTCTTCCACTGTTTTGGGGAAGATCAGCACCGCAGGAGAGCCTGGGTTACAGCTAATGAACAGAATCTTGCCAGTTATGTTCCTGTTCCTGACTTGTTTTAATCTGGACAATTTTAAGAAGAGAGAAGTACAGACAAAAGTCATTCAAATAAAGTTTCCGAAGATAAAGTATACCAAAAATGAGGCTAACCCTACCACCAGATCATGCCCTCTCATATCCCACAAGTGGAAAGAAAACATACTGAATTTAGAGTCTGACACTCTGACAAATATAAACAGAATTTTTGACAACTTAAGAGAGTTTTGATTCTATCTTAAAATGATTTATCTACTTTTCAAATGTAAATCTTAAGATAATTTTAGTAATGAGTAAGTGGCAAAAACATGCAAATCAGGTGATGTTTACTTATTTAAATAAGTTTGCATAAGCTAATTTCAGTATATTCATCAAACATAACTTTTAATATGTTATTTATAAACACTGAATACTTTGTCATGGTACATATATGTAAAAACACAAATCAGAAATAACGTTGCTTTGTTGAATAGCTGCAAAAATGCTTAATTTTACAAAAGGAATACAATTTACATAGAACTCAACAATTTACCTACTTACAAAATTTTCATTGTTCCTTAGCACCATGTCTGTTTAGACAACACAAAATCTATAAGGACAAGCATTACAGTTCTTATTAACATCGTTTTGTTTGCACTGTAGAGTCACTTTTCATATCTTTAACATCAAATTCAATTTATTTCAGAAAAATGCAATGTGTTCAATTTTCTTAAAAATTCATAGGAAAACTGGCCTAATGGAAAAAATTAAGAAATCATTGTATTCTCTAATTTTGTTTGAATACGTTTTAGTAACTAGACAGCACTTTTTATAAAGAAATTCACATCTCAACCATATAGTCAATCTTGTTTCATATTATACATTCATAGCAATGCAAATATTCACTCATAAAATTATTTTAGAAATGAAAGCAAAAACATTATTGTGTAGACTCTAGAAATTAACATAAAGAATCAAAAATCCTTTATGCTTCTGCTTGTTACAGAAATAATATCTTCCACCAAATGGTTTAGCACAAATTGCCTTTCATTTAGCTATATTTTTTCTTAAGAATATCTTCTACAAACTCCATGTTCCAATCTAGGCATTCCATTTCCTGGTCCTTTGTGTAACAATTTTTTTAAAAAATGAATCGCCCTCTGTCCAACCCCTCCAATCTGTTTCTTTCTCCTGTTTTGTGAATATTCTCTTCACTTCTCAAACTCCAAGAAGATCACTCTATTCTTTGTCAAATTGAAACATATTGTTAAGCGAATAAGTAATGCAGAGTCCTTGTCTCATACACCCTTGCTGTCTCAGGAGGTACATGATAGGTTTTCTTCTTCTCTTTGTCACAGTTCAGAAATCACAGTCCTGGCAGAAACCCTGTGAGCTGTTCCAAACCCACAAAGTCCTGACAATGCTGGGCTCTGTCTGGAGTAATTATTTACAATTCTTTCTTTTCCCTCATTTTACTGATATGTATTAGTGCAAAGTTTAAGGTTTACAATGAAGTTGAACATTTTGTGCACATACGTATCTTGTCAAGGTGACAAGGACTTTCCTACTCTCCTTTTGTCCCTCCCCCACTCACCTCTCCTACCCTCCCAGCCCTACCCCCACTGGTTCACTTTGTTTTTCAAGTCCCGTTCTGTAAGAGTTGTGATCTGGGTCTCTCATATCACAGAGACCATTCGATGTTTCACCTTCTGCTTCTGACTCACTTCACTAAGCATGATGTTCTCAAGTTTCTTCCATTTGCCCTCAAAGGCCTCCACGCTGTTGGACTTTATAGATGCATAGTATTCCACTGTGTATAAATACCAGTTTGTGTATCCATTGGTCTGTCGATGGGTATTTTGGTGACTTCCATATTTTAGCTACACCACTGGTGGGAATGTAAATTGGTATAACCACTTTGGAAAGCAGTATGGAGATCTCTCAAAAGACGAGAAATAAATATCCCCTTTGATCCAGCGACACCCCTTCTGGGAATATATCCAAAAGAGGCCAAAACAACGCATAACAGAAACATATGTATACCTATTCATAGTAGCACAACTAACAATAGCTAAATTACAATTCTTTTTGATGGTGCTTCCGTTGCTCAGAATCATTGCAACACTCAAACTAAGATTTTTTAAATTTTTTTTAATACCTTTACTTTAATCAATAATCTTGTGAGAAGCAGTGGTTTCAACTGACCTTTTTATGTTTTGGTTTTCATATATATATGTCATGTTTATTCATTTTTTCTTTGAAATATCAACCAACTTCTCCATCTTGCTACTCTTCTTTTTACTTGAGTGTGTTTATGTGTGTTTATATTCATAGATAGATACCTAGATAGATAGATATGAACTATATATAGATATGGAAACTTCAAATCTAATCTAAAAACCAAGGGATGTTTTTTAATACTTAGAAGTTTCACCAGGAATTAGAAATGTTTACAAACTCTTGGACATCTAATGTAATTTCACACATTATCGGTGGGAAAAACAAATAAAAGTGAGGTATAGAAAAACTAATTATTCATTAGGGCAATAAAATATTAGATAGAGTATAAACTAACATGTTTTCCTCATTGGCTAAAGTATAGTGTTTTAATATTTTTATATTTTGTCATTTAAATTCGATTAGTAAAACACAGTGTGAAAAAGGATAATCCAGCTGTTCTAAACTGTTAATTCCTACAATAAGTATTTATTTTCTTATAGGTTTTGAACAATATAATTTACTGGGACCTAATGGTTTTCTCTTAATATACTTAAAGAAGATAATTTGAGTAACTTCTACAATGCTTCATATACCAATATTGAGGGAGTTATTCTATTGCATTTTAATCTTCTTTTTTCATTTATTTGTAAATATATATATAAAGAAGAGAATACAAAGGAAAAACAAACGATGAAAAACAGATACACAATCTCCTTACTACAATGTGAATAATAATAATTATATATGACAATTCAATTTTTAATTAAAATACAACATTTATCTTCTGAGTTAAAAACTAGGACATTTGCATTGTTTCTACCATTTTCAAAAGTGTGTCTCAACATTTATTAGTATAAAGTGTAAATAAGGTTGATTATATGTGTACAGCTTTTATAAAACTAAGTCATTTATTTTGTAGTTTCGGATTATTCTAAATGCAGAAATAGTTTATGTATAATTTGTTTTTATTTAATCCACAAGTTTATATGAGGTCACCATTAAATTGCTCACATAAATTGAAATTCAATTTATAGGAAATATAAAATGTGTGATGGTAGAAGAATATTAATTCTTTCACTATATGCAGTACTCCCAGCATTCTATGAAAATTGGAAAAATCTAATTTCTTCCAATTGATTTGCCATACTGATTTGTCTTGAGTTCCAAATCCACTGACATCTGATTTTCTGTGTTTTTTCCAAGTAGCTGAACTAAATTTTGAAACAAATGCTTTGTTCTTAAAAATATGATCCATGCTTATTCCTCATATCTCTAACAAAGAGTGTTCAAGCATTTCTATTAGCAGAAATCATTCTTTAATACTTTATATTTTATAGGATGAACATTCAGAAATCTTATCTATAAATCTCATTTTCTGTATACAACTACAAAAGTAAAATGTACTCCTTGCAACACTGGTGTCATTCATTGATTATAGTGAGAAAAGAAATAAAGTTTGTCATAGGTTTTATTCTTTACCCTTTCCGAACTATGACACAACCATGAAAGAATGAATTCTTTTCTGTTGTAACAATCAAAGGGAAGTTGCAAAGTCAAATTTCAGTTAAGTATTCTGAACCTCTTTTCTTGATCTACCAAGAATATTCTTGTAATTTTCTTTCTTTCCACACCATGTTACGTGTAATGATTTATCTTTCAAAACCCCCAGAAGGGGATCAGAAAACATGCTGAAGTGTGTTTTTGAGCCTGAAACTTCCTCCAGGCAGAGGAATGTGAACTTTTTTGGTATCTTATGAATCCGATTTCCTCTCCACTACTACCCTTTGGAGTAAATGGGAAATCATTATGTCACCATGCTTTTCTGTGCAAAATTACTGCAAGTTGCAAAGGATCCAAAATATAGATAATTTGTTAAATGAATAAGCATACTTCTGGTATTTTCCTAAATGTATATCAAATAATAACCCAAAGAATTATATATGTTCTTTCAAATTAAATGTATATAAATATGACTTTAAACCTTTGTTGAAAAATCAGCAATATGTCAGCCTGAAAGAGTATATCAAGAACTTATTTATTCAGTAACAAAACATCTTTAAATCACGTTTTCTACAAAGTCCAAGGTATCAGTGATGTACTAGAGTATTGAAATTAAGTATTTTATTCAAACAGTTCAAGAAAAAATCTTTTCAATTTTGTTCAGTAATATATTACCTTGTATAGTTACTCCTTCTTCCGCTTCTCAAATTTTTGTAAGCCTTTTGGTTTTCTATCAATCACACTAAATTAGTATATTGTAAATAAACGCACTATTTAGCCTGCTGAGCTTCATGTGCTCCTACCAAAAAAGTCATGTAAAAATAATCTGGGATCCTGAGTTGGGATCTGGATTCAGTTAAGTGAAGGAGACATTTTGCTGAAAAATTTTCGCTTTTCTGTATAGGAAAATTATCTGTGCCAACTTGAAGAACCTGTGGCCATTCACCTTCTATGAATAACAGATTGTGTATAGAAGCTTTCTTCTTCTTCCAATGGTCTTTAAAAGAAATTTACTTCAGTGACTGCTGATGTGACAATGGTATAGGCCAAAGGGGTCACAGTTTCCCAAAGGCAGACTAACATCTTTAGGCGTGGGCACATGACCCAAGAGAGGAAAAGAACTCCTGAGAAGTTGTGTGGAAATGCCAGCTTAGAGTCCCTTCTACCCCACTGAACACTAAAAGACTTGGACTCTGGCTTTCCCTTCACACAACTGAAGGCCTTAAAACAAACCTATGAGAACAGGAACCCTAGAGTGAGAAACAGAAGAGGCAGGGTGAACCGTGAATCAAGCTATGTTCTCTATCACTAGGCTTTCAGTTCTGTAAGGTAATATATCTTTTCCCTCCACTGTACACTTTCCCCCACTACTTTCTTAAATGAGTTTTTGTTGTTGTTAAGGTATCTATCACTTGTATCTTTAAAAAGTTTAAAATGATCACGAAGCATAACATGCATGCCTAGTGTCTTCCCTTCCTCAAGGAATTGTAGTTCTTTGTCACCGTGTGACTCATGTGGACTGGGAAACATCGACAGTAAGTACATGCAAAGTTGGTTTGATTTTACACTGATTCATTTCACTTTATTATCAAGAAATTAATTGTAGACAATGGATAATAATGTGTTTAGTTACCAGTAAATTAAATGTATAATTTCATGATGTACAGATATAATTTCATATGCAGTTTGGACTCAAGATGTTAATAATCAGAAATGAAAACAATGAAAAGTATAATAATGAATGAAGATATCTTACTGATATTTCACAGTATCCTTTTCATTTGAGAGCAGCCAGAGAAACTAGATTGATGATTTTGATATGGAAACACTATTTCCCATTTTCAGCCTATTTTGTTGGTTTTTTTTTCTGTTGCATAATAGGAACAGAATTACCTATTGGCTATATTGTCTGAAAAATATTAGTTATGGCATATGAAAAGAAGAAATAAAAGTCACAGGAATAAAATGTAATGTATCTCGTATTGCGTTACTACTTTACTCAGACATCTACTTCACATTACAAAGCTGTAAAACAAGACAGACATGCCTGTCAGTCATTCTTACAATGGAGGTTTTTGGTGTCATGCTTACACAAGAACGCATGCTGCCCAGAGTATTTGATGGATAACCTATCAGGAGTCATAATTCTGAAATATTTTGGGTCCTTTAGTTAGATATTATTTTTACATAGTTTCCTTACAGAGTAAATGTATTACTAGAAACCTTTGTATTTAAAATACATATTTGGGATATTTGCCAGAATTTCCCAAATAAAATCTCGTGACACTTGATTGATTTTCCAGCAATCAAACACCTTCATTATAATGAAATTCAATGAAGTGACAGACTGCATTGCTACTGATGTATTTCTTCTCTTTTTCTAATTTTTCATTGAAAATTCTTTTTTGAAAATATTATTTCAAACTTCCACTGGAGGCTCAGAGCAGAGGTGCAGTAGGGACGGTCTTTGCCACATTGACTTGACTCACATCAGACAATTTATTTACCCTAAGTCCAGTTTTCTCTATCTATAAGTATTAAGATTAAATCAACTTAATCAGATCATCAAAAAGTTCAAATAAAGCGATAATTTTTTGTGCTAATTCCAGACACACCATTTATTCAGTCTCTGTACGCATAATGGAACCTAGTATTCTGTACCTCTGTGTAAAGAGGCAAGAATTGGGTGAGTGGATTTAAACAACGGGCTACATTGATATCTAATTCAAGATCAGTTTACCAGTGCCTATATGGTACTGTATTAATTTAGTTTAATTCTGAAGCTTTATTTATTTTTAATCTTAACTAAAATTATACAGCTGGCTTTTTGTGCCCATTGGGATTAAACCTGGAATGCAACCCCTTTCCTCTTGTTTTCAAAAACTAAACTCTACTGATGCCTAAGTTCCATGTGTAAAATGTATTTAACATACTACATATTTTCATATGTGAGCTATATGTGGTGCATGTTTAAAATTAAACTTTATTATAGTAAAATACTCATTGTCAATCCTCAAAATACTTATTTCTCACTTTGAATATATTTATTCCATTTATTCTTGCCACTTTCTTTTTATGTTTATTTATTTCATTTTTATAATTACATGAATTCAAAATTCTATAATACACTGAAGACATGGGGTTTGAGGAATTAGTAAGCATCTACATCCTTCCCTTTTTTCAGAGGTTCACCACTTTTGTAGTTGACCATTGTCTCTCCTTCTACCCTTAAAATCAACAAGATGAAGAGTCAATTCACAGAGTAGGAAAAGATATTCACCAGTAACACTTCATACAAAGGACTAATATCTAGAATATACAAAGAACTCAAAAGCATACCCCCCCCCAAAAAAAAAAATGATCCCATCAAGAGGTGGGCAGGTGAAATGAAAAGAAGCTTCTCAGAAAAAGAAGTACAAAGTGCCAACAAGCATATGAAAACGTGTTCATCATTGGCCTTCGGAGAAATGCAAATAAAAACAACACAGAGGTTTCACCTCACCCCATTGGGAAAGGCCTACATTAAGAACTCAAAAACAACAATTTTTGGCAAAGGTGCAGAAAGAAAGAAACTCTACTCCACTACCAGCAGGAATGTAATCCGGTACAACCATTTTGAAAAGCACTCTGAAGATTCCTTAGAAAACTGAAAATAGAAATTTCATTTGATCCAGCTACTGCTTTGCTGGGCATGTTCCAAAAAGAAATAAAGTCTTGCCACTTTCTGAAACAGTTCTGAAAGTCCTCCTTTATGTCTTTATGAAATGTGATCAAAAACGCAATAATCGTTGCTGTGCACCAACCACACGAAAGGCAAGCTCCTAAAAACTGTATTTGTGTCCACATCCACTGTATGTATCACTATATAGCTCATTGAAACTTCTGTCTCTGCTCCAAAGTCAACGTGATTATAAAAGATAAGTATTTTATCTGATTGGAAATCAATGGAGCCTTAATACAATGACAAAAAATACTCAGAATTTCCATCATTGCTTTAGAAATTGGCCAGTTCAATAAGAGTATTCAAAGTGAAGGCAATACTTTGCAGATTGATGACAATGACTTTTACTGTAATATTTTAATGTAAATATTCAGTGTATTTTTCAAGCACACATCATGCATAACTGTCTGCAGGCATGTCTGCATAATTTATGCCACTTCATAAAATATAACTGCTATGGGAATAATTGTTACATGATATTGCTTAGGAAGTAATGTTGAGAACAGCCTATACATGTCCAGTACAGACTTAGTTATTTTTCCCGAGTATTTTCCATTTGTGGTTGGTTAAATTCACAGATATGATACCCAAGCCTACAGTATGTATATTTAAATATTTAATTAAATTATAATTGAATATTTTATTGTATTTAATTCAAATAAGCAAAAATATGTTTTTGATATCAATTTAAGAATACCTGAAAATTTTTGAAATTTAACAGTCCCCAAAAGTGTCTTGTGTTCCAAAAGTTACACGATTAGGAAAGATTAGCAGTAGAGGGAAATTTTAGGATATCACAGAAGTGAAAATTGTACCCCACACCCTTCACTTTTTGTTTTAGTTTGGTTCCCAGGCTTTGAGACAACATCTTTTGCTCTGTTATTTACTCACTCTGTTTCATGCTGCCTAGCAACAGGCCCAAAACCTATGAGTTCAAATATCTCACAGAGAAGAGTCTTCAAAATTGTAAGCCGCAATGAACTTTTTCTTTTTGTGTTTTGGTAAGCCCAAGTAATTTTTCTAGTGACAGAAAGTTAACATAGTACCTTGATTTAGAAAAGAAAATCTTACTTAATACCTCAAATTCATTCTTTCTTATGTTGAGTAATTGAGACGAAATTCTAATTTTTAATTTATACTCTAATTTTCTAGAGTAAATATGGTATAGTTAAAGATAAACTCTAAAGTATCTGTAGGAGCATTTATGAATAAAAAAGTGTTGGCAGTTGTTCATTTCGATAATAGAATGAAATTCTTTTTCAAAATAAACATTTTTATCTACAAATAATATATTATTTTTATTGCTCTGGAAATATATCTTATTTACTCTTGGATTTATTTATTTGTTGACTTATTTATTGAAATATTTGCACACTTGCAAGTCTTACCTAAATCCAAGGAAAATTATTTCCAAGATTTCTCATCATTTGTCTATAGTCATATGATTATAGTCAATTGTGTGATATGATCCTAGTAATAAGAATAAAACAATTTAGAGATTTTTTTTTTCCCAAAGAGGTCTTAGCACTTGCCTTCACGGAACTCTCCTGTTTTGCCCCGAATTTTCTCTGTTATTTGAAGATGTTCAAACAGGTGTACATGTTTGTATCTTACAATCAAGTTAGTGAAAAAACAAAATAGCGCTGCAGAAAGATGAAATTTTATTAAGAATTTCCTCTAGAGATGCTGCTTACAGAATTTAAATACATTCCCCTAAACAGTGATATGATTTTAAATGAATTAAAGTTAAAGCAATTTTTCATTTCTTTTATAAAACCTCTTTCTTTTCCTCTTTGCTCAATTTTTGCAGAGAAGTAATATGCCACTTACATTATCAACAGGCACAAGTATACTGTTTGTTTTATGCAATTTGGATACAACCTGTCTGCCTTTTTATTTACTTATAGAAAGTGTTTTATCACCTCATTTTCCCTTGTAGTATTTTCACATTTAGATAATACCTCAAATATTTTTATGTGTGAAAATGTGGAAGATTCTACCAAAATAGACCATTAAAAAAATACAACCCATTCTTAATACTTGGAAGAATAGTGAGACTCTGCTAAACTTTGCAAAGTCAAACTTATAATTATCATTCACAAAAGGCAAATTCACAGCTCTTATAGTCAGTAAGGCATTCTCAAATTTAAATATATCACTGTAGTACTTTGACATTGAATATCAGAGACAACTACTTTAAAATACTCTGCACAATTTAAAGCAGGATGTGTCACCTCAGCACTTTGTATTGATGGAACAAAATTTCACTAACTGTAAGTTGAAGCATTTCATTAGGCACAAATTGTCCCCAACTTAACAAGTTCAACAGACTCACCTGGGTCCCTAATGACAATAGAGTGGTGGCTACCACTTCCATTGTGATTAGAATAATAAACGGAGAGTGTGACCCAGCTTTTAGAGACTCTTTCTGAAAATAAGAAGGGATTTTATTGAGGAGAAAAATTGATCTTGAATAATCACACTGCTTGAAGTAAATAAGGGTCATAAAAAAGTTGAGCAAAACGTGCTCAAGAAAATATTCTTCAGTGTATAAAAGGCTAACTATAATCTATCAGAAAATTTGAAATATTTCCTCTGCTCAATGACTTATTATCAGTATGACACTGTTATTTAGCCTATTAAGGAACAAAAATTTCAAGCTAAGAAAATATTAAAAATCTTTGATTCTATTTCAATACTTCTTATGTCTAATGAATATCACTTCCATGTTTCGAATGCAATGCCTATAGTATTTCTTGCAATAACCAAATGAGGTTAAATTTATGTGAAAATAAATGTCCACAAAGAAAATATGTGTTTTGACTACATTTCTGCGTACTGTCAAAAATTAAGAAAAAATAATTTAAAAGATATATGCATTTTTGTTTCAATTACTGGAGGTAATTACAAGAAGTCATGGAATGTGAATTTTAGATTTCCATTGTTTAGATGACCTCATTAAGGATAATCGCCTATTATCTTTAGGACTTATACATACTATGCTGTGGCTGTCCTTTGTTAGTTGGTAGGATTCCAGAAGACCTTCTGTGTCACATCCAACTCACTGAACTTACAAACGGGAGTCCCCCTCCAACTTATTCTTTATTGAGTAGTTAGTTCTTAGCTTTTTGTAAAATCTCATGGGAATTAGATCACTCGAATTAAGTTACTTCTTCTAAGCAACCTTTTAGAAATTCCCTATTTTTGCTTAAGTCATCCCTGAACATTTCCCCAACCTCATGCAAGCTTTTCTTTTCTTCCAGTGTCTTAAATTGTTCCATATATTTTATCACTTCAGATATTCAAACACTGCAAGACTTTTTTCCTTCAGGAATTTTACACAGGTATCTTCCAGGTGCTTGAGGTAGGTAGCTCTTGCCCAGCCTTCTTTTCCAGACCTCTAATTTGTTATCTACCCAGGGTAACATTAATTAGATATATTTTATTATTATTGTTATTATTATTATTACTACTACTTAATGCCTCCACTGATTCATGCAGTCAGCAATCATTTTTAATTTTCAGTACACTTACACTTTCTATGTTTGTATTTTTTCTTACTGTCAACTCACCAATAGTAAAGAACATACCTGTCTAATTGGCTGGTTTATATCAGCCACCGTCATGACTAACATGCAGTGTATGCTAAATAAATATTTACTGAATTAATGAGTGGTTAGTAAATTCATCTAATGCAGTAAGAATACTAAGTACATAAAGATACGAATTTCTTCATACAAGCTGACACTTCTGACTTTAGGGTGTTTATGTAACTTTAAGTTTGGCTCTTCATATTAAAAGATAATGCACTTGATAACCTTTGTTATTTTCATTAAAAACCTTCTGCCAGTCCATGGTTTGGAAAAGATCGTCCCTTGGGCCTTCTTGTACACTTTTACTGTTTTTCTTCGCATATTCTTCCTACATCATCTTAGGTTACCATCCCAGCCCAACTGTCACATCTCTAGCTAATAATGCATCAGAAATTGTTTTCTTATTTTCACAACTTCTTATGTGCGACCAAGACTTCTGTTGCTAGCTGTCCTTAGAATTTTAGTTTAGCCATATATTTGAAATTAATATTTATGACATCGTATTTTATACTATCTTGGATCTATTGATAACATTAAGACCTGCCTTCAAATTCAATTCTGTTACTTACTATCTAAGAAAGCTTGGGTAATTCTCCTGTCCTCCCAAAGTCTTTATTGTAAACGCAGGACAAAATCTACTCTGTAGGATTTTAGCAAACACTAAAATGAGATAGTTTGTTACACTCCTTAAGTGGGCCTGAAAAACACCACTTCTCCAATAAATACTAACTATGCTTTACAGTACTCTTTATCCCATGTCTTCTATCCAAATTATCTCGACATACTCTCCGCTGAGCGATAGAATTTTGGATGCAGCATCTCTAGACTCACAAGAGCACAAAGATAGCAGATGCCACACCTAAATACAAGTTGTAGATCTTTGCAGGCACCTGTCCCAGAACAAAGTACTGTGTTCAGTGATAGATCACAACAGATCAGATTCAGACCAGCAGGACAATTTCCAGAGTAGGACTTGTACAAGGCTTACTCATTTTACATTAGTTGTTGCAAAAACACATTTAATTAACACACACAGCTTAGCCCAGGTATGAATTTAAGTAATAATACTGTGATAAGTCCCCTGATCTTGATTCCTTCTTTTGAAAACAGTAATAATAATAGAAATTTAAAATCCCTTGAGGTAATCACAGATGTAAACCACTGAGGTGTCTGTCTGGTAAACAGTGAAGCATTCATTAAATATTATTTTGACTTATAGATACAATTATTCACCAGTTGTTTTCTTCTGTTTGACTAAGTTCCTCACCCTGTTTTATCATATATTTACCTTATGTTTTTTTTTTTACATAACTTCTGTGTATTGGTAGGGCTGCTATGAAATTTTTAACAAGGGTCTGTCTGGTTTACTAGCAGAGAAATTACTAATTCTAGTACTTTTCACTCCAGGAGTAAATACCATGTTGAGTTTGTAGAAGATAAAGATTAATTAATTAGCTAATTAATTAATTGTAAAGTAAGTCAAGTAGCCCTATCACGAGAGCACAGTAAATTAATAGTCAATATTGACTTAATTCTTCTTGAAGTGAAAAAAAGCTTCATTGATATATAAAGGGATGAAATAATAGATAGACTTATAAAATAACCCTCTTTATTCTAATAATTCAAGTTTTCTGTGCCCACTATGTGCATTGATATAAATTATCCTTTATTACAATAATTTGTGCTTTATGAACTATT
This sequence comes from Ctenodactylus gundi, assembly GCA_004027205.1. Lineage (NCBI taxonomy): Eukaryota > Metazoa > Chordata > Mammalia > Rodentia > Ctenodactylidae > Ctenodactylus > Ctenodactylus gundi. The sequence goes on from PVKB01001314.1 coordinate 25,100, forward strand.
AATATTTATGCTTTAGAGACTCTCCCAAAACTATAAGATACAAGAATATTTTTCAGTGGCATCAAATCTTTATCAGCCACAAAGTAAGCAAAAGGCAATATTAACTAAATTTTAATGAAACTAAAAATATTCATTTAAATTATAAAGCAAATGAAAATAAGACTTAAAATATACCCATTTTATTAAGTAATAATTATAAGATAACCATTAAAACTTATAATTTAGCAGTCAATTATTCTATTCCAAGTAATTAGCTGCCTATATCAGCTGAGCATCAATTAGCATACGTGCATTAAAACAATGACTCCTAAACTTTTTGGCTCCTGGAAGTGGTTTCATAAAAGACAATTTTTCCATTGTCCTGCAAAATATAGGCTTTAGGCTGATTCAAGATGGTTATTTTTTATCTTTTATTTAACACTCTTATTAGTACGTTGTAATATATACTGAAATAATTACACACTTCACAATAATGCAGCATCAGTGAATGCCCTGACAGTAGGAGGAGCTCAGGTCATAAGATAATCAAGGGCCTGGGCTCAGGTCCTGCTGTGCAGCTGGGCTCCTAACAGGCTAAGAGACTGTGCTGGTTTGTAGCCTGAGAGTCGGTTGCCTCTGTTTTACACCACATGAGACAGACTGACAAGAGTTTTTAATGTGAAGAACAAAACATGGAAACAATTAGTAGTCTGATACAATAACATTTATCATGGGATCTTACATATTTGGAAAGAGTATAGCATTTTGATATTGGTAATTTTATGAAATCAGATGCCATAATTATTCTCAGGAAGGATAGCTTTATTATCTTTCTATGTTGTGATTAACCTCTTCAGAAACCTAATCCATATGACAGGCAGACATTAAAACTTGTAAAATATATGATGAGTTAATATATATATATATATATATATATATATGAATATGATATAAAGAGAATTCCTTAATATTGTTTACTGAAATCCTTCTTGGTTTGCTTAAACTGACTTACATTCTTTCAATTCAATAACTACTGAGCGATAATTTTAACTGTTTATTTTTTTTACCAGAACTCAAGTTAATTTTACCTCTTTATTTTTTACCAGAACTCAAGTTAATAGTGAGCACCAGGCATTCGCTAGTGTCAAAATTCGATAACATGTAGAATTGTGTAAACAGAAAATTTTTAATGAATTTACTAATCTAGAAAATAATTTAAGGGCAAGAAGAGTTTTCCAGTAATCTATCTCAATAGAAAAATTACCAGACCATTAAAAAAAATATCTTTGCACAATGTCTTAGTTTTTTCATGGATGTGATTCTATAGTTGACATACTGAACATAGGTGAGGAAAAGTTTGTTTTAGGTCACAGCTCATAAGGTCTCTATTCATTAACATTTGGGCAGCTGGAAAATGATGCAATCACATGGTGGCACCACAGATAGATCCAGGCCCCAGCTGATGCTCTGGGGACAGAGACCCTCACTGCATGGCAGAACAGAGACCAGCCTGCGAAGAAGAGAAAGACCAAGACATGTCCCTCCAGGTCAAGCCCCAAGCATCTGCCCCTTATAGCCAAGTCCCACCTCCAGTAGTAGAGTGCCCGCAGGTACATGAGGTGTTTCGAGGACATTCCAGATCCAAACCACAGCAGACAATATAGCAAGATTGCTAATTTTATTCTTTTTGATCCTTTACTATATATATCACTAACCTGGAAAACCATCATCCAAGTCATATACTTACTTCACATGCATTAATAGCCACTTTAAAAATACATTGAAATACTAGACAAAATTATTCTTATTTTATTTTAAAATGTCATTTTACATCTGCACATTATAAAAATCACTGACATATTTTATCTTTGTACTAATACTTTGAAATCTGATGTGCACATTTCACATTTTCACATTCACTTAAACTAGGCAGATTTCCTCGGGGAGACAGATATAAGACGCCATGGTTGAATCAGCAAAATCAAAAAGGAGAAGAGGATAGAAACATGACATTCAAGACTTGAAACATGTGGATCCCCCAAATCAGCATAAGGCCGCTGGATTTTATTCTGTGTGTGACAGGAAAACCTTGGTAGGTATAAGGCAGTGGATTGACCTAATGTGTTCCTCTGACTGCCATGGGTATGTCTAATAGGAGAATAAAAAATTGTAAATACGGTAGAATACAGATGAATGATCATCATGGCCTCAAAGTGATATCGCAACCCAAAATCCTAGCTCTGTTTCAAAAATTACAATGCCAATTTGAGTATGGATGGAAAAAAATGTGCCCACACATAACTTTGGAACGTAACCTTTTGAAATGAAAATTTAAAAAATACCTTAACAGCACGTCTCATTAAATGTAATTTCTCTTCAATGAAATATACATGATAGTTACATAGTAGCTTGAGAAAATCCACATAAAATATCCAATTACTGAATTTTATAGATAAGCTCTATGAAACATGTTGGTAGATAGCATACATACACATAACACTAAAACAAAATATAATGGTCATATTTATCATATGAAAATATGCCAAAAGAAGATTAGAAAGTAAGTTAAATGTACTCATTAAAGGTATATATTTTTCCAAACATATAAATTTATTTTACATAGATGTGCTACATTTCATTACAGCTAATAACATCAAAAATATATATTTAATTTTCTTGTATTGTTAACCCTACAAGCTAGAAAAAATCACATATATTTTGTTATATTTCTACACAAACATTATTCAAATACTTTCCTATTCCTAAATGATTCCAAATTTACTGGCTCAAAAAAAATTAAATTCCATTCGTAAAACATCATGGGAGTTATCATAGCAGACATCCAATACAATGATGTAAATTATGAAAAATATCATGAAAGGTCTTTAAAGAATTATTATATTAATCATAGAATTAATGATAAATAATTGACTGGGGTGTAACGTAACAAAGCGTTGTAATATCAACGATTGTCTTTATTCATTCCGGTGCACAGGAACTAACTAAAGATGGCGTGTGATGGTGGTTAATTTAATGTGTGAGTTGGACTGCATCTTGAGGTGCTCAGGTATGTGAGTAAACATTGTTTCTGCTGTAAGTGCGCCTGTGAGGGAAGTCCTCGATGAGAGTCTCATGTGAGTTACTACATTGAATAAAGTAAAGGAGATTTCTCTCTCACTTTGGCTGAGTGACATCCAATGTGTTGAGTTCCTAAATAGAGTAAAAAGATGGAAGCAGGCAGAAAGAGCTGCTTCTGCCAGAGTCGTCTTTGGGTCGTGACACTCGTCTTCCACTTAACTGACTGAGATTGGTACCATTGGAGCTTTTACTTTTTTAATTCTTAGGACTTTCTCTGTTTCTTCTCTCTCTCTCTCTCTCTCTCTCTCTCTCTCTCTCTCTCTCTCTCTGTGTGTGTGTGTGTGTGTGTGTGTGTGTGTGTGTGTGTGTCATTCTTTCAGGACCAGAGATTGAGGCCTTCACAATGAGCTACACCTACAGCCCATTTTAATTTTTGACTTTCAGGCAGGGTTTTGTGAATTTGCTAAATGATCCCAGTTGGTCTCAAAGTTGTGATCATTTTGCCTCAGACTTTCAAAGTGCAGGTGCTCTAAACCTGTGCCACAAGGCCCAGATAGTTCTTAGGAGTTTCACCTGAGACTAAATCTATGACTGGAACCAAACCAGCATATTCTTGGTTCTTTGGCTGTCAGACACCAGATCCTGAGAATTCTCATTATTTATAACTTCATAAGAAAGTATCTTCTAAGAAATCTTTTGATGGATAGGTAAAGAAACATAAAAATATAGATAGATGAAATGCATATATATTTTATATATTTGTTTATGTCTACATAATTGTATAGAAAGAGATTTAAAAAGGAAAATATGTGCACACACACACACACACACACACACACACACACACACATACTAAGACGCACAAGAGAGGCACTATTTCTCTTAAAACTGTGATTAATATTAGACAACCAAATTTTTTCTTTAGAAAAAAGTCTCTTGAAGAGCAGTAGGAATATATAAATATATTTCTACATGTACAGTTATTTCAGATACATAGTTAAACCCTGACATAATTAATAGTTGAACATATGTGCCTTTATTTTCTCAAAACATATAAATATGAAAAAATGTGCCTCTTGATATTTTTCTCCATAAGAGTTAAAATATCCCAATAGAAGCTTTCTGATTCAATAAACTAACACGCAATAGACTTTTCTGGGCATCATGCCAAATAAGTATGATAATATTGTTTTGAAACGTGAAGCCCTCTTGTGGAAAGTTTAGCTATGTGCTCATATATTTCTTGAAGCATCATAGAGAGAGAAAAAAATCTCTTCATCACAACCCTTGCTGTACTCATTAGACACTGAGACCCATTAGGGCAAATCACCACTCGCATGGCCCCTCGCTTTGTTTGGCTTTGTTGACAGTTTCCAGTTAGAGACTCTTGGAGGACATACTTGCCAAAATTTTAATCACTTATCAAATTCCCCGTAAGTGGAGTGCTTTCACACGCTAACAACCTATAAACAGTTATAAAATCAAACAAAATAATATAGAATCAAGCTGACAACTGGATAAGCACTTCAGCTGCATTTATGGGAATTATTCCCACCCTCAAATGCTTTCAGCTAATATAAAACAAGTTCATGTTTTTTTCTTTCGGGGCGCTGGGAGGTACCGAGGTGTAAAGCACATTTAAATAAAGCAAAATCTTAGAGACTGACTAATGTTAGTGAATCTAATTTTGTAGAAAACAACATATCTCACTTAATGTGCTTTATTAACTAATTGCCAGACTAAGTAAAAGCTTTAGAAAAAAACACTAACATCACAAATTGAAAAAGTGAACAGACACTTGGTAAACGTTTTCTTGTATCATCTCACATTCAGATTACAGATTTAGTATAGTTCTCACCATTTAAACATGCTATATGTACGTGTCAGTGAAAACCAAGCGATTAAAAAACCACCTTCTACATGCATGGACATGGGTGTAATAAAAATACGTATAATTAATCTTATTTTTTATTTGGATTTGATTGTTTTTTTTTTCCTGATGACTTATTTTGATCTATTTTAATGATTGTTTTCATCATTTGTTTCTTCAGCTCTCCTAAAAATTATAAGAATTTTATAGTGCTGAGTTTCACCATATTGTGTATTCAGAAGTATTTAAATATGATAATTGTAATAAACATAAATAAAAGCATAAAAGCATGTCTGTGGATTTGTAGATAAATCACAATTCCAATAAAAATTTTATTGGAAAATGAGACCAATTTCTTCACATGTATGATATTCAATATATATATATATATATATATATATATATATATATATATATATATATATAATCTTGTGAAAATGAAAATGTTTTAGTGGAATATTCTCAAATTCTAACCTATGTTATTTAGGATAAACTTTAAAAAGATTAGAGACAGTTAAATAGGGTCTTGTGGTTTGAATGTGTCCTTAAAATAGTTATGTTGGAAATTCAGTCCCCAGCATATCAATGTTTGGGAGGTAATGAGGTCATGAAGACTCTGCCAATTATGAAGCAATTGATTAAGGTATTAAAGAGTTATCATAGGAACTTTATTATAAAATCAAACTATTTATGGCAAGCTGTTTTGTTTTGCAGTGGAATCTCACCTCTATGGTATGGTGCAGTAAAAAGACTCTCACCAGGTTAAAATGAATATCAAATGTTGAAACTTCTCAATTTCCAAAAACATGACATGAATAGACTCCTATGTCTTCTGAGTTACCAAGTCTGGTTTCCAAATATAGCAAAAGAAAATAGACTAAAACTTAGAGTGGAAATATATATATATATATATTTGTAGAAAACAACATATCTCACTTAATGTGCTTTATTAACTAATTGCCAGACTAAGTAAAAGCTTTAGAAAAAAACACTAACATCACAAATTGAAAAAGTGAACAGACACTTGGTAAACGTTTTCTTGTATCATCTCACATTCAGATTACAGATTTAGTATAGTTCTCACCATTTAAACATGCTATATGTACATGTCAGTGAAAACGAAGCGATTATATATATATATATATATATATATATATATATATATATATATATACATTCAAATTGCATTTCAGAAAGTTTCCAAAATCTGAAAGAACATTTTGAATATTGTAGACAGCCTCATATGGATTGTAAAGCAAATTTGAATTGAACATTAATTCTGAGTAAACTCTAGCTGTAGTCCAAAGAGAAATAAGAAAGTCAAGTATTTGAAATGTCACAATCTCTGTGTGTTTTTTAACATACGTGTTTAGCCTCTAACCTCTGTTTTCATTGTGCTCTTTAGCAGCTGAAAAGCTCCACCAAAGGCTACCATCCAAAGAGCTGCCACTTAATCTTAGCTGTGTCAATCTTAGGACTTTCAAACTGACTAAGTGAAGAAAAATCCTACTTTCTGAAACGTGGTAAGGATAAGGAAAGAAAATGGGCCACCAAAGAAATTTGCTATCAACACTGAAAATGTTTCCCAAACAATCACAAAACATAAGCCAGTGCCATATTAGAGATGGCTGAGATATCTGGATCAGATGCATGATGGAAGATTAAAAAGCAGAAGTGTAATATACTGAGGTATATATTAAACTTGTGATTATAAAACTCTTACAACTCTTTTTCTCTTGATTAAGATTTCAAAATTCTACTTTGTTTGTCCACAACAAACTATTGAGTATGAAATGCTGGCCTAAATAGGAATTTCACTTTCTGTAGTAAACGTGTCCCCAAATCTATAAGCTACTCTGTGTATTTATTACTCTGCTAGTGCATAATATAAATCATGCTACATGTGACTGATACTTATGACAAGGGGCAAATGATCTGTCAAATTTTAGAATGTTGGTGATGAGAAAAAAATGGCCATGTCCAGATCACTAAAGAGTTGCCTAAATATTAAAAACAAAAAAAGGGGACTGGTTCTGTACCTAAGTGTGGAGTTCCTAGGTTCCATCCCCAGGATCAGCCCCATGAGCCACCCACTCCTCCCATCACCTCCAACCTCTCCACCTCCCACCTCCCAAACTCTTTACCCGGTCACATACAGAAAGTGCACAAAACAACAAAAACCAAATAAGCCTGGGAACAGGACTATAATTTCAAGATTCCTGGAGGCTGAGATGCAAGGACTGTAAATGTAAGGCCATTCTGGGCAATTCAATGACTTACTGAGACTTTATCTCTAAAATAGATAAGAACCACAAGGTTTTATAAAGGCTGAAAATGTAGCCAAGTGCAAAGGTCTCTTTAGTGGTGGGGTAGCAGGCATTCAACCTTGTACCAGGTTATCATATTATGTAATACCAAATAATCGATACCATCATCTCTTTCATACAGTTTCTTTTATGTATTTAAAGTGTAATATTAGTTAAGTTTACCTTTTTAGACTACTATGACAAATATATTAAATGTTTTTCAATTTCATGTCTTTTACTGTATGTGGCAGAAAATATAACATTGACTAAGGACAAACAGGTTTGGTTCTTCAACTAATGTGGAGTTAGATTGAAGACTTACCTATAAATAGATATTAACTCCAAAGTAGAATAAGTGAAATACCTGTTTCTTTGACAGAGCAAACTCATCAACAATTTAGAGAAACTGTACAGATGATTTCACCATAAGTAGCTCTGTAGTTGAATAGCTATTAAAAGAAAAGAACTTTTACTAAGGATATGCAAAACATACATAAGTCTCAAGAATATTTTTAAAAAGTATGAAATAATAAGTTAGAAACTGTAGAATAAAATAAAACTGGAAGAGAGAAGTTGAAGATTAATTAAATTAATTTTATTTCAAGTATGTCTGTATCTGGATCTATCAGGAAAGAAATTAATGTTACTAAAGTTTATTATAAAAATAACTAGCAGCCACAGTAAAATGTATAAATCAAATATTAATATCTGGAAATAAATATAATTAGCAGCAATATTATTAAACACTGTTCTAATATTATTACATTTTATGTTAATATTTTAAAATGTAAATATTAATATTTAATATGATTAGAAGTAGTTATATAGAATGATGAGAATCTGTAGTGGGGACTAGGAGACCCAAAAACACAATCTTTGAAATATAACACTAAACTCATAGGTGCTGTTTAAGTGTCAAATATAAATTATATTTATGCAATTAATAATTTCAATATAAGAAATTCATTTTATCCCATATAAAGGACAAAATCTTATCTCTAAATTTTGTTATGCATGAAAGTCATATTTCAGACATCTTTCATCTTAGAATATTCATAATGTCAGAAAAATCAAATCATTACTTGATTACAAAAATCAGAAAAATTAAGTTTATAAATCTGAATTAAATATTAAAATAAGCTAGTAGGCTAATGAATTATGCTAGACTCTAAGAGAAGAGAAAAGATGGGCAGCTAAATCATTCGTGACAGTCACCCGTGAGACAAACTAATGAAATTTAAAGTATATTAAGTATATTTCCTATTTACAAATATGCAATAATTAAAAATTTTTTTATTTCATGATCAAACATATAGTTTAAATAACTGAGAATTTTAACCATTTCAAGCACTGAAACATTGTGGAAATGGCAGATTGGTTGAATTCAGAGAAGAGGCATCAAGATTTAACCACTGAGAACCTATTAGAGGAATAGGAAGCTGAGTTAGAGTGGTGACTTAAGTGAAATGACTTAGGTGCGGAAGATTAATATGTTAAACACTGCATGGTTTTTCTGACTTGGAAAACCCGGGACACAGACATTCTTTGGTACCATCTGAAGTGGTAGCTGGAGTCGGGGGAAGGGATAGGGAGGTGTGGGAGGGTAGAAAATGGGAAGGGATTGTAAAGTCGATGTGATACATATGTATGCAAAACACCCAAATTCATTGTAGAGACTATGTATTACATTTGTATATTAATAAAAATAGTGGGGAAAATGGCAGCATATGGCCCTGATTAGCAATATCAAGAATAATTACTTAAGAGAATTTATTCAGTGATTATGATGGTATCTAAACATGGGAATATCATTGCTCTAAGTATTTTAGAAGCTGCAATTGTTATGTGGAAGTCAACTGTTTAGACTGCAGATTGCCCAAGGACTGAAGTAACCAATTAAAATCAATAATTCAAACTATGCCTTCACAAAGCATCAGCTAGGTGATAGCCTTATGAAGGAGTAACTAGAGGATCTGCAAGAGAAGAATTGCAAAGAGAGATAGTGAGGCCTCGGTGAGAGATAATATGTCGACCTGAGGCAATCAGAAAACAGCCCTGTGTTAGGGTTTAGGAACAATGCCTACATTAGGCAAATAGCAATCAGCTGGGAATAGAGTGAGAGCGATGCATGGGCCAATGGAAGAATACTTACCTGACTAGGCCTGACTAGGAACTCAAACTGTTCCTAAGAAAAAGGAGTGAAGAGGAAAAATTGTTACAGTTTTTTTTTCCTCAGCGGAGAGACTGGACTTGATGGGACTTGGCTTCCTGTCTGAGATGTTGTGAGCTGCCTCCACCTCTGCCTCTGCCGTGTACTTCCATTGCTGCCGGCCATCCGTGAGTGGACTGTGACCTTCTGAAACTGTGAGCTACAATAAACCTTTACTCCTCTAAATTTGTGGATGTTATGTATTGAGTCACGGCAATGAAAAGTAACTAAGTCAGCCCAGAATAGAAATGATCTACAATCAACATTATGTCTTAGCATTCCGTTTAGAGTGCTGCTTCAAACAAAAGAGAGATTTTATTTGGGTGAATCTAAATAGGAAGTGTGCTTAGAACAGAGAGAAGATACTTCATCATGTTAGAACAGTATTCTAAGCAGAGATTTCAAAATAAGCAAGATTTGGCTCACATATATAGTTTCTTTGGCCATGACTTCGATGTGATTTATAGTTCTGCTTATAACTAAAACAGGAGACATTTTGCACAAAGAGGCCAGCTTTCAGGTTTCTCGGGAAAATGCACAGCTCTGGCCATTCTAACCTGCCAGTCTAGCATGTCTACTGCTTCAATAATTTTCACTGGCTCTCTTATCCTGAGTCAAATGAGAATTTCTCTGATGGCTAGCAATCTATCACTTCTTGGCTCAAAATATGTTTCTTTTGACTGCTCCGTGAAAGTGGACCCGGACTCTTTAATGGATTTTTTCCTCTGCCAGCTGGCAGGCAACGGAGTTTTGTCAGTAGAGGGTGCTGAAGAGGCAGCCTGCAGTTTCTCCCTGCAGGGCTGCCTCTCTGGCCCTGTGCAGCTGCATGGAGTGTATATTGGCTAACTGCACCCAGCAGACAAGCTGGCACCACAAGTTCCTACAGCCTTCTTCACAATGCCACTATGGACTGATTTGCAGCCTAGAGTTTCCTAAAACCCACTGCAGAGGGCTCATTCTCAACAAGTTGAGCTGGTGTGGCACCATAACCACCCCTCTTCCATCCAGGGAACCACACAAATGCTCTATCCAGCAGGGCTTGTTTGACAGCCCCAGCAGAGCTTCCTCCAGGGACTCTGGTGATTATGCAGCTGTCCTGGACGTAGGCTGCTTTCTTCACACAATATTCTTATCATCTTCAAAGCTTTCTTTTTATTATCTGGCTTCTTATTACACAAATCCATGCTACAGATAATAGCTCCCTACATTAAACATTATCTTAAATGACTAGATGATTTCTCTCTGTTGATTAAACAGGAACTGATCCAGTTTCTGTTTATCAAGGGACTTGCTATTATTTTTCTTTGTGTTACACACATATCCCATTGTATTATTCTATGCCTTCATTAAGAGGAGAAATGTGAAATCTAGAAAATCTAGATTTTTTTGTCATAATTCAAGAGAGCATATTTTCTTGTATAAGTACATAAGTGCATCAAAAATAGTGCAATCCTAGGGAAATGAATGCGTGTGTAAAAAACTTCAATATTTCACAAACCCATGCAGAAATGGGATTTGGAAAAAATTGGGAGGTTTGGGGGAAGTTTGCAGACAAAATATCTTTTTCTCTGTCCTGATTGGCCAAGGTTGTTATTATGACTTTCCCCCACCTCTGATCTGCTATGCACTTCCCCCATTGCTGGTCACCCATGAATTGCCTGGGACCTTCTCAAAGTGTGAAGCAAAATAAATCTTTTCTCCTTAAAGCTGTGGATTTGGGATACTGAGTCACACCATTGAAAAAAAAATACCATGCACAAACTTCTCAACTTTAATGTAACCATTGAATATCATGTATACATGCTAAGAAACATGGAAAACAGCAATAAAATATGTCCTTTAAGCTGGGTGTGGTGGTGGTGCACTCCTGTAATCTCAGCATTTGGTAGGCTGAGGCAGGAGGATTGTTCCTGAGTCTGAGGCAAGCCTAGCCTCACAGAGAATTCAGGACCAGCTTAGACTGCAGAATAAGACCCCATTTCAAAAAAGAAAAAAGAAAGAAAGAAGTAAAGAAAGAAAGAAAGAAAGAAAGAAAGAAAGAAAGAAAGAAAGGTGTCTCCATATGGCAAACAAATACTTTTCTTACACTAGTTTATAAACATCATTAACTAGAAGCAGAAAATGAGGATGCTCACGCATGGTTATGTGTGTGTATGTGCTTCAAGCAATGAAAAACTACACAAGCAATACTTTCTAGATTTTTTAACATGAAGAATACATATGAGGAAGTGAAGAAAAATGACCCCTCAAAAGAAAAACCCTATTACAAATTGGAAATCAAAATGAATAGGTAGTTCTCAGATGGACTCCAAAAGGTGAGCAAACACATGAAAAATGTTCAACATCCTTAGTTATTAGTGAAATGCAAACCAAAACATCTCTAAGGTACTGCCTAACACTTGTGAGGACGGTCTATATCAAGACATCCACCAGCAATCGATACTGATGAGATTGTGGGGAAAAGGAACCCTCTTGCACCGTCAGAGGGGCTGTGTGTACATAGGGAAGACTGTAGTGCAAGGAAATTGTAACAGGGAACCTTGACTAATTGTCAGGCTCCCTGGATCCAAAATTGCCAAGAGCCAAGTCAAAGCTAAGTATTAGCAGGACTGTCAATTGTGGGTGAGGAAGCAGGAAGTAAGAACTTAAAAGTAACCAAGTGGATGTGCACTGATACACCACAATTGCTTCCCTTATCATGGAAATCATCATTGTAAGAAATGTAAAAACCTAATACATTTAGGGAAAATGTATCTTTTTAATAGATATTACAAAGTAAGTCTTAGCCAACACTATCAAATCCAGAAATGGGAAGAAAGAATTTCTTGTCATGACATTTACTGAGACAAGATACTGACAGAGACTTTTATTCATATAAATGTTTTATGTCAGATGAGAGATATTCTAAAAGTACTTAGAAGGTATTAAAATAAATGTAGGTAAAATGTACATGATCTAGCACAATATAGGTGAGTATTAAAAAATAACTTAATCCCTTTTGCAAAATGTCTAGTAGTTCTTTATGTGAATTAAGTAATTATGTCTTTATCATAATTATTTGATTATGTTACAGAAATCAGAATTATGCCTGTGAGATTATGTGGCCAAGAAGATATACAAATGCGATTATCACCATGTTTGTCCATATATGATCTCTAGTGTGTAAATTTGCCTTCATATATCAGTAGACAGAAGAAATGTAGGTGTTAAGCATAGACTAAATGCTAATTTTCATGTTTCAATAATAGTAGCTCTTAATACTTAGCTTTAACAGTGATAATTAAATTAGAACAATGAAAAAACATGTTTGCTGTTCACTAAACTTATAGTCTTATTAAGTAAAGTTATAAAATAAGAAACTTCTATTGCAGAAATTTCAGTAAAACATCTCCAATATTTATTTATAGTGCAATAATTAATCAAAAATTAATAAATTAATTAAAGTGATCTGAAAATTGGTTATAATAAAGGAATTGCTATTATATTTATTTTCCTCTTTATATCTTAATAAAATTATAGCCTTTGATGGAGTATGCATTTTTATGTATTGACCAGAAGAAAATCATTAATGCATGTTTAGTTTAGTTTTCTAAATTTTAATTTATAGTTAATACTTTAAAAGCTGTATAAGAAAAATTAAATTATTCATGACAAAAATTAGTAAATTTTTGTATTTCTTGTGATCCATGATATTCGGATTATGCTAAACAAAGTTATAGATGTGATAATACTATTGCTTAGGTTCTCAGCATTTCCACTGTAAAATAAAATATACATTCCATTAAAATATTTTTTGTCTACATAAAATACCTACGTTCCCCTGTCACCTTAAATTTTCTTTCATGGTTAACATTTCTAAAAATGAAGCAAAACTCTGAGAAATTTGTTTTAAAATTTTCAAAAAAGAATACTTTATCCATTCAAGTTATCATGTTTAAGCCTAGACTCTCCTTTCTAATAACGTTTGAATTGTCACAGAACTATTGGCAAACAACCCCTAAAATGCTCTCTTAATTGTGATCTTGTAGCAGCACACAAATCATTAGAAATAATTGGAAGCAAATTGTATCTGTTGAGCAAAAGGAGCAATCAACATGTAATTAAATACAATTGAAAAAATATTTATTTCTGACAGAACCAAATAAATGTTCTTGGGAATATCAGATAATGAATTTAAAATAAAAAACTAGTGCTTTATAGCTGCTGGCACAAAAAATAATTTAAAAAAAACCTTTCATTTAAATTTTTTATCAGACTACTAAATGTTGAGTATAATTAATATACAGAACTATTTTTAGTTTTCTCAAAAATTATAAATGCAGTTCAAAATAATACTTTTTGAATGCAGTTCAAAATGCTACTTTTTGTCCTGCAATGGGTGTACTTTAAACTGGTAATCCTTTGTTAGTAAGTGTGGAATGATATAATCACGTATTGATGTTAGAACTATTGTATCAGTTTTTTTTTTTTCCTTTTAGAAAGCATTTTAACATTGAGTATTAGGAATGTGTTTCTCAATACCTTCTGTCATAACTTTTTTATTAAAATAGAAAATATTAAGAAAGACACAAATGAGACTTCACCTTGACATAAATTTACAAAGTGAACACAGCTATGCTACAGAAACAAAAATAAAACTGTCAGGTATTACTCTCCCAAAATAATCAATAACCTTACCTTTAGTAATGTGGACAGTGGCCGGCAATGTTCACCTCCCTCCCCTGTCAAGTCCACTGAAGCAACAATATTCTCACCAGTAGATTATTAGAAGTCCACCTAAACATATATGCCATCGTGGCATTGTTTTACTTTTACTTGAAAAGTTTGTCATTCTTATTGTTGTATTTGATTGAAATTTAACTTGTATAATTTCATTATATCACAGACACCGAAAAGGTAACTAAAACATATTAAATGAAAGTAAAACTATAAACCAATATTTGCCATATACATAAATATGAAAGTTCTCAAAGTGTTAGAAAAACCAAATCTAATAATGTGCAAAAAAGAATTATATACCACATTGTTGGTTGAAATGTAAACTGGTACAACCACTATGGAAAAGAGTATGGAAGTTTCTCAAATGATTGGAAATAAATATCCCCTTCAATCCTGTGGTACTTCTTCTGAAATTTTCAAAAGAGTTGAACACATATAACAGAGATACATGTACACCCATGTTCATAGCAGCACAGCTCACAATAGCTAAAATGTGGAAGACACCAAAACACCCATCAAAGGACCAATGCATACATAATTTGTGGTGACTGTCCAAAGTGGAATATTGCTTGCCTATAAAGACAGATAGGTGTGCTCTGGGAAGTGAGTCAGATGCAGAAGGTTAAATATTGAATGGTTTCTCTGGTATGAGATACTCAGATCACAGTCATTTCATAGATCTAATTAGAGGGAATAATGGGAACTGGTGGTGAGAGAGAGAGGGCAGGAGGGTCAAAAAGGGAGAAGGGAAGAACTAGTAATTTTGCCACCATATGAATATGTGCAAAATAGTCAAGATCAATGTAAATATTATGTGTCACATATATATGTATCAATAAAATGAGAAAAAAGCTTTATTTCCCAAGATCATATGACACTTAAGTATAGAAAAATGATTCAATATTTAAAAATCATGTGTATAACCCAACATAGTAATAGGCTAAAATAGAAAAATGGCAGTGAGGCCAAGGGGCATGAGACTATAATCCCAGCTCTGTGAGAGGCCAAGGCAGCAGGATCACAAGTTCTAGCCCAGCCTAGGCAATTTGGTGAGGGAGCAAGACAGTCTCTCAAAAATGAAAATTACAAATGGGCCGAGATTGTACCCAGTGCAAAGGATTTGGGTTCTATTTATCTCTAATAACCTCACCAAACAATCATGCAATATTTTGAATAGATGTAGAAATAATTTTTCACAATTTCCAATACTCATTCACAGCAAAATAAAAAGAAAACCTTAATAAAGTACAAACATAGAAGGATTTATTCAACTCAATAAAAATGTCTTGGGGAAGAAAAAAGAAAACAATAACTTAACATCACCATTGCCCCAAACATCTTCACCAATAATGCTTGTGTCTGCAGTGTTGGATCACAGTCCTAACCTAACCACACAGATTTGCCACAAAATGACTCACATGTAGCTTTATATTCTTAGCACTCAGGTATGTCAACAAGAATTGCAAGGAAGTCTATTGAGAAATACTTTTCTTTTATGGAAATACAATGTTTCTCTTTCTGTTCGAGGCTTTGGACCTTAACACACACACACACACACACACACACACACACACACACACGCACACCACACACACACACAGCCCTAGTAAATATTAATCACATACATTTCTGTGATATAGAATTACAGGCCAGTTCTCCTTAGAAATGGTTCCAAGAATATATTTTCCATTTTCACATAGAAACCCAGTCAGATTTGGTTAAGCCTCAAAGAGTGGGTTTGTGTAAATTTTAATGAACATTGGCAGTGAACTGCACTTTTTAGTTTTAATTGAAAATAGGTGAATGATGATAAACCAGACGTTATCTTTCCAAGATCAAGAACAAACTAAGAAATCTTCACAGTGTTACTTTTAGCATTGAATTAAAAGCTCTTAACAAGTTCATAAAAACATAATGGAAATAAAAAGTATTATTTCTGAGGAAGAATGAAATTTTCCCAGTTGACAGATGACATGTTGTCTATGTAGCAAATTTAAAAGTCTTGCTAGAACTTATTAATTAGAACAATGTATTAGAATGTGAATCCCATAAGTAAACCCACACAAATGTATTCTACTGATCATTTTCAAAGGTAATATAGCAAAGACAATAAAGTACATTCAAGAGAAATAAGAATACAAAAAGATGCTTCATGCATTATGGGATAAATGTGTATTAGCATGGTCGCCTTCCAGAGCACTGGTTATGTCTAATGCTGGTGAGGCTGCAGAGCATTCATTAAATGCTGTTAGGACGGCATAATGGTAGAACCACGCTGAAAAGAGTTTGGATGTTTCTTACAAAATTAAACATTCTCTTGCATATGATTCCCTCATCACACTCCTTCCTATTTATAAAAAGGAGTTGAAACTTCATATGCTCACAAAATTTTGCATATGAACGTACATAGCATCCTTATTCATTGCCATCAAAGCTTGAAGATAACACAAATACTTTTCAGGAGGAGAGCATATAGATGAACTGTAATACTCAGAAAATGAAGTATTATTAAGTGTCAAAATGTCTTAAGGACACAGAAAGACATGGCGAGAACCATCGATAATCTGTAAGAACACACATTCAGAGATACATGTTAGTATCTATATATATAAATATTTATGTATATATTCACACAAATTATTTTATGCCTATTTAAATTTTCAAGTTTTTCCATTTTATTTTATTTTCCCATAAACTTTGGTAGGCATGTTATGGTTTAACTATTTAAATGTAACATATGCCCATGGCTGTTTTTAATAATTATTAAAGAACACTGTTAGTCTTTCAAATTTAAATAGATACAATTTAAAGCCACAGCAATTTATTTATAGTACTTTCTCATTTTTCCCTGCAGAAATCATATTTTAATAAAGATTTTCACAGTACTATATTCTATATGAAAAATCACATAGACTAATAAAGACTCACGTGCATTTCCTGAAGATTATTTCTAGTTTTATGTTCTACTTTGCAAATAATGGAAGTACAAATGATTATTTTAATTTCAATGAAAGAATATTTTTAAATGTAAATTTTTTCATGTTTTTCAACATAAAATAAAGGATTATATGCTTGTCAATGCTTTTGAACTTTTTATTTGCTCTAAAGCCATGAGCTTTAAAAAAATGGAACGGCATTTCTGGTTTTATCACTCAAGTAATATATGCATAATTTATGTTAATTTCATGTAACAGACCTTGGTTGGGGTCCCATAATTCCAAGTTTATTTATGATTGCTCTGGCTGCTTTGCCAACCCGTGTAACACATGAAGTATTCCATCACATATTGCTTTGCCAAACACTCTCCTAAAAGTTAATGAGTTTAAATTTCCTATACTTTTCAATTTCTTCAAGACTGTGTTCTGTTAGAATTATTACTGGTTTTTGCAATAATCACTTCATAAAACGTACTTTTGTTTCCTATCATCTTCCTTTAGCAAAGCTCTTAATTTTGAAACCAGCAATCCACTTTTATAGAAATATTTATTGTTCACACTTCTCACAGTACCCACAGGCCTGCTTACTATTTCAAATCATAATTCTGAGAACAGGGTAATTAATGATATTTAAATTGTGAAGAAGAATACCCTAATACAGTGATATCTTGTATGGAATAATATTTGCACCTCATCCAGAGGCATTAAGGGTGGGAGCATTATTATAAAAATATCACATTGGAAGATAATTTCGATTTAATGTGGTTTACTTTCACAGAATTGATAACACTGTATTTATGAAGTTACATATATTTTTAATAAAACTTTTTTAGAACTACAGCATCAATAGTTAAAACTGAAGGGCAAACTAAAAAATAAGCGTTATCATAGATACTACCAACTTACAGTCCAGAGAAAATGACATACACTTAATACTCCCTGCTGCACTAACTCCAATGTAGAAAACAGAAAACAATATAATCAATAGAAAATTCCAAATAGTGAGAACAGAAAAGCAAATTGATTTCAAATGCCAAAGTGGCATAAACCTTGACATGTATACTAACCCCAACCAAACAAACACAATCTGCCCGTTCCTGCTTCCCAAACTAACAACAGAAGTTGGCCAATTAAAACTCATTCATCTCTGGATCAAATGAGAATTCTATTGATAACACAGGGAAATAGAATTGGAGAGGAATTGCAATGAAAATAAGATAGAAGCTCATTGCTTATCCACAGAGCCTGGGGCTCTACACTTCTCCCAAGAAACAGACACAAACTGCACGTACTGGCCACAAGAATCTATGTCATAATGACCAAAAAACATGTACATCACCAAGAGTTTAAGGCTTTTGTTCTTCATTTATTCTCACTATGGGCTTAGGTAGCTTTCAAGAGAGACACTGCAGTAAGAGCTATAGATCTGCAAATTCCTTCCTCTGCCTATATGCACCAGGTATTCTGATATTCTGTTAAAAATCCTCTTGACTTTTCAGTAATCACAGCCAGACAACAGTGGTAGTTCTAGCTGCACCAGACAAAAACAGTCTGACAAAATAATGTCAGGAAATGTATAGGAAATCTAAACAATAAAGACAGAATCTAATTAACACTAATAGACCAATTCACCCACTCGAGAGCATGTTTTCTTCTGTTTCTCCCAAATATCCAATATTCACCAAGACAATCAGACTTTTATTCTAAAGGTATAAAAGAAGCCACCAGAAAATTTAAAATAATTAAAATTATACAGGCTATATTCTTTGGTTGTAATGAAATCCAACCTGTAATGGAAATAATAACAGAACAGGAATATTTGAAAATGCTAGGAAATTAAATAACACATTTTTTAAATATTCCAACTCTCAAACAGAAAGTCACAAGGGAAATAAAAAATAAAGCATATTGTTTAATGAAAATGAAAATAAAGCATAGCAAAATTGGTAGAACACAGATAAAGTAGTGATACGAAGAATATTGTAGCAGTAAATGTTTATAGTAGTCATTTCTTATCAATGAAGAATATATTTCCAGATGCCCATTGAATGCCCTAAACCTCACATAGCAATGAACCCTTAAGCTAGCACTTTGCTTTAAAATTTTACTTCAGTACCTTACACACATTAAGACTGTAACTTTAAGGTTAAAACAAAATTATCATGTTTGTTTTTTTTCTCCAAAATTTCAGATTTCCTCTTAACGTGAGTCTAGAAAAAATAGAACATTTTAAACTATAAAACAAAAAAAAACCATCTTTTTTAATCATAAAAAGCACTTGACTCCTATGGCATCTTCGACCTGAACTGCTAGCATAATTACTCTTGCACATTGGGGCTATCATTGGATTTAAAAATTGTTTTGGATCACAAGGACTGCAATGTCAGACAATGGATTGGATAATCCATCAGATACGGAGCAACTAATCAATTAGCAGCCTATGTAGTGAGGATATGTTGGAAAAAGGGTGATTTTATGTGGGGCTAAAGAAAGCAGAATGCTGTATTATTTCAGCATGCTTATAGTAATTCAGTTTGCTTTATCAAAGTACAATATGTTTAGTAGCTGACCAGAAATGTATTGTTTGTAGTTGTGGAGTCCAAGGATGGTTGGAGTCTGAACAAGGTCATCCTCTGGGCTGCAGACTGTACATTTCTGACTGGGTCTTCACAAAGTGGAAGATGAAGTCAGCTCTTCGGGATTTCTCTTTTAAGGGCCCTCCTCATTCTCATGAGGGTGGGTGGAAGAGCATTTTTTAACTGCCTGACCAAAATTCTTTTTATTTTTATTTTTTTCAAGGTCTAGAATAACAAGTCTTCATTTAGAAACAAAAGATAGAGGGGCAAAAGCTCCTATTTTCTGATATGGGATCCTGGATGTTGTTCACACCAAAACTCATTTCTGTCATCTTGAAGAATTTGTGGGAACATAAATATTGAGACCATAAAAAAATTCTCATTTCCTTTCGCCAATAACACTTAATCTCACAGGGCCCCGAGCCTGGCATCTTTTTTCTATCTCTATAGTTTTGGCATTTCAATAATGTCATACAAATGAAATTATAATTTATGTAAATTTTTGAAGCAACTTTTAAAAATTAAATATAACTTCTTTCATGTAAATCACAATCATTTAACATATCAATACAATTCCTTCCTATTTATCATTCTCCCTGGTCTGCAGCTACCAGAGTTTCTCTATTTGTTGTTGAAGGTCATCTGGGTTGCTTACACTTTACACTACTATGAATAAGGTTCATAAGAATATTAGTCTGAAGATTTTTTTATTAGTGTAAGTTTTTCTTTCTCCAGGATGAATGTCCAAGAGTGTAATGGCTAAGAATAAACTGAGTTTATTTTTGAAAAGAAAAATGAAAAAAAGACCTATCATACCATTGCATAAAATTTCTGAATCATAATGGTTCCAAAGTATGAAGGTAATGATACTGATAATTCTAATTTTTCAAAGAAAATCTGTTAAGTGTTTTCTACTTTTTTGTGAAGAGACTTTGAATGTTATCCAAAGGACTTTCAAGAAAAATATCATTTACATAACTTTATTATATTATTTTAATTGTTCTAGTTATTTTGTTATTCATAACATTATCATAGGTATATGTAAAAATAGAACACAAGATAAAGGAAATAAAAGAAGACAAAGCAAGGAAAAATGAGTTAACAGAAAACAAAAACCTAGAACGATTGCTTCTTACTATAGAAATATATTTTCCTGGGAAGACATGAAGTCCTGCTTCTGTTCACCCCTGATGGGGCCTAGCAGATGGGCTAAAGCAATGGTTTCGCCCCAGTCCATGATGGTGAGCCAATGAGGTTGTTGGAATCACTTTCAGGAGTATGTGTGAAGAGCTGCCTACGGCAGCATAGGAGAGGGCTATTTGCAGGTATATGAGCAAAAGGGTCTCTTACAGGAGAGGGCTATTTGCAGGTATATGAGCAAAAGGGTCTCTTACAGGCCTGCAGACGACTCCATAGACAATTGTCTTACAGAAGAGCCCACCAAGCACAGCTGATGATTCTCAGAAACAGAGTCCCGCCCCCTAGGGCTTGACAACTGATCGTCTTTCACTACTTCTCTTTCAGCAATTCCCACTTGCAGCTCAGGACTTTCTTCCTCTTCTCCCTACCACCTCGCTTGCTGGACTCCCTGTACTCTTGCTGTCCCTGCACACACGCTTACCTTCTGGCCCACTCCACTCAGCCCACCTGCTATCCTCCACTTGTGTTCTTCACATCTTTACATACCTCTGAGCATAGCGTTTCTACACCAGCCCAAGGACAGGCAGCACATGGATGTGGGCATGTGCCCGGAGCTTGTGTCATAATTGATGCCATGAGCCAAACATGCACCAGGAGACTCACCTGCAGATAATAACCCTGGGCCTGCACATCCAAATGTGGGCACAGCCCCAGCCTGGAGAGTTTTCTCCTAGCCACTCGCATCAAGTACTCCTGTGAGCTGTCCACTTCTCTCCAAGAGGGTCAGAGGACCCACTACCCAATACTTCTTAACCTCTTAGCTAAGCTGGGATCCTAACATAAAGATGTAGTGTTTTAATCCAAAACAATGATCAAGGTATCTCTCTTCTTGGGTAGAAATTGGAGTGATGGCAAGAGTGTTGGATTTCTTCAAACCCCACCCTGATAGAACGTAAATTATGGGACCCAAACGTAAAGCTAGCCATCTGCTCCAAATCTCTTGACATTTAGTAGTACACTGCAGTTCGTCACTAGTTTGTGTTTTTCACATCCTTCTGTTATGCAATTGGCAGGTCTGGTCTGGCAATGCTGAGCACAGGACTGTGTTATGACAGGATAGCCCATCTCCTCCACCCCATGTGATCCTTTCCCGTTTGGTTTCCTACACAGTCATTCCTATCCTCCAAGCTGAGTTCTACAGCATTAACCACGAAAATAGCAGATAATGGAACTGTGAACTGAATGTTATTCTACGGAGTACTTTATATGCATTAACTAGCTTAATCCCCACAATACTTGTAAAATAACACTACTAGTCTTTTGACTTTACACATAAAGTAAATGAGCTCCTAGTATATAATTTTCCAAAGTCAAAAAGTTACTCAGAGACAGATCTAGAATCTAAAGTCTGGTAATTTTGAAAATGTATATTTATTGCATCAGCATATGGAAGTAGAGTGCACATTTAAATAACGTTAGGAAAATGAACATTCCACATATTAGAAATCTTTATCTTGTTATTGAATTTCTGAAAAAGTGAAAAGGTCACATTTGAGAAAAATAAGTATGCTAAGAAAATTAAATGTCCCTTATCCATAAAATCTCCAAAATAAATGACTTCTTCATCATGTATTTTATTTTTATCAATATTAACCAGGGAGATCAGCCAGAGCACAGCTCACTCAAGTGTGTGGTTGGGAAAGTGACATCTTCAAGAGATGCGATTTAATCTTTCAAAAGTCTCCCATAGCCCAAAATGCACATTTTTTTAACCAATACAATTTAGCAGCTCAGGAACAATATAGTTTTCTCCTTAGAAAACCAACTGTCTGCAAAGTAGTTGGAGATCAAATTGTTGATGTAAAGAATGGAAAAAGAAAAGAATCATGAATTTGAAAAGTCTAATATACTTATCAGCCTTATTCTGATTGAAACATGAGAAATATCTCCCCTAAAATATTTATTTCCATAGTTATTTAGAGCAATAATTGACACTTACTGTGTCTTGTATTGGAATGGCATTTGAGATATAACCCATGGTTTGTAATATGGATGTTTCTGAGGTCCGTTGTGAGTGACGCGACTCACCTTTCTGACATACCTGCCTCATTCTCATCTCTCTCCTTCCATCTTGAAACTTACACTCCACATGGTCTGAGAATTGAACTGAGAGTGGATTCTTTCTACAATAAATTGAAAAAGAACTGTGTGCATTTTGGGGATTTTTACCATATTTCTTTCATAACAATTTTGAAAATTGCAGCGAATAAGATTTTCATCAACTAATTTCCTATTCCGTCTTCTGTGGGAGAAATGATGACAAAACAAGAGAGATTTGTATCAGTCTAGGGGCTTCATCCATTTACCAGCAAAGAAACCTCTTCTGAAATCTTGGGAAGGCAGTTTGTGCTAAAATCCATATTGTCTGCAAATAATACATTTAGTATAGCTTTTTTAATTACTGTTCTTAAAATATGTATCTGTATTTCCCTCCTTTTGCTTGCAACAATCTAGTTCTTCATATTTAAATCTTTTTTCCTGCAGACAGTTTATTGTAGAACTTTAATACTATTTAATTAAATCTGAAAATTTCTGACTTTTTAGTAGGGCGTGGTCTTAGTTACTTTCTCATTTCTGAGACAAAATACCTGACATCCACAATTTAAGAGAGGAAATATTCATGTTACCTGACACTTTCACGTCTCCACTCAAACATGGGAGGCTGATAGCAGCAGAAGGACATCGGGAAGGTGCATCCAGGACAGAGCTCTTTGCTACATGGCAGGTGCGCAGCTAAGCAAGAAAGGATGGAACAGGCACACCCCCCTTTCAGGTCAAGGACCAAGAGTCCATCCACCCTTTCCCACCAGCCTCCACCCCCAGCAGTCCAAGATATCCACAGGTTATCCACAACAACGCGAGGCTTTTGGGGGACACTCCAGATTCAAACACAGCAGGTTTGAAGATCATTTTTTTCATGTAATTTTACTAGTTGGGACTATGATTTGCTAAAATCCCCTCAAAAGCCCACATATTAAAGGCTTCATCCCCAGTCTCTGGTGCTGTGAGAGAGGTTAATGGAACCTTCAAAAAATGAGGCCAACTTGAATTTCTTCTGTCCATTAATAAAAAAAAAAACAATTTGGTAATATACAATGTTAAAAAGTTATACTTTGTATAATAAAAACATACATACTATCTACTAAAATACATGAAAAACATAGAACAGACACCTTATATAGATAATAACAAAAGTTATATAACAAAGAATTTGCCATATGATATGTGATTAATTAAAAAGAGATAAATTATTTTTTACAAAACCTTATTAAGTTTGTCATTTTTACAAATGGGAAATTAAAATATTTGTTTGCTATGAAAATGTGTAATGTAAAATGAACTACCAATGCATGTAGTAGCACCCTTCTGAAATATCAACACTCTGAAGGCTGAGACAGGAGGATTAGCAAGAATGCGAGGCCAGCCTTGGCTACATAGTGAGTTCAGAACCAGTCTGGACAACAGGGCAAGACTCTTGTCTCTAAAACAAAACAAAACAAAAGCAAAACAGATAAACAAAAATGAACTAGCAATAGATGCTATAAATTAATAAAAAGGTTAAGGTTTGAGACTTGAAGGTATTATTATGTGAGTATTTCAAAACAGCAGAATAAAAGTACTGATTGTGACTTTTTAGATATAAATCAGATTCTAGAATGCAGTTGGAAAAATTTTGATATTAAAAATCTATCAGTTTTTCTATTTTTTTTTTAGTTTATCAAGTCAATGTAAACCACGTGTAAATAATTAGAATATTTTTTCTTACAATGTCAAATTATTATGTATGTGACTAGATCAAGCTATAACCAATTATGCAGATTTTAAATAATTTATATGAAATTATGAGTATATTTCTAATGTCAAACTAAAAAATTAACATTTTTGATTTGAGAACATTTTAACATTTACTAATGTTTGAATAAAGAAAAATAAACTATTGTGCCCTGCTCACTTTTAAAAAGCAATTATGATGAATCAATCTTCAGCCAGGTTTCATGTAACTTTCAAGGCAGTATGGCAACAAATAAATAAATAAATAAATAAATAAATAAGTAAATAAAAGCTTATAACTAAGACATAGAAAAGAAAGTTACAGTGTAGCACAGTGATTCAATTTTATTGCTCCAGCTACACTTATCATTCGTCTTTGATGGTTCTGAAATGTAAACAGTTCAATGTAAATTTATAAAATTAATAATTTACTTTAATAAATTTGGTTCACTTTTGATATTTATAGTTGTAAAGAATAGTTGAAACTAGCCTATTAAAATACCACATCTTGCAGTTATATTTACTTCTACAAATCATATGAAAAAATAAATAATAGTATTTTGTCATTAATTTTTCCTTTTTATATTAGAATTCCTCTTAAAAAATTCACGGAAATAATTTCATAAAAGGATCTCAACACAAGAGAGAGGGTAGAAAGGACAGTGGGGTGCTAGGAAAGGGACGACTCTCTGCACATGGCGGGGAAGGCACAGAGCAAGGAAGGAAGGAAAACGAGGCCAAACTGGGTGCAGATGGTCAAGGGTCCCACAAATCATATGTTTTTAACATGTTAGAGAACATGGAATTCATGTATATATAATATTTAAAAATAATAAATAAAATGAAAACTTTAACAGGAACCGTGAGAAAGAAATATTTTGTTTAGGTAGCACATTTGATGTCTACCATCTAAAATGAAGACAGCTGGTAAATGTATAAAATGTATTCTTAGTTATTTTGTTACTTTAGGGACACTCTTTCTGAATCAAAGATAAAATTGTAATACAAATGATGGATCTGACTTAGGAAGTCTAACATAGCTGTCTCTCTTTCTCCCGAAGAGGGCAGGGAGCTACTTTATCTTACCTGTGTACATATTTAAATCCTCTGTAGTTAGAAGGAAGCATCTTTGAAAAGTAAATACATGGCTTTTAAGATGAAAACTCTCTATTTATTGCTTATTTTCCCTTATTAAATGATTTAGGATTGAAGTCACGACAGTCAAAATAATAGCACACTGCTATAATTCCAGCTACTTGGAAGACTGAGGCAGGGGAATCTCAAGTTTTAGTTCAGGTTGGACAGTTTGGTGAGGCTCTTTCTCAAATAAATGAATAATAATTGAATCGATGGGCATGTCACTCAGTTGGACATCAACCCAGGTTCAATTCCCAGTGTGAAATGGGGAGAAACCAGAAAGAGCCAAATTTCTTAAGTCAGCAGCAAGGTCATGATGTTTTCCTTGCTTTAATCCACATGTCCTTGAATCGTTCTAAAAAGAAACCTTAAGTAATCTCATGTGAACCCGTTATCTTTCCATTTTTTTCTTTTCCTTTCTCCTTGCCTTAGGAAATATCCTTCAGATATTTAATATTTTCTACTCCGATCTCAAACTTTTCTCCTTTCCCTTCACAATATTTATTTAATTTTATGAAATATTACATCATTCTAGAATAAAAATAAAACAATTAAGATCTTTAAATAAAATTGTTGAAATGTTTTCTGTTGGCACTAAGATGGGCGTTTTATTTTAATATAGTATTTTCAAGTTCTGTGATAAAAATTCATTTTGAAATTATGACTTAGATGGCGTGATGGCAAAGCTTGTAAGTACATTTCTAGACATTATGTAACTATAGTCAGACCTTGTTAAACTGCAGCAAAGAGAACATATTTAAAAGGCAGCAGCATTTTTGGCAGATCTATAAATATCAGATCTAAAATTGTAAACTTTTAACAAAATTCAAAATGTTATTATTCAGAGGGTGAAAATTTAAAATAATTTTCTTCAAAGAAAAATTACTCTTAGAATATTAAGACTTTTCTGATAAAGCACCGGAACTTTTAAGTTTTTTTTAGCATTAGCTATATTTATTTGGAAAACATTTTTTTCAAATAAATTTCTTTAAATTAATAATCAGGCAATGTACTAATTTGCTACTCTTTCATAAGTTTCTGATTGAGAAAAAGGGACTGGACGTCTAATTCTAACTTAAGCAGCATGGCGGTTCTGCTGAGTTTCATGAACAAAATGGAATCAATGTGAGATTCTCATGTTGACATCATGTTAAGGATGAATATTATTATGTTCAGTGTACAAAATTATGAAATTGCATTACTAGTTATACTTATAGATTTAGATATTATATCTGCTTTTCTAGTGTTCAACTTTTTAGTTTTGTTGGCAGTCGTATAGTGAATTAGAATTGAAATAGACACTAAGTTCAATATTAGAGCTACATAAGAAAATGCCTATATCTTATTACACGTTTGGTGCTGCATTCCTTGCAGGATCTTTGAAACATTGCCACTCCAGTTGTGGTTCTATTTATTTCTAACGTTTTTTTCTAAAGTTATTTTTCTTTGAAGAATCTGAGGGGTTTAGGATACCACTGCTTTTTTTTTTCTTCTAAAGTTTGAGAGGGAAATAGTGACATAGGAATGGCATTGTTGCCAGAGAGGAAGATGACATAACATTTTATGAAGTCTTGTGTCTGAAAAGCAAGTGTTTCATTTCTCACTAATTAGATAGCATATATACACAAAGGAGTATTATTGTGCCCTAAAGAAAGAGAAATTGTAGAAAATGGATGCCTCTTGAGAACAATATGCTTAGTGAAGTGAATCAGACCAAGAAGATTAAATATTACAGAACTTCTCTAATATGAAAAATTTAAAGAATAAATACATAAGAAAGACAAACAAATATGGTGGTAGGAAGCAAGGAAATGGATTTACGGAAAGGGAGTGGAGCGTGAGTGAGGGGAGAGAGCAGGAAAAGAGAAAGGAGAGAGAAAGTGAACTTGATGCTGTGTGTACGTGAGTCAGTTCCTCAAGTTTAATGTCACTATTGTAAATTGCAAATATATATAAAAATAACTCGGGGAGAAGAATCGCACTACTTTTACAGTACTATATCCAAATATATTTTATAGGAAATAAAACTTTATTAATGTCGATTAGTACTTATGGATTCCATTTTGTAATATATATATATATGGGAGATATATATTTGAATATTTTTATGAGAAAGAAATTTAATATTATTTCAAATTCCAAATGACCTTTCCTACTAACAGAACACAGCCTATGCTGTGGGAACCAACTTACACAAATGATAGATAGGTGAAATGCTTCATTGAGGTATGTTAAGACATTCTATTTAACATTTCAGCCACAAAAGAAGTTCATTATTATTCTGTTGGCCTCAAATGAAACCACCTATTCAATTAGTCAGAAATAGAGCAAGCTTCACTGGGAGCTCACCAGTGGCTGTCTCACTCAACACTCAAAACTCAACATGAAAGAGCAAGTCCCATATGCCATACTGTTTTAGTGTTTTTGTTATTATTATTATTATTAGACTCACTCTGTCACTCTAGGTCTCGCTCTGTAGCCCAGGCTCGTCCTTAGCTCACTATGGAGTGCCCTGGCTAGTCTTGGACTCAAGGTAATTCTTCTGTCTCAGAGTGCTGGGGTTATAGACATGCACCACCACACCGGGCTTATACAGTGTGTGATTTTTAAAGGCAAAATTTTCTTTCTATTTTTAGAAGTTCAGCTTTTGTAATCGAGGTGTCAAGAGCAAGCAAGTGGGACTATAGAAGTGAATTCCAGAGGTAAGCAATTACGCATACAAGCGCAAGATGCAGAGTGTGAAAGGATCATTGTGATCTCTAGATTAATGTGGTTTCACCTTCCTCTCTGTTCCCTGGATTGAGGATGTTAGGTTTGGGAGTAAGTGGAAGACCACTGAGCCATGGTGGAGGGGTAAAGTGGGGGCAGGAAGTATGTGCTAAGACTCAAGAGTCAATTCATTTGATGGTTATTATGAATATCCCTTTTATATCATTTCACATAACTTTTGTTGACCAATAACATGTACTATTTTCTGAAGAATAGTCTAACAGCTGGTGAAGTCTGATGCCACTGTCTTTTATTTTACTGAGCAAGTAATTCTGGGAAAGTGAAAATACACCCTTCTTCATTTGCTCAATGTAAAACAGATCTTCCCAGCAATGAATGGTGGATATGCATTGTGAGTTAAACAAATAGTGTTTGTATTTTTTAAAATTACATTACTACCTTCCCTACTTTGAAGTCCTAGAGGCTCAAAGCTTCTCCTCCAGTTAACTCAGGGAGTAAACTAACAGGGTCAGCCAATAACTCAACTAATTAGAAGAAAAATCTATTCGGCTTTCATAAAAGAGGAACACTTAGCTCTTACTCATCACGGGTGTTACAGAAAGTGAAGAAAGGCCTCCAATTCTCAGTGAGTTTTTTCCCAAAGTAAGAAAATACCTACTTGAGACATTGTCACCTTCTTGACTTTGTTAGTGTAATAAACTATAATGAGCAGCTTTTACTATTTAAACAGGGTTTCATCCTTGGAATGAATAGATTTTGTTCTTTTTGTTCAACATCTAAATTATATATATATATATATATATATATATATATATATATATATATATATATATATATTCAATTTTATAACACCTTTACCTGGTGTTAGCATTAGAGCAATTCCATGCTCATAAAAATGCTTCAGAATTTGTTTATCTAATTGTATGTTCTGAAAAAAGATTGTGGAGAATCAGTATCATTCTTTCTTGAATACTTGAAAAACTCATTCACCAATTAAACTATCTTTGAGGTTTTTTAGAATATAGCTGTCTTTGTTTTGTTTTATTTGAGACAGAGTCTTGCTCTGTAGCCCAGGTTCTTCTTGAAGTCACTATGGGGCCCAGGCTAGCCTTGGACTCATGGCAATCCTTCTGTCTCAGCTTCCTGAGTGCTGGGACAACAGATGTAATGCCACCATGCCTAGCTTTTGTCGAGGTTGGGAATCCAACTCAAGTACTTAGCACTTGCTTTACCACTTGCTAGGAAAGCACTTTAACCACTGAACAATTCCTCCAGCCCATAGTTGGCTTGTAATTTCATTTCTTTAATTCATACAAGGATATGTATATTATCTATTTTATCTACAAGCTTGTGGTACTTTTTAATTTTCATTGAATCAATTGCTTTTACCTATGGTGTAACATGCACAAGCAAAGATGCTAATAATACCCTTTTACTACATTAGTAAGCTTCATAGATGTGACCAAATATCTCACACCTACAATTTAAAGAAGTCATTTGCTTTAGCTCACAGCATCTGATATTTCAGTCTAAGGTCAGCTGGGTCCAAGACATAAACATCCAAAGTGAGGAAAACTACTCACCTGACTGGGCCAGAAGGAAATTGAAGGGAAAGAGGCAGAAAATTTTGATTCTGCATTCCATGGAACATGGCCAATGACCTACTTCCTCCAACTAGGCCTAAGTTGGTAATAGCCTAAAACCACACTTGTCATCCAGTCACCTCTCTTTGGCCTACTTTGGAACATCAGTGCATTGAGGATAAAACCCTCAATATAATTTTTTGAGGAAAGTTCTCATGTAAGCCACGATATTTACTATCATCATGAATGCCTATAAAAAAAGTCTCCATTACTTATGTTGGAAAATTCTTTCAAGTTATTGTGCTCCTGTTGGCAAACTGGCTGTTCATTTGACCAAAGAATTTTCAATTTTCTTGTTTTGATTTCCTTAAATTTTCTCTATTGTTAATTAAATTTGCTAATTTTCTCCATTGTTATTCTATTTCAATGTCATGTTTTGCTTTGTAAAAATTTATTTAATTCATATAGAAAATTTTTGTTATGTTTTTAGAAAATTGACTTCACACACATTTTTTTTCTCCTGACATTGAATATGACTGAATTCTTCTCCAGGGTTTGTTGGCATTCTCACTATAATCCCAGGTTTGCAAGAGGCCTAAAAATATTTCCATTTGTCAAAAATACTCTTATAGTAAACAAGGCAGTGCTGATATTCAATCTGTGAATGTATCAGAGGTGAAAGAAAATCCCTCTATTTTTCGTGGAATTCAAGTCAAGTTTATGTCAAAGATTATTTTAACAACCTAGAAATATCTTCTTAATAAACCATTATAAGTCACAGAGTTTGATACTGATGGAAAATTATATTCAACATATTAAAATAAAAATATAAATTTTGAAAATAGGAGGACTGTATTATAGTTATATATATATGAAAATATTTAAAATAATAATAAAGACTTTTTAAAGGCCTATGTCATCATGTATTTGCCAAGATAGATTTCTACATTAAAAGAAAAATTATGGTTACCTATAACTATCTTTAGGAAGAGTTCAGACCTATAAAATATATTCCCCACAGCACTTGTCATATCACTTCAGTACTGTCACAATGTTACAGAGATTTTATAATTTAAAAAATCAAATACTAATTCTATTACCTACCACCTTCACATAACTAAATCTGTATTGTATAAGTTTTAATTCTAGAAGTAACTTTTCCTTAAAAACAACTGTTATTGATTCAAAACAGCTTATTTACTCATTTAACTATTTCTTCTTGAGTGTAATCACTGTTATTATTAATTTGCAGATATTATTTTAGCATCAGGGTATATTAATGCCTATGTTGCTATTTTTAGACCATTGATGTTTTTTCAGATTTTTTGATGGTGTTTATGCTTTTGTGCTCCAGTTCATTATTTATCAAGAAATATTTATTTTAAACTTGTTTTAAAAATGTTTCAGAAATTAGTACTGGATGCCGGTAAGACAAATGCCTATTGAATGTTTCTCTTTTATCACATTATCTATGTATCTATGTACCTATTTTTCTATGTCTCCATTTAAGCATTCTCTAGGTTTTTGCTAACATAAATTTGTCAGATGCTCATAATTCTATAATTAACAATTATTTATAACATGAAGAGTTGGGGACTGGAAAACAAGAAAACAATTATATCATTATTTAAAATAATGGTTCAAAAGTTTGAGCCTGAACTCTTTTCTCTTGATTAATTAGAATGAAGCCTTGGGACTGACTATTAAGACAAATGTGCTTGATTATTTATTATCTCAATTATTCAAAGACAATTCTTTATTGCTTTCTTCTTGAGTATTTTCTGTTGTAGACACCAGGATAGAAATTTGCCTGTTAATTATTCCCTTGCAGAATGTGAATGAATGTGTGCAAATTATTCGTTGACAACTTGGTAGGCAACTATACATTTAGAGTGGTTCCAGGATATGATTTCTACATATTCCATAAAACAAATAAATTAAAATAAATTGCAATTCATTTTTATTACAAAATAGAAAAATATAAGAAATGACTTAGGAAAATTACATATCAAGTCTATAGATGTTTGGTAACAAAATATGTAGGTTTTAAATATATGTTGAGAAAATGTTGATTGTCTGCCCTATTTTATAGTGTAAAAACACTCTTTGAATTAGTGCCTCTCAATTTTCTTGAGCAACAACACATTAAGTGATAATTTCTGTTTATCAAAAACATAAAATAATTAAAAATGACAAATGTAAAGAAAAGTTTCATCTTGCATAGTTTTTACTTAAAAAATAATTAAGAAACACAAGAAAGATTAAATAAATCAACACCAAAAGCCAGTTTTCTGCAGTATCTACTTGTGGGTACGCCACCTCCTCTTCAGCGTCTTCCATCACCTCCTCCTCAATAACTTCCTGGTTCCCCTTCATGACTATCCACCTTCTTATCTTCGTCCCAACCTTCTTCCCCTGCCTGGCAAAGATAAGATGGAAAGCAACACATTTGGCCCTCTCATGGTCCTCTGTCAATGCGCGCTCCTTACGGAGCTCTGTACTAGGGGAATGCGCGAGAGCCACGTACCTGAAGTCCCTGTCCAGGTCCTCCAGGCATTCGGTTGTCTGGTCCCCAGAACCCTCCTCCTGAGTCAGAGGCGCCGATGAGTCGTCACCTTCTTCCCCTTCAACTTTACTTTCGAAATTACTTTTAAGGTCACGCAGGACGCCGTCAGCTGGCAATGACGACTCTCCGTTGTTCGCAGAGTTTCTCTTGCGTGAGGCCATTTTTGATTTTCTCGTTGTTTTAGGGCGGGGCTTTACCCCTTCTCTGCCCTTTACGGCTGCCACACCCTTTCTCATCAGGTCTCCGAGGGAGTGAACGTTGATGATGTTTTCGCCCTCGCGCACAGGCTCTGAGATGGTCACGTGGTCCCTACCTGAGGAGGGCGGTGCCCGAGTAGATGGAGCAGGGAAGAGCGTCCCACTGCTTGGAAAGTCGTGCTCGTTCTGCTTCACCTCCATGTGTTCAGCACCTGAAACATTTTCAGAAACATCATTGACGTCCAGAGAAGAGGTTTTTAAAACACAGGAAGATTAGATAGGAACATCCACAGCTTGTGCGTGTGGAGTAGAAGTGCTAGGATCCGGTGTGGTTCTGATGTCTGAGTGTGGTGCCTATCGAGCCAAGTGTGAACACACTATCTGTAGCAGACAGTTGGTATGCGGTGTGTCTCATGGGTATAGATGTGTGTTGTATTGATTGTACCTATCTGGTGAATGTTTTTGGTACCAACTAAAGCGGATACTGATGAACAGAACTTTGGGTGTGTGAGGTGTTAGAAGCTGTGACGAGGTGTAGGAGGTCCTATGAGTGAAGAATGCTGTAAACTATGCCATAGTGAGTCTTCAAGGCTTGCTAAGTGTGTGTGACCTCAGAACATGCAGCTGCAGGAAAGGGGAAAACATGCTGAAAGTAGTAACATGTGGGAAAAAATAACCGATCCATGAAATGTGATATTCATTTTTAAGGATTAATCTAGGATTGGGTAGTAAAAACAGGTTGTCTGTTTAAAAAATGTGAATCTGCTCCTGGAATTTGTTGCCAAAGTGGTGAGCCTGAAGATTGTAAGTGCTGATGTGAGAGAGAGAACAAAGGTTTACCCGTGTGATGTAACAGGGAGCCAGGAAACCCATGAAGACAGAGAGATATTAGTGCAAAAGAAGGAGCAAATGGAAAGGAGAATGGGGAATCTTTGATGAGCAGCAGTGTTACCTAAGAGTGTGGAGACTTCAATTCCTGAAAATCTGAGGAAGGAGGTTTGGATCACACAGTCACACGCGCCGAGTGTGATCCCCTGCCTCACCCACAGCTGCCTCAGTGTTCACATGCAAGATTGCTTCAAGGACTTAAATCCTACTCTTGAAGGCACGCTTCCACTTGCAGGAGCTGTGAGGTGAGCAGAAGCTGGGCTAGCAGCTCCCCGTTCCTCCTGTTCAAGCCCAGGTCCTCTGTGCATCTATCCTTCCGTCCTTCTCCAGAATGAAATTAGGAGTAGAGGAGGCAGTGGAGGCCCGGGATCTCCTTCTGCCTGACGTGTCTCAGTGGCAGCTTCTTCAGGCTTCTCTCATCCTTGGGAGTTAAATAAAAACATTAACAAAAGCATGGTAAGCAAGATGGTGTGAGGCCTCTGTCATTTCAAAATAAGATATAGAGTGGATATTCATTTCTAACATTGTTACCGCCCATGCAATGCTTCTCTAAGTAAAAGTAAAGAACAGGTATAAATATTTACTGTATGTGGCAGGTTTCTCTGGGGCTGGGCATATTGTACATAATATTTTTTGGATGTATATAGACTATGGCAGATATGGACAGAAAAAGGCTTGCTATATGTAAAGATAAATTTTGTTTGAGGGTCTCTAGGAACTGGGAGTGGCTCTGTTAAACATTCAGATGAAGCCTTCACAGATTTGTTCCTAATTCCTTTTGCTTCAGTTTTCTGGACTTTTAACCTCACTATTGATATCCTCTATAGGCCTCTTAGAAAGGAGAAAGAAATTCCCCATACTAAGCCTGTAGAAACAAATCTCAGGCCTTCCTGGAGGGAAGGGTCATTTTTTTGGACAAGGTCTACGCATTGTGCTGTCTTGGCTTCCTAGTTGCTTCTTCTCAGTGCCGACTCTTTCCCCCCTGTGTCTCTGACAAGGAGTCTGTCAGCCATAAAGGAGCAGAATGATAAAGAGATTATGTCCACAACAGCCAGGTTGGGCAGGAAATGCTGTCCTTCAGTTCTGAGAGGTTTAGTGGGCTCCTCCCCTGGCTCTTCACACCCACGGTGCAGTAAGCAGGTGTGTGGTGACTCCAGCATGTGTGGTATGTATAACTTTACAGCATCGTATTAGACATTGGGTTACAGCTTATTAGACATTGGGTTGACTGACTTGTGTTTAAAACGTTAATATGGAAGAACTGTTGGAAATGAAACATAATTGCTCTAGGAATGCGTATCTTTTGATTGAAGGCTTGCGTGTGTACACATGTGTTGTGCTCTAGTTGTTAGTAGTCATTGAGGAAATTCTCTTTGTTTCCTGAGGAGAACCCTCTGCTCCGCTGACCTCAGGCTGCCCTAGGCCCTCGTGTGCTTCATCTTTGGAACTCACTGGATTTTGTTCCCACACCTGTCCAGGGACATTATTGTTTACTTCCTGGACAGGACAGACTTTTATCAACACAGGGGCAGAGCCACACAA
Source organism: Ctenodactylus gundi (assembly GCA_004027205.1). NCBI lineage: Eukaryota > Metazoa > Chordata > Mammalia > Rodentia > Ctenodactylidae > Ctenodactylus > Ctenodactylus gundi. The sequence goes on from PVKB01001314.1 coordinate 60,387, forward strand.
CTCATTTTGGCAAGGTCCCCGTACACTGGAGGACCTTCTAAATTTAGCTCAATAGTGCGAAAGTCCTTGTCACCTTGACAAGATATGTATGTGCACAAAATGCTCAACTCCATTGTAAACCTTGAATTTTGCACGTATATATAACAATAAAATGTGGGGAAAAATTAACATTTTTTGTAAATATATGAATTCCAAATTCTGTAACACATTATAGCCTTGGTGTTTGCGGAATAAATGAGCATCTATGTCCACCACTTTTTCAGAGGTTCTCCGATTTCCTATCTGGCCATTGCCTCTTTTTCTAATCTGTCATTCATGTTGGGGCCTTTTTGTGTCATTATTTTTGAACATTTTATAACAGAGCACCCCATCTACAGTCAGTCTTTTGTGCTTGGTCAATATCACTGAGCATGATAGGAATTTGCTTGTTTTTTGAAGTCCAATCATTTTTGTTTTATGTAATTGGGTACCATATTGTTTGGGGCATAAATGTTGATGATCCTCAGTTCCTCTTGCTGGATTGTTCCTTTTACAAGAATAAAATCACCTTCTTTGTCTTTTTTGACCAGTTTTGGCTTGAAGTCCATTTTGTTAGCAAAGAGTATCGGTATTTCTCAGTATCTCTGTTTTTTCCCCCTAGTTAAGTGGAATATACTACTCCAGCCTTTCATTTTGAGTCTGTGTTAATCTTCATCCTTGAAATGTGTCTCTTGCAAGCATCATATGGTTGGATTGTTTTTTTGTTGTTTTGTTTTGTTTTCTTTTTTTTAAGTACAGCTAGCCATTCTGTGTCTTTTGATTGGTGACTGAGGCCAATGGAACTTAGATTTATAACTGATATATATGTTTTAGGTCCTGACATTTTGTAACCCTGTGAATATTCAACTCTTTCATTCACTTATTTTTAGATGTTCCTCTGTTAAGGACAAACCTGCCACTATGTTCTTTGTTGTTGTTGTTCCTTTTCCTCAATCCAACAGACCTTTGAGAATTCTTTGTAGTGCTGGTTTGGTTGTTATAAATTTCTTCAAGGTTTCTTTGTTGTGGGAGGTGTTTATTTCAATGTCAACTTTAAATGATATTTTTTTTGCTGGGTACAGGAGTCTTGATTCACAGTTACTATCTTTTACGGACTTGAGGACTTCACTCCAGGCTTTTCTGGCTCTTAGGATTTGTGTTGAAAAGTGTGCTGCTACCCTAGTAGGTATAGAATTCTCTCTTTGCTTTGTGTTTCAGTGAGTTTTATTGTAGTACGTCTAGGGGAGCTTCTCTTTCAGTCATATCTAGTGAATGTATGGTATGCCTACTTAAATTGTGTGTCTATATCATGGGAAGTTCTCTCTTATGATTTCACCAAATAGGTTTCTTATTTCTTTAGTATGATTTCTGTTATTCTTAAATTACTGCTATTCTGTGATTAAGTTTCATTGAGTCTTCTATAATCTTTAGCATTCCATTTCCTTGTTGACGTTGGCTTATTTTACAGTTGATAGCAATATGATTTATTATTACGTTCTTGCCTTTTAAATCTGAAATTCTCTCCTCTCTCTGTGTTGTTCTGCTCTCTACACTTTCCATGGAGGTTTTCATATCTTGACACTCTTCTTTTGTCTTTTCATATATTTGGAATTCTTTAGTGAACTTGTTCATCTCTGTGTTGACTTCTTCCTTAAGTTCTTTGGTTCAATCATTTTAGACACAGCGAAAATGAAACCCCTAAATTTCATTCTATTCCAAGTCTTCAAAGACTAACACGTGTCTCCTTATTGACACCTGTCTTTGCAGAGGAAGAAAGGTCCATGGCATGAGATACTTGTCACCTTGTGAAGATACCAAAGCCAGATGTCTCTTTACATTTCTGAATAACTTGGATGTCAATTCAAAATATTGTTCTGCAGGAGTGAAAAGGCCAGAAAAATCTAAATATTAGAATAGCTTCCCCTGTATATTGATATTTTCCAAAAATGAGAAGAATTAGAACTGTAAAATATTTTAGCTGAGTTAGAAACTTGGAATTGAAAGTTTCTGAATGGGCTGTAGTTTGGACAAAGCCTTTTTCACTTTCCCTAAGGATGATACGATACTTGTTTTTCATTTCTTCTTTTCTTTCTTTTCTTGTCTTGCCTTGTCTTTTCATTTGTTTTTTTGTCACTCGGGGAGAATTTGGATTTCCTTTATTAAATATATAAATATGTGATAGTCTCTTGCAGTATTTCTTTCCTTACAATAGGAAGTCTAGAATACATTTATATCTTTATTAGCAGAAATACTAATAGTCAGGATTGCAATAAAAATTAAAACTTAGAGATATTGATAGGACTTTTATGCCTAAACAGAGCAAAAGATAGTATCATGTTTTATATAATAAATTCAAACACATTAAATGAAAAGAATTTTGTGATAATGATGCATATAATTATTGATGCACACCCGTGTTGATTTTTTCTGGGAATATTTCATAAATTATTTGCTTTAAAATTATTCCAAGAATTAATTTATTAATGAAGATTTCTGAGATAAATAAAAAAGAGTCCATTCTAAATGGGATTAGTCAAGATAATAGTAAAATATGTGAAAGATTTGGATGAAATTTAATAAATAAAAATTTTAATTAAATGAATTATACTGACATGAAGGTATCATAAAAGGTAACTTTTTTTGAGATAGAGCCTCCCTCTGTATCTCAGGATAGTCCTGCACTCACAATAGAGCTCAGGCTGGCCTTGAAGTCACACTAGTCTCCTGCCTCAGCCTCCCATAATTTTGAATAGGCAAGCTCTTTATTTGCTGAGCCAGTTCTCCAGACCTAAATTTAACTTTTTAGCTCTAATTTATGTACAGTTCGATTTTTGTTGAACTAAAACATTTCAAAACTATTATGTAAAAAATGTAAATTGTTTTAGGATACTCTTCTACATTTTCTTAATTTCTTTCAATTAATTTGCATTTCATTTTAGTCTCAAACACCTTAAGCTTTCTTCATTCTGTATAACAAAGTGTTCCAGTGTTATTTCTACTTAACTTTTAGAACAACAACTCGCCTTTTTCATTTTTCTCTTTAGGTAACTGTACTGACTTGAGAATTTCGAATACTTTTAATCATTCTTTAAGGAATGAGTTCAAATACATCCAATGCTTGCATTTCTAATAAAGATATGAGTTGTGTTCATATGTTTAAAACTTTGTAAAAGCAAATGCTTTCTGAGCAATTAGGAAAAAAAAAAAGAAAAGAAAAGAAGAACTATACCAAAAAAATCCTTACATAATGTCTAAGAAAATCACTTTTGCTACAACTGCTAGGTAGGACTAGGGCAGCGATCCAGGTCAGAGAGAAATGCTTTTGTTAGACAAAAGAGCTTTTAAATATAACTGGCTTCTATTTTTATTCATTTTGATATTTGGAGTTCTTTTTATCTACATTGAAAGGAGCTCTTCAAACCAAATTTTTAATCACTATTGTAATACAGCAAACCCTCAGATCCTTCTGGAAAGAAGAGGACTGACTCCTATGTGAACATAGTAGGGGCCCTTTCACAGCCCTCCCTCAGGGCCGAGAGTCCCACTTTGTCCTCTATTGTCCAGCCACATGGTCGTTGCCAACAGATGTGGTCATGGCCACACCCTCCAGCTTGTATTTAATATGTTTATTACATGATGGATGTTCCAGTTTTATTCCTAAATCAAATATGAAGAATTTGCCTGTGGAGTTGGAATTGGAGTAGATTGAGTAGGGGAAATGGCTAACAACTCAGAATGGTGAAATATGCTGTCCAAATTCACCCGTTATATTTTATATTAAGTTGGTAGTAGTTATATTGCATGTGAAGTTTATTGGAGCTTCTTTGAAGTACACATTTCACATTACATGTAAGTGACAGGAAAGTAGGATAAGACTGATAAGCGGGATTAGAACAGGGTGTTCCAGTGGCCATAAAGACAGATGTGGAGTTCTGGTCTGCTATCGCCCCAGAAGGCAGCCAATGATCAACTCCCTTCCTTTCTTATCTTTGAAGACATTATATTTAGCAATTGGCCAAGTGCATATTTTTTCAGCTGTCTTACTTTAGAAGGTGTAAGTACAAGAACATAAACTGCTATGTAGACAAGTAGATGAAAGCTTTGTAGGGTCCAGATCGTCATCTCGAGCAGGACTCTCACTTGAGACGGGTCTCTTGAACTCCTCTCAAGAATATTCTCTGTCTTGTCTTTTTCTAGTTGTATACAATACGCTTCCACTTGCTTAGACTTTTCCTTAGAATGGACTGTATTATTCTTAATCAAATCCAAAGTCTATGAACCCGGAAATTCCAGGAATTACAACATTGTTGCTGATATGTGAAAGATCACTATAATGACCACAATCAAGTGTTCGCCTTTGGGTATCTTGTATTGTTTTATGTATTCTATTTTTATAATAAATATAAGTTAACCTAATGTGGTACCATGCAGGATATTTTTATACCAGGCTACAGAGCACAGCCCTCTCTCTCTCAAAAGTCTTTATTATTAGCCATTATTACTTTTTCCAAGTCCTTTCAATCATTTTGAATGATGTGGTAGAGAGAAGGTAGCCTAGTCATTATGTGCTATGCTTTGCTTATTGAATCTCTTAAAATTCTCACTTCTAATATTAAAATCATATTATGTTTGAGTTCTGAATGTAGAAGGTAGACATTTTAAGAAGGTGATCTTACGGGTAATTAAAATTTTAAGAATATTTCCAAGGGTAATTTTGAGCATACCTCAACAAAGAACTTAATTCATTCACATTAGCGATTAAAAATTGAAACATGTAGAAATTATGTATTTAGATTCTATGTTTCTGGTAACGACGTTTGGCAGTAACTTTGAATGACAAGATATTTTGTTAATTTTTAGATTCTACATATAGCAAGATGGACATACTGCAAAGTGACAGTATCACGGACTTTTAGCTGGAGAAACCAGTGATCTGCTTTGCTCAATGAAATGGAGGCGATAGATTATCATCTGCTTGCATAGGTTATATTATATGGCAAAATTGTGAATGACTTCATGATTGTATTACAGTAAGTAAAACTCTGTGTTAGCAGCCAAGTGCAAAATAGTCTATCTTGTAGGTCTTTAAGAAAAATAATTATTTTATAATCTCCTTTGAGTTATTTCCTTGAGTATGTAATACCAAATTGGTTATGCCCAAAATGGCCTCAAGATTTCTGGACATGTTGAAAAACGGTAATTTTCTTGGAGAAAGCTGAATGATTTTATAAGTAGCAGCTAGCTCATCATAGCATTATTGTTGCACTTAAAGCCTGTTAGTAGCATGAGATAATTTATGGCATATAAAATGTGTTGTTTAGAGAAAGGGAAGTTTTAGGCAGGGAAACCTTGGATACTATAAAATTGAAAACATGAAACTTCACTTAATTGTGTGGGTGAATATTTAGTTCCAGTGGTGCTTGCAGTGCTCTGACCCTTGCAGTCAGTGTGAAACGCAGTAAACATCAAGAAGTGGTGTGCTGGTCACTTCCTGTGAGGATTTTTTTTTATTGCATCCCCATAGAAGATGGACTGATTAGCAAAAGAGAAGACAAATTTGTGAGCAAGACGCAGAAAAGCCTGGTATCCTAAGAATTACTTAACTTGTGGCCTACAGGTTAAATTGGGAAGACATATTTTTCTCTCTTTTATTTAACATTCTGATTTTTAATATTTTGATAAAGCTGTGCAGTCTGTACAAGAACAATATGTTCTCTTTTTCTAGTCATCCAACAGATTCTAGTTTTCATGTGTCATAAGAAATCTGGTGATGTGGTTAATTAGGATTCTCTGCAAAGCTGCTCAGGTGCTCAGGGACCTTTTTCCTTGTGTTTAGTTGCAAAATCACACACTTGCTCTGAATTCTAGGCAGAAAAATACAAAGAATTAGTAAGGACAGTAGACATATGCCAACTAGGTCTATGTTCCTTTACAGGTTTTTCATTCAGATACTTGTGCATATCTGGTACAAGTGTAGGATAAAAATTCCCCCCGACGCTTGCCACCACCGTTGCTGTCTTAGACAGTAGGCAGCTTTAGGTCTGAGTATCTTAATATGGGGTATTGTTAACCCAGACAACTATATGGTCCTACTAAAGGGGAATATAAGAAAAAGAAAGATTGTTGCAAACCACTATAACCCAACTTCTAAATTTCAGGTTTGTTCTGTGTATAATAAAAGGTCTGACTAGAAAATATCTACAGACTCAATTACCTTATAAATCTATCGTGTGTGTGTGTGTGTGTGTGTGTGTGTGTGTGTGTGTGTGTGTGTGTTTAGGAATGTGATTTATGTATCAGGAGCAATGAAGATGATGAGGGGAAGTAGCAGTAAGCAAGTGCAACTGAAGCCTCTGTGTTCTGTTTTCTGGACTATTTTAATTGTTTTAAAATTGGTTCACTTAATTCTCAACACTACTTTTGAGATGATTAATTATTCTTATACTACATCTGAGAAATTGATATGTTTCACACCTAATAATATGTGATCCTTAGGAAAAAAAACTCAATATCAAGTTTTAATTATGAAAATTAAGTCCCTATCAAGTAATTCTGTAAAGCAAGGATCTCGGTATCTTTAACATATGATTTAAAGAGAAATTTGATCACACATCTTGGCAGAGAAAAGGGGTCTAATCTTGAAAGTAGAAAATAATCTTGACCAAAAAGCAACTCAGAAACATATAATTAGAATTTAAAATGATGTCATAGATGGCCGAGGAAACTGGCCATACACCATTTAAATTTTCACAATAATATATACTGTAACATTCCACTATCCTAAAATATGTAAGAAAATGTTCTACAACCTAAATTTATGTTAGCAGTGATCTTTAGGAAGTGGAAGTAGACCCTGACAAGTTTGGAAGTTAAAGAAAGAAATCTTTATTCATCTCTGCTTGCCACTCTGAAGCTTAAGGCCAGTGAGATAAACTTGGTACCGTATCCCAGGGGGTAGATTTCTTGGAATTTTCAAGTAAAGAAGTAAATGCCTGAGGCAAATTGAAATAATGCTATGAAACCAAGGGCAGCAGGAGAAGTGACTTTGCACAGATATAGAAATCCTTGTATTTCCGAGAATTAAAAATGCAAGTATATCTTTACAAAAGTGTGGTAAGTGAAGTTTGGTTACATAATTAAAAGCCCAGAGTAAATCAATGTATGCTTGGACAAGCTCTCTTAATATAGCATAAAAAAGATCTCAGAAAATTTAAAATTTAGAAACTTTTAATTAAACATACCAGTGTACTTTATGTTTTTTATCTGAATGACAGATACATTTTATTTTGAAAAATTTGGCACTACAACCGCTGACATATAGGATGTATGACATTGTGCTGGAAAATAAGTAGTGTGGGATGGCGGACAGAGCCTCTTGGAACAAAAGCATACAAAAATAATAGTGACAACATGTGAATATTTGATACAAATTTAGTAGTGTTCCTCTTCCACATATTGTACAAAAAGTATTGCCTATAGCATAATGATTTTATTTTAATGCAAAAACATAAGACAGTTTTTAAATAATTTCTGAGCAAATGTTTATTTTTTCAGAGAGTCGTCCAAAGTAATGTTACTGTTTTTTTGTTTCTATTGTTGTTGTTTTCAATATATGGACCAAAGCTTTTTTTCATAGTTTTTTTTTAATGGATTTTTCTTTTTGGTTTTAAGTACTGAAAGAACAAAATATAAGTGACATAGTTATGGAAATAGTGATAGCATTAGACTTCACGGACTACCTCTTTTTTGCAGTATATGTCACAAAATAATATTTGAATTTTGAAATAGCTGCACTGTATCTACTACTATGTATGTAACAAAATTGACTTAAAGGTGTTAAATGACTTTTACTATATTACTAAGCTGAAAGCACAAAGGTAAAGATTCTATTCTGTACTGTTTAGATTTCTGTTCATCTCCATCCATTTTCCCAAATCATGTAATATTTTCTAGAGGATGTTAAAAGAAATGTGACTCAAAATGTGTTATGTGTTGGGATGAAAAGTCTGGGAAACATATATATGTATACAATTTATTTTCTAGAAAAATAAATACAGAAAAACATGTTGGTAATAGTTGGCTCTGTCATAGAAACCTATAGCATTAATACTAGAGTTTTCTTCCACATTCACTCCTGTGACATTAGTATTAGAAGAGATAATCCCAGGGGCAGGAGCATCCTTTTGTGATACACCATTCATCAGACTAACAACTCTATGGTTATTTGATTCAAAATTGTATATATATAGTTTAGTGTTCATTTGTTAGAATGTTTTATGCTGTAATTTTTTTTCTCTAACAAAATACCTGAAGCTTGGTAACTTTGTAACATGTCAGGTGGCTCCTGTGGTTCGGCCTCTAGAAAAAACTGAATGGCAGATGTCACCACAACAGGACCATATAGAGAAATAAGACCTCACATCACCAATGAGACAGTCATAGAAATGTTCAGGAATAACAACCAGGCATAAATTTAAGTTATCTTATTTGAGAACAGACTACTAGGTCCCATGATAATATTTTAATTCCTTTTGAGGTTAGCTACCCCAATATCTAAAAGATCCCACTGCCTCTATGTGTCCACAAAGATCTAGCTTCCCAAGCATGAAATTTTAAAAACTAAAGCTATATTCAACCAATAACAATTGTTTTATAAGAACTCCATAATAACAGTGTTTAGACATCAATAACACTGTTTAACAGCTGAAAAACATTTCAGAAAGTTTCAGTAATTCATTTATTGTGTGACATATGCAAATCACTTTAAGAAATTCATAAAAGGGAAACAGTATTTACCAAAAGTTTAAAATAGTAAAATGACCCAAACTTAACCAGTATTTGACAGGAACAACAAAGTAATTTTTACATTGATGATGAGATTACGTTGAAGAAAATTCATAATTATTGACTTGAATGGGTTTGGATGAAGCTAGGGGTAAGACTTTCATATTTTCTGGTGAATGCTTGACATAGAGCAAAATTTTGAGTAGGATCAATTTATTAAGAAACTTACACACCAAAATCAAATATAAAAATAGAGACTACTTTGGATGCAAATTTTCAGTTAGAACTTTGTGTTTTAGTGTTCATCCATCTTATTCTAAACTTTTCTTTGACTATCCTTAAAGTAGTACAAAGAGAAGATAAAAACTTACATCAGTTAAAAAGTGTTTCTAAAATTCAAGCCACTTGCCCAAATTGCGTATTTACAATAAATTAAAGAGGAAAGTGGTAAATTGATTTAAAATGAACAAACCAAAAAAAAAAATCTCTTGAGCTATAAAGCAGGTATATCTGTTACTCAGAAAGGAGTTTTGAGAAACATCATGTCTCTACTACTTTTCATTTAGTACTGGAGAATAGAGTTTAAAGATTAAAATACTTCCACAACAACAGAAAGGGCTTACCTATCTAATGCAGAAAGCGAACTCAATGGTGGAACCATGTTATCTCCTGGTTGATTTAGGGCCTATAAGTAAGTTATTATAAAGTAAAAAAGTAAAAAGAGATTTTTAAAAATTACAGTAATTTTAGATGTTAGGTTTTTATATAAATATTTTTTTTCCCTTTGCTGAAAAATGTTGAAATATCATAGGGGAAGTGTCATGTAAAAAGAACAGATTATAAGTTAAAAAAAATTCCAGGTAAGAATAAAAATTTAAAATTTAAGGCATGGGAGTAAAACCAAAAATAATTCCATAAGCAATGCAGAGTAAAACTAGTGTATGGAAATTTTAATCATTGATGTTGAGAACACACTTGAGAGGCTCCTCGGGAATGCACAGGCACAAGCTGGGGAGGAAAAATTCTGAGAAATGATGAAGGAACAGAAAGCCATCTGGAAATTACAGGTGCTTCAAAGGAGTAACGGAGATAAATATAAAATCGAATTTAAAATTGAGGGAAATTTTACAGGGCTGAAAATAGCATCAGTATGCAAATTTAAGTAAAATTTAAACAAGAAAAAAATGAAAACTGAACCAGACATATTCTGGGCACTTTTGTTTCTTGAAACACTGCCAACTCAGTAATCTGAAAATTCAAGTGCTACGCAAGCCAAAGAAATAACGAAACCTCGTAAAGATCTTTTAGTCTTGTAGTTGAACTTGAAAGATTGTTTAAGAAATTCTAAACAATCAATCATCATCACGCTAAGGGGGAAATAGGTAATTCTTGGTGAATCAACTGCACTGAAATTTCTAGGGTGGTCTCAGGAAATGATTGTGAAAGAAATAACTACATGAAATTTCAGAAGTAAACATTTCTATGTGATACAACATGTGTAGAGAATGATGACAAAATTTAATAAGATTTCTCCCCAAATTTCATTTAATGAATTCATTGAAAAGTCTGTGGTACTAGAGCCAGGCTGGTACTACAAGAAAATTGCATTCTCACAAAACATTATCATTTCTATGGAGTACCCAAATAGCCAAACTTTTGTTGATTAAAGAGAATAGAAATAAAAGTCTGCTATTATCTAATTTTTAAAAATCATTGAAAACCTATAGTAGTAAGATATAGTACTAGCATAAAACCAGGCATTTCACCTTACCTAACAGTTAAGAGCCCCAGAAAAACTCACCCATTTATATCAAGTAACTTGCAACAAAATAATAATTGCAATAATTGATACAGAGATATTTGCCGAACTGAGAAGATTTTTACTGAAGAGACAGCATATAGAATGGAAAAAATGCTCGGAAGCCACATATCTGATAGGAGACACTGAAAAATATATAAAAAACTGAAATTACTCAATGGCAACACAGTAAATAAGCAGATTAAAAATGCAAAGTATTTGAATAGATATCTTTTAAAACAGGATATGTGAGTGGCTAACATTCACATTAAAAGAGGCTTAACGTCACTAAATACCAAGAGAATGAAAATTAAAGACTCAGAAATTATTGCCTCACACCTGTCAGGATGATCTTGCCAAAAAGATGAAAGATAACACGTGTTGGCAAGGATGTGGTGACAAAGAAAAACACTGTATACTCTGGGTGAAAATGCTAATTAGGAGAGCTATACTTAAAAGTGGTAGAGAAGGTCCTGAAAAAAGTATTTGCATGATTCAACAGTGTCACTTGAAGGAACAACCGTAAAGGAATTGAAATCAGCATCATGAAGTGACATCCACACCTTCAGGGGCGTCACTGCTGCTGCTCACGCTTGTCAGAGCAAAGTGCACATCAGTGGGCAAGGGAAGGAAATGTGGCACATTTGTACAATTCATTGTTTAGAAAGGAGGAAATGTCATTTGCAATGATATCGATAAATTAATGATGTTATAAATAAGATGATATCAGGCTAAGTGAAATAATTTAGAAATAGGCAAATACTACAAAATCTTACCCAAGGAATCTGAAGAGAGTTGATCTCCTAGAAATGAGTACAAAGTTACCAAAGACAAGAGACAAGGATGTTGGTGGATTGGAGACAGATTGTATTCAAAGGTAGCAAATATCAGTTTCTGGGGAAAGGTTTCTAGTGTTGAATTACACAATATGTTCACTGGTGATGGTAGTGACCTACTGTACATGGAAAATTTGCTAAGAGATCTTAAAGGCTGTTATTACAAAAAGATAATATGTGAAATGATGGATATTAACCTGATTTAAGCATTCTACATTGTATTGTGTTTCACAACATTTCATCAGACCACATAAATGTATAAGATTACTTTTGTCAAATCAAAATAATTTGTATAATAGGAGAGCTTTTTTTATCTTTATAATATTTCCATTTACCTGGAAGAAATGATTATGTCTTGATCTCATAAAATCTTTGGAGGATGCTCTCTATTTATAAATAATTCATAGAAAGTAAATAGAATAGAAGTTCTCTGTGCTTCTGTATGTGGGATGGAAAGGTAATTTTACATAGAAGAACTGCTTTTAAGATATTTGTTATGAAGTTATTCTTTAATAGCATCTCGTGTAACGCAGGAAAACACAATAACCCTGAGAATTACACAATTTAATCTAGGCAAAAAGTAGCATTTTATGAAAATAACGTGTTAGACAAATACATTAGAGTCACTAGAATGAAGTTGATATTGTTTCCTTGGATTTAGTTCTATTAACTCTCAATATCTGGTTATTGTAAAAATCAACATTGTTGTAAAAAACAAAAACTGAAATGCATACCTGAGATCTCTTTGGAAAAGCAGTTTAGACAATGAGATTCACCAAAAGCAAGCGTTTACAAAGATTTTATGGTGATTTGATTTGCAAAGTGGCTTATATTTTAATTAATTAGAACATTTTAATTAACACATAAAACATAAACAATGTACCTATTAGTGGATCATGATGCGATGTGTTATGTTTTTATTAGGTGAAACATATCTAACTTCTTTATGGTACAAAATCTTTTCCTGTAGATTTTGTTGTTGTTGTTGAAGCCAGTGTCTCACTCTGTAGGACAGGCTGGTCTTCAACTCACTATGAACTCCTGGTTGGCCTCAAACTCACAGCAATCCTTTTTCCTCAGCCTGTTGAGTGCTGGGATTACAGGTATACACCATCTTTCTTAATTTATGTGGTGCTGCGGAATTAAACTCAGGCCCTTACCCTTGCTAGGCAAACATTCTAACTGCTGTGCTATCCCTACATTCTCTAGTTTTTTAATATGTTATATATTGTTTTTTATTATCTTATTGTGCTATAGTATAACAGAAATATTCATGCCTATACAATTATACTTCATTATAGCTATATTGGAATATCTCTTTGGTCTATTGTTACCCTTCTATCCTATTTCACTACTTACCACAAAAGATAAATTGTGATCTTGAAAAGTGAAAATAGGTAATTTTATGTGGATTATGCATGAATATCTGGCTACTTAGGGATCTTTAATTAAATTTATCATCATTGCATTCATAACAAATAAATTTTTGAATGATATCATCAGATTATTGATTTGCTTAATTTCTATATTTAGCTCTGTTCAAAGACAAAACATAATTGCAAAGACCATGAACTTGTATCCTGAAAAATATGCAATCGCTTTATTCACAAGAGGGTTAAGAAAATACTGATGATGAACTTGCTTTAGTCCAAGTGCAAATGATCATGTTTAAACAAAATGTCAAGCCACTACAAGAAACAGTAACAATGGAAAATTTCTTTGATTTTTATTAGCCAATGTCAGGGTTTCAATGTAAAATGTTCCCTAAGGCTCATATGCTAAACAGTCGGTGACCAGCCTGCAACCTATTGCAAAGTGATGCAACTGAGGCCTATTGGACAAAGGGCCCTCCTGGCATGTGTGTGAAGGGGATTCTGAGACCTCAGCAACTCCTATGGGCTGCCATGACGTAAGCAGCTTTGCTTCACTCTGAGTTCCCTTCCTGATGTTCTAACTCGCCACAGACTTCAAATAAAGTAGCCAACCAAGCATGAACTGAAAGAAAGAAAGAAAGAAAGAAAGAAAGAAAGAAAGAAAGAAAGAAAGAAATCTGTAACCATGACCTAAATGCATCTTGTTAGTCTTTTGAGTTGATTTTCCCAGGTGTTTTGTTACAGTCACGGAAAGCTGATTAATAGCCATAATGAGCTCTGGAAATATATTTTCCTAATATTTTGAGATTACACATAAGATAACTTATTAAAATTAGAAAGTCTGTCTATAGAAGGTATACTGTGAAGTATTGCACAATTGTATGTAATGGACATATGTCATGAAGTACACATTCTGAGAAAATCCATCCTTGTAATCTCAATAAAACAAAAAAATCGTGTGTGAAACAATGTAAGATTAGCTGGTAATAATAGAGAAAAGTGAAGGTGGAGTAAAGGAAAACCTAGTGACTTGCAGAGTAGTACAATTCATTACAATAGCAGAAAAAAGTGAGTATACAAAAAGTAACAACACCAAGGTTAAATCTAATAATGTAAAAGTAAAATGTAAAACTACGCAGAAATTAGCATTTGTTCAGATTAAATTAGTATCTAAGGTGTACAAGAATACAAAGCCTAAAATGTAATGACAAGGTGAATTGGTAATTAACATTGTGTAATACAGTTTTGGTTTGCAAATTTTTATAGTAAATTTTTGGTTCATTTTTTCTATATATGATGAATTATGAGATTAAAAGAAGGAATAAAAATAGAAATATTGAAATAGCTGGAATAAATATTTATACGTTGTAAAGTGAACATAAGTCATTCACAAATTGATCACAATTAAATACTACCTAATTCTAGTTAAATTTAACATTTTAAATTAACAAAAATATTTCACATATAGATTGTCCATTTAATAGACAATGCAGTAAACAATATTAATTAGAGTGATAACAGGAACCAAGCTAATTGGGCATAATGACTCCAGAAATATGTAGGCAGAAGTGGATGAAAGTGATTTTATACATCATTTTATACAGTGTTGCAATAAATGGAAATTTTGAAAGGAAGAGTCTCAAATACCAAGTCGGTTTGATGGTCCAAAGATAGAATACTTTCCTTACATGGATGAAGTCTGCTACATTGGAATAAATGTAAATAAATGTAAAAAAGACAATAAACAGAACAACCTTGAAAATAAATTACACTGGAATCTTAGGAAAGATGATGAATCAGTGAAAACTAATTACAAGTTAGAAAGCGGCTAGATAAAGAAGTGGAAAATCTAAAAACATGATATTAAAGTCAATAAATGTCAATATTAATAGTAAAGTTCTGTAAAAGTAATATTGTTACTTACTACTAAAATAACAAAATTTTAGAGAAAATAATGTTATAAAATATCATACAAGCCAGTGTAATTTGATATTAGATATTATAACAATGTAATTATTGATAGTATACTCTGAATTTTACATAGAGAAAAAATATAGTATTTAAATCTGTTTGGTAATGAAATAATCAACAATCCCAACCTAAGCCTATCTGTCTACCAAATTATGTAGAAAAATACAGATGAATGCAGAAAAAAATAACAAAAAATTCCAAGGACAAACATATAAATTACTATCACTTTTTAAAGGACCTCACAAAGTACTTTTAATTCATAAAAAGTGCTTAAAATGATAAAAATTAACTAAGTGTTCAAGAACCTGTTTGTAGGCAGGATATAAGGCAAAGGGAATTTTACTACTGAAGTTCAGGATACTTGTTTAAGCAAATTTATTTTTTGTTAAACTGTGGCATACTATGTTTATTCTTTATTTAATTTTATTAAATCATGTTCTCATATTTTATGTGGTAGAGAGGTGCACAGTGTCCACACAGTACACTTTTGTTGAATGAGTTCTGAATTTCAATTACATTTTGCTAATATGTTCTGTGTATTTCTCCCATGTGTAGCAACAGTACAAAAAAGATGGTCACATCTTTCTGCTGTGATCTCTAAAGTCGTTCTTTCTATGACCTTGTCAATTTTATGGATTCTCAGTTTCAAGTCTACAATGTCTTTTGTATTTTTGTAATTTATTTAAATAATTAACTGACTTTACTGTAACTCTCTATATATGGTTTCCAAAATAATCAGTTTTAGGTGATTACATAGAAAATCGAACCTCTTTTTATTTAATTTTTTCCTATTTGTCACAGATTTTTCTATATTTAGCATCTCAGTCATGTTATGGTAGCTACCCTATAAATTTATCAATTTTTCAAAACGGGAAATGTCATTTTTATCTTATAACTTTATAAGTTATACCTTTAAAACATTTTTATAATTATAACTTAAAATTTTTAGTTATATCTTTTAGAATGTTTTTCATATATAGTTTAGTAAGTCTTTGTAGTTACAACTTGTAAAATGTTTCTTTCACAGATATTTTAGAACATTTTGCTCTAAACCGTTTCAGATTCCAGGTGTTAATCAGTAGCATATGTTTCACAAATGTGTAATATTATTTTAGTCCTCATGAGTAATCATTGAAAATTTGTAATACGCTGACGGAATGCACTAACAGCACAATGGACAATCGTATCTTGTCACCGGAGTCTCTTCTCGCTTTACCAAGTTTATTCTGTTTTCTTCAGCTTTTCCTCTCCATTAAACATCTTTAAATCTTCATAGAGACATGATCCCATCTATTTAAAATAATGACTTCGACCACTTTACCCTTGCGTCTGCTTTTTGTCAGTTTAACATTTTGAGCTGGCGGGGAAGCAATGCAAAGATCGTTCAAAAAGAGATCCGAAAATAGAATTTTCATATCAACTTTGCAAACGCTGTTAGGGAAGAGTTTTTTCCCCCAGACAAGTCTTCTTAGTGCCATATTAATGTTGATACCATTAGAGAGTTCCTAGTTAGACTCCTTGCAAATTTAGGCATTACTGGGCACTTATGTTTGAATAAAGTGTCAGACCCCACAAGACTCCTTAACTAGACATTGTCACAAATTACATGGAGTTCCCTACCGCGGAATTTAATTCTATCATTTTCTTTTCTGATACTTAGTGATCTAAAATTTTTATCTTAAAAAATTCTTTATCTTGGCAAAGTATTCTTCAAAGTGATGTCAGGACTCATTGGCCATATCTGTCTAATCTTCCAACACTAACCTTTCTGCATTGGAATCGCTTGTATTTTCTTGTAATTTGAAAAAGACACTGTAAAATATAGAAAACTTATAATATACAACATGAGGTGTCAGAAATGTTCCCCAGTGAGATCTGGCTCTTATTCCATTGTGTTTTATTATAAATAGAGAATAAAGTCTTGGCAAGAATATTTCCTTAAAAATATGAAGGAGATTTTTGCTATTTTGTAGGTGTGGTATATAGTGTCCATTTCTCTCTCATAATTTCTGTCCTTGTGTTTTTAGAAAAAATAGTATCACCATCATTTGTATTTTTAAATGATAAGCAATATTTTACATTGTGTAGCAACTTAGTTTATAATAGATCTTTCAAATGTACTTTTTCTATCTACTATTTTGTATCCTTTGAGCAATATGACCTCATTACACCCCACCTCCATCCAACCAGTCCTTTACACCTCCAAACTATTCTCTGATATTATGAATTTAATGGTTTTAGATTACATATACATGTGGGGTCATGTAGTATTTGTTTCCTTATGCCTGGCTTATTTCACTTAACAAAACGTTCTCTGGGTTCATCTACGTTGTTGTACATAAGAGAATTGATTTTTGCAAAGACTGAAAAATGTGTGTGCGTGAGAGTGTGCGTGTGCGTGCATGTGTGTGTGTGAGTGTATGTGTGTGCGCGTGGGCATGTGTTTCTGCTCTTTTCCTGTTATCCTTTCACTGGTCATCAGATTCTAGGTTAATTTTACATTTAGGAAAATGCTATCAGCAGTGCAGTAAACCAGGGAGCGTAACTCTTCTTTTGACATAATGGTTGAATCCTGCATTACCTTTGAAGTAATACCTAGAAGTGGAATTTCTAGATAATATGGCTTTTCTATATCTTATTAATTCAATCAAATTTGTAGTTACTTTTTCGTGTTCTTGAAAAGATCATTGATAAAATAAATTTTGATGAAGCCCAATTTTCCAATTGAATTTTACTTTGACTGATTCTGCTTCCAGTATCATAGCTACAAAACCAATGCCATACAGACCAAGACCCTATCTCAAAACAAGATAAACCGCTGTCATATAATGTCAGAAATTTTTATATCTATGTTTTATTTCATAGAGTTTTATATTGTAGACCTTTTGTCTAGAATAGATCTTTGACTTACTTAAAATTAGCTTTTGCATATGGAGTAGGTAGAGCTTCAAATTCATTCGTTTCATGACATTAAGTTGTCCTGACACCATAGTCTTTGCAGGCTTTTTTCCCATATGAATGGTCATGGTAACTATGTTGAGAATCAAAGGATCCATGTGTGGATTGTTCTCCTAAGTGCTCTTCTATTTTAACAATATTTACGTCTATCATTCTGCCAGTACTGCCATGTTTTAAAATTGTAGCTTTGAAGTATATTTTTTAAGGCAGAAATGTGAAGTGCTGGCTTTGTTCCTTTCATGATTAGCTTCCTTTCAGTACATTGATAGTAGTACAAACTTAGAACCAGCCTGTTATTACTACAAATAAATTATTAGATATTTTGATAGAAATTACATTGAATGTGAAACTCTGGAAATTATAACCATCTTAATATTAACTATCATAATAAGATTGGTCCACTTCAATATATTTTTTTTCAAAAATATTCTTGTAGTAATGGTTTGTAGCTTTTGGGCTACATGTTTTACATTTTAATGTTATTTTTAAATAATTTATTCCACTTAAAATCTTTGAATTATCATTGTCTTTTATATTTATATTAGTTCATTGTATTGTTAGCTCATTAAAGTAACTTTTGTAAATTAATCTTTCATCCCACAAGTTCGATAAAACAATTTATTACCTCTTGTTGATTTTTATTTTTCTTATTGTGATGGCATTCTCAAAAATCTTTTTACATGCGCAATCATGTCCTTCACAAAGTGAAATATATTTGCTACATTCATGTCAACCTAGATGCATTTTGCTGTTTTTACTTTCTTACCCTGGCTATAATATCCTAATAAGTTTCAGAAGTACAGGCAAAAGCATACATTTTATTTTCTTTCTCATTTTATCAAAAACTTTCAGCATTTTTTTCAAAAGGAGGTCTTTTGTTGTTTGTTTTATTTTAGCTTTGTTTTTTATTATTATGCCAAGTTACCTTTAAGAAATTACCTTTCCTTCTTATCATTTCATAGAATATTTTGAGTTTGAAAAATGTCTCCATATGTATGGAACAGTTAAAAAACAGAGGAAAGTTAAGTGAAATTTATTGTGGAATTTCTGAGAAATATTTAAACACTTTACAAAAATATTTAGCACTTATTAAAAATATTTCTTGTGTGAATATGCATTTTGTGGTTTCATACGTCCCACGTTATTTATAGCAACTGATAATTGTACTTTATCTATTAGTTAAGATTGATAGAGAATGGTGTATGTAAAATGTATGGGAGATTTTTCCTCTAGAGTTACATGTTTCTGTTTTATTTTATTAGCTCTGTGATTATTTTTCAATATTGTCATATCATAAAAATTATGCTTAATATATGCAATGGTTTACATGGAAAAACTAAAAGTATGATATTAAAGGAAAAATTCATTGCAATTTTTCAATTTAAATGTCTTAGTAAATATATATTAGTAGCGAGGAATTACAAATCTTAGGACACTTTCTAGTCTTTAGAATTTTGGTAGTGATCTGTTTCTTATTTTAATAATTCCTTATTTTAATTGCTTTCTCTGTCATTCTTGTGCAGCTTTATGTACCTCCCCTCAGTCTGATTTTCCAAGGCCACGTATGTTTGATCTGTGACCATGAATCGTGCATTCATAGAAAATAGACATATCAGAAAGGGCCCAGTCGATAGAACACAGCAGACTTTTGGGTGTGTCTGCGCAAGACTGTAGGGCTGTAAACTGAAGATGGAACACCGGCCCCATATGTGGGCAGGACCAACAAATAGCCTGGTAGTCTGAATTGAATAAAAAGGGGTAGGGAAACAGATGGCTTCTTGTGGGAGGACATTAAGTCTCTGCTATTGCTACTGAACATTGATTTGTAGGGCAAACTCATTCCAGCTGTTATCCAGTGAGCTTTGCTACATCGGGGCATGCATGGGGGTTCATCAACCGTGCTCTTATTCTCTAGTCTCTATTTTGGGTCGATGTTGCATCTTTGAGCTCCTTGTTCTGTAGCTTCCACCTTCTCATCCCAGCACTCCTAAGTTCTCCATCCACAGGGGGCTATTGTGGCTCTTCATTTCTGACTCGGTAAGCTGACCTCATATATTACTGCATGAGTGTGCACATGTGTGTTTGCATATACATTCCAATTATATTATAAATAATCTCTATTCATCACCATATAAGAAAATATCTTAGAATTAAAATGCCCAGGAAAACAAAATTTTGGTATTTAGAATTCAGAAATAAAAAAGACAGACTTGTCCCAACTTGATGGTAAATTTGCTATTTGAGAAATATATTTTATTTTTTATTAAATTAAAAGTCACTATTTCAGAAGCCAGAATTTTGCAATCTGAATGTTGTATATGCTCAACAAGAGAAAGATTCAACAAAATGATTCTTAAATATTCCATGTTTTTATTCATTCAAAGTAGATAAAATCTACTCATGAAAATCTCCTGTTGCTCACAGTATGTTTAGTTATCTAACTTTCTCAACTTTAAGCATGTAAAATTATATCCTAAAGTATATTAATTTCATTTACATTGCTTATTGTCAATAATCTTTCTCATTTAAAAAATCACATTTCTTCCATGACACTTAAAATTATCTGGAATATATTAAAATAAAACCTTATTCTATATATTAATGTATAATATGATCATTTATTGAAATAGATGGAATTTAAATTTTTATTATTTTCAGGCTTTGTGTTAATAGTGGTAATATTATTTCATTCAAGCTTAATTTTTTAAAACCTTATAGCACAGGTAATAAATACTATATCATAGAGGTATCATGAATTAAGGAGCTTATATACTGATGAGTATATACTTAATTTATAGCAAGCTTCAAGTTTCTTCGTGCAAGGTTGACAGTCAAAGTTGATCATTCAAATTTGTGGACAAGAAAACTCATGACTAAGTTTAACCAAAATTTCTAATTAGAAGTATTTTTCTACTCTTCTACAAAACTTTCAATAAATGACTAATAAATGAATATCTCATTCTATATTTAATTATTAAGTCATGTTTTCAAGTAATTGATAAGAACAAAACTTTAATGCAAAAAGAATAAATGATTTCAAATATTTTATAAAATATTTTGAAGTTGCTATTTTATTCCACTTTCTTTAGTTGCTGCATTAATAAGCAAGCTTCTAAACCCAATATTTTAAATAAAAATAGCCTTTTTTATTTAATTGTGCTCTGTCAAGTTATACAATTTTGGATGATATTATACAATTAAAAAGTATTCAGAAATAATTTTTAATATCATAAGTGGAAATGAAAAAAAATGGGAGAATAGTATACTCTTTCCTGTTTAGAAATTATGTGTGGAATGTGTAACTTTAAGTGTTATTTTAATTATATTATTTTTGTGATTAACTCTGATATAACTCATTCCTCTGCGTGTATATAGTTTAATCAAAACAATTATTCATTTCTTAGAGATTTTAAGCTTTATGTTAGTATTTCTTCAATTATAGCCTTCCATTTACGTTAAAAACTTGCATCTGCTCAGGAGAAAAATTATGTGAAGTATCAAAATGAAGTCTACTAAATTCCTTCTAAATATTTCTTTCATTTCGTGAGCTTTCTAGCTGAAGACAA
Organism: Ctenodactylus gundi; assembly: GCA_004027205.1. Lineage (NCBI taxonomy): Eukaryota > Metazoa > Chordata > Mammalia > Rodentia > Ctenodactylidae > Ctenodactylus > Ctenodactylus gundi. The sequence continues at coordinate 81,691 of PVKB01001314.1, forward strand.
GGCACTTAGAGTGTTAGTGAGGAACAAATATCGAGGATATGGAAGACATTTACTCAGAAGCATAAAAAAACACATTGTTTAGATTTTAAATAAAAATTACAAACCCTCCCAGTGAAAATAAAGAGAATTGATATAATTTTCTTACCATTTGCAAAATTTTCCAGATTGTTTCTCTAAAAAATATGTTTGAGATTTGATTAAAAATATGAAAAGTTAAACTAAAAAAACCTTAAATACAATAAAAACCACACTGCCCTGAATCCCCTCTAAGTTACCTTTCTGCCTTTAGACAAGACTCATCCTTTTTTCTCTTCACTCTCGGAAGCGATTGTTATACGTTCTCTCTAATGAATGTCCTTAGTGGCACTGTTATCTTTGCTTCAATATTCTGAAGCAACTAAAAACATTTTTTTTGTTTTGCTAGTAGACGGTGACTTTATTGGACAAAGTATAAAGAGAAAAGTTAGGTAGAAAGTAGAAACTCCCCTGCAAGCAAGAGAAAGTGCAAAGGCACCCCCCAAAATGTTTTTATTTTATAATAATTTTAAATATGGTGAAGAGGCAGAAGTCTCAGTGAATATGATGGGTGAGAACACACAACATGTCCATGAGCCCACCTTTCTGTTGGATAGCACGTGGCAGCAGCATTCACACTTTATATCCATAATAAAATCCATATATTCTATATTTTATATACTATTTTTATTCTATGTAACATACAAGAAGACATGCAGAATTGCTCAGAAATTGGTAAAAACTGTGGGACAATTGTGTTTGAAGGGAAGGGGAGATTTTAACTCAAATTGACAGCAATGTTACTTTCCCTAAATTGAATTATTTTAACTGTTTCCTACATATTTGTTCAGATCTTATTAAAATTAAAATGTAAGAAAATTATAATACAGTTTATTTATTATGACCATGCATTTAAATGCCACTGTTTAGGCCTGATATAAAGTACATGCCCGCATTTCACCTCCATACTTATTCAATGGCAGATGCCCATATTTTTCATATTTTTCTTATTTAACAATGCTGGTATCCACATAGTATAAATACCACTGTATAGCTTATTTAGCATTTGAAAATTTAAACACTTTTATTTTGCTAATATTTGTGATAAATGATATAAATATAAATTTAATTAATAGGCAATTAACACAAACATATAGGTTCAATGTTAGATATTAGTGAAGGCAACATTTAATAAATGACTTTGTAATATTCTACACTCTACCTTCAGTTGAAAACAGAAACACTGGAGGGGGGGTACAAATCTCCCGAAGTGTTAAGTACAAGAAAATATTTTTGCGTACTTAATTTTAATTCATCAAGGTTAATATATTTTTCGATATTGTAAAACTACATTCTGATATACCTGAAATTACCCACTAACTAGGCTGCCATTAGCCTAAGAGCTTTTATTGTTCTCTGCAGTGATAGTGAAGAAGGAATCAGTGACAAGGACAGGTTAGAGGTCACCGAGTTTCCCCACCAGAGCAAAACAAACCAAAGAGCAGAGTTGAGCTATTTCATGGCTTTAGGCCACCGCTCTGGTATGACAAGTAGGTGAGAAAAAAAAAAAAAGTATTGTATACAGAACTTGGTGGCGCTGGTGATGGAAACTTGTCAAGGTTTGGCAAAGGAAGGAAGCAAAGCCCTTTAGATCTGCATCTGGGTGTAAGGCACTGACTATCCCGGTAAGCTGCACTTCTACTGCAGCAAAGCACAGACTGAGAATAGTCACAAGAAGTAGACCTGTTGCCCTGCCAAGTTCTAGATGAGATTGAGCATAACTCATTCAATAACTCTACTGATTATTAGCAACTCTTAGAATGGAGTGTAAAGGTCTCAGACATTATTTGCCTCATGATTATAACTTATAAGACAAGCATTTTGTGAGAATTACATTTCATTATAAACAAAGAAAGAAAATGTTTGACTTTTGATGAGTATATTGTTTTGTTTTGTTTAGGAGGTATTCTTAAAAACTCATGAATAATATCTATATGTTGGCCTCTGTTTTTTTTTTTTTTTTTCTATTCTTTGTTCAAAGTGGAATTAGACTGCAACAAGGAAACAATATGAGGAAAGAAGCAAAATTGTCAAGGTGATGCTGTAGAGTTTTCATTACTGTTTTTCTATGTTCCAGTTATAAAATCCAGTGTTAGAGTGTTTTATAGACTTTATCAAGTAAAAGCAACTTTATTCTTTCCTTATAAGAATAAAACAAACACACAGAAGGAATCACAAACAAGAAAAAACAGTAAATTCTTAGTATTAGATGTGAAAGGAATCAAATATGAGGTAGAAGTAAATAGTTGGGATAAATTGTAGTCTAGTAGATACACAAGGTTTACAAAACTCCATCTGAGATAAAATAATATTCCCTCCAAGTTGGATTTTTCATTTCCTAAGTTTACAATATGTGTTTACGTTTTTCAAGGGACACTAAAAAAAAAGCTTCAGTAAATTTTTTTTTAGTTACTAACTACTAGTGGCCATTTTTTTTTTTTTTCCATTAAGGACTTTTCCTACTTTGGTTAATTCTCAGTCACAAAGGCAGATGTGCTATTTCATGCATTTTTATTGTTTTATTTTATGCATCTATAGTAATTCTGGTCAAATTCTAGTGATGATGTTTTTATTTGTCAGGTGCAAGGAAAGGTGAACTCTATTGAGAAAAATAAAGTCTAGAGAACACTATGTGAGTAAAGAGAAAATGTTCATTAATAAATACGCCTGTGAGTTTGCAAGTTTGTATTTATATTATTAAGTGATTGCATACTGAAAAGACAACTGGAGCAAATGCAATGTATTTTTCCTTTTCCATAGCAGTTACAAGGTAATGAGAGGCAATAAACATGAAAAGTAGCATTAAAGATATAAAACTAAGTGCAATTCAGGCCATTCATTCGGTTTCCTTTTGTGTATTAACATTTCCAAAGAAAGCCTGTGTGAAGAAGGCCTCCTTTGTACTATGGTATGACTTCCGTGCGTGAGTTCTTTCTCCCCCCACCCCCATTTTATTGACATGTGCAAGTGCAAAATTTAAGGTTTACAATGGAGTTGAGCATTTTGTGCACATACGTTTCTTGTCAAAGTGACAAGGGCTTTCCTGCTCTCCTTTTGACCCTCCCCCTACCCTCCCTTCCCTCACTCCACCCCCACCCTGTCTCCCTCTTTCACTCTGTCTTTCTTCTGAGGTTCCATGAGATAATTGTGGTATGGGTCTCTCATATCAGAGACCATTCGATGTTTCACCTTTTGCTTCTGAATCACTTCACAAAGCATGATGTTCTCAACTTTCTTCCAACGGAGATGCAACTAACAGTAATCGCATGCTACCTGCAGTTCAGGCACAATACAATTATTATTTCATTTAATGTGAACAATAATGGAGAAATGTTAAAATCGCCCTAATGTTATTCATAACAATTGAGATATGAGTGACTGAACTATGGACAGGAGAACTCAGCTCAAAATATCTAGCTTTAATAACCAATTAAGTTTTAAACAGTTTAAAATAGTGTGTAAAAGCAGGGCTCTGGTGAAATCAGTTATATTTTAAACACTTTAAGATAAAGTATAATAGCGATTCTCTGATAAGTGTCAAGAAAAATCATTCATGAAAATCAAATATATAATAGAATATTTGTTTTTTAGAATATTTGTTATAAATTCATAACTTACTGTAATTAGACAGTGTCTATACACTCTATATCTTGCCATATACATAATATAAATACAACACAGCACTGTTCGTTTCTTGCTCAGGAACTAAATTTCATAATTATTGTTTCTCTGTTCTCAATAGTTTAAAGCCCTGTTGGCATGTAATTAATCCACATAAGATTTTGATTTTTCAAAAATTTTAGCTCCAGTTTCTACTACACCAATAAGCCTCAAATTTTAGTTACATACATTCATTTTATCCTGCACATATTTTTCTCTCCAATTTTATTTTTACTCCTTTAACCCCCTCTTTCCCTTTAGTACCATGCAAGACATTTGTACTTATTAAACTTTTTCAAAGCTTAATAGACTCCCTAAGAAATAATTTCTACCACAAAATAATTCTGAAATGCAATGACCTTCATGTATGTCTGTGTCCATTTATTTATTCTCCCTTCTCTACAGAAAGAAAAAATTTCACACCACTTAATAATCTTCTCTTGTAGCAAACGCAACCATTTGACATATTCATTCAGTTTCATTTACATGGAGCCATTTACTTAATTAAAAAACGACATGCCTTTTGTTGCTATATGTTAGTTTGGTTATATATATATATATATATATATATATATATATATATATATATATATTAAATGTTACATTTATATAACTTGAGAAATTAAAATTGCAAAACACAAATAAGTTGTTTCTTAACTTACAAAAAATTGGTACAACGTAGTAGTTGAATAGTTTTATCTTTGAATCTATTCTGATGAGATCATTTCTTATATGCAATTGAATTTTGACTCCAGAATTAGTTTCTAAACTCTGCTCATGATTTCATAAAGCTATTCTGGGGGTCACAATAGGTCTTACTTCCTTTCTACCATGTTAAAATACTGTTAAATGATTTTTTAAAATGATAGGTCGTAGTATTATTATCATTGCGTATATTATTTTTAAAAAAACTAGATAAAATACTATATATATATATATATATATTGGCTAAATTTAAAATATCTTAAACAATTGATAAATTTAATTTATGTTTTTGACTTTATAATATCATATTTAATTGACTAAAGTAAAAGTAAGAAACATGAACATTATATAGGAGTAAAGAGACTCAAGGTTAAAATAATCAAGATGCCTATCATTGCTTTTTTATTATATTGAAAAACTTTACATATTAGAGAACCAAATTAACTCAAGATAGCTCGATGGTTTTCTAATAATTTTACTTAAAATCAAGTTGCCAAATAGAAAAAAATACCATCATTAAAATAAGATACACACCAATGAGAAGTAGATACATGGAATTTATGGATCAGAAGACAAATTTCTTATTTCTTTTTAGTACTTGAAGCTAATGTCAAATATTGTACTATTTCAAAAAGGAGACAAAATAAATTAAAATTAAATTAAATAAAAAATAAATTAAATTGGGTGTCATAAGATTACTACATATTGGGATAAATTCAAATATTGCCAATGCCTTAGCATTTTACAATAACTTTACTGCTCAAGAATTACGGAATAAAAAAGGGTCTAATTTTGCAACCGACACTACTGTATTAATGGGATGTCCAGAAGGCCACGGCCTGTAGCAGTGGCTGAGTGTCGCGTTTAAATTAAATTTGAAATGATTATTTTCTGCAAACGTATAGTTTTGAATTTCAGAAAGAACAAAGTGCATGATTATTGTTGGAAGGTGTTTCATAATGCCGCACAATTTTTAAACTAAATGGTTTGAAAAAAATTGACTCTTTGTTCTGATTTTGTTACATTTGGTAAAAGGAATATGCAGAAAAGAATAATGGGTTTCTTTCAAACAGAAAGTGTGTAATGAAATCACTTTTGTATATTCGCTTTATATTCCATAAAACTGAAGTGTTTTTAGATGTTTTGACATCTGTGTCTTTGCTGTGTTTCCTTATATAAGAAAAGTTTCTATTATTGTTAAACAAAAGATAATACTTTAAAAGAAAAATAAATGAAATCATTTAAGTAATTTCTAACTTTTGACTATCCATTCAAAGATTATTGTCTATGCCTGTCTCAAAAATGAATTTTACAAATAACAGACTAGATAACAATGAAACCTTTTAATTATAGCACCAAATTTTATGTATCTGCCAGGACATGCTTAGAGTTTCCTGTGAAATATTTTCACTCAGTTTTGTACCCCAAGGAACTGAGTACGTTTCCAAATGGTATCTAAACAACAGGTCAGAACAAAGCTTCCTCAAATTCTTTAAATCATTTAGAAGCATAATTTTTTTTAAAAATCAAGATAAGAATTCAAGTCAACTGTGTTCTATATTGATTTGCTTTTATTTTTTGATAAGACAGATAAAATAGCATTTTAATTAATTTCTGTAAACCTAATATTTCTCTACTGTGAGAAACAAAAACCAATAGAATAAAATTTTAATATAAAATAATAATAGTTTGTATAAGACTTATTTTTCCTTCTTAGAAAGACTATTTTTCAAAGAGCAAAATTTCAGGATAGGGAGTAATAGAACAAAGAATATTTATGATTGTTTAATAATCACAATGTAATTATAATTATTTAATTATAATTTATTAATAGAACTAATGGAACATTTGCTTACCAAAACCTAAGCCCTGTACTCAATCCTCAATACCAGAAGGAAAAGGGAAAATTTAATATTTGATTTCCATAAGTCAAATAATTTCTTATAATTCGTGGGGAAATAAATAAACTCTGTCTTCTTTATTTCTGTTGTTTTATGAACTTTAAGGGTACCCGCACTAGTCATTTTTTACATTTTCATTCAAATTTCTTGGCAAAATCAGTATTAGTTCTTATAAATAAACATACAAATTTGTCTACGTTATTTGACAACTTTTATTTCTGTCATACCACTCCAAATTACTGAATTAATGTGTGATCTATTACAAATGCTCATTCAGCTTTTATGAACATCACATGTTTTGACTTAGCATGCTATCACAAATTTATGAATTGTATTATTAGTAATTATTAGACATTGGAATCTAAATTTTCTGGGGATAGCTTGGGGATAGCAAGGAAATAATAATTTGGCTAACATGGGATTTTACATAATAATAAACCATCGTCTTTAATATTTACCATAATCAGGCAGGTATTTTTTCTCTCCTCTAACATACAATTGCTCATATACTACCAAAAATACTATTTTTAAGGCAATATAAAGCTTGCTTCTTCATATCAAGAAAAGAAAAAATTACATTTTTCTAAATTTATAAAACTATGAACACGTTATGGTATTCAAATAATAGTGAGATAAAGGGAATTAAGAAAAAAACTTAAAAGAAAGGAAGTGCATGAAATCCACTCAGGGTGAAATAATAGCGATTACAAAAGCAGTTAAATATCATAAAAACTATGCCTTAGTGTGCATATATTTGCACCATTTACAAGGTGTGACGCAATATTTAGATTTAAAATTTGTAAAAATACTGTTCCTCACTTTAAACAAGCCTATATTATCATTCTTGGCACTTTATGTAGCAAGTGTAGAATTCCTCCTTCGTGGGTGTGGTGTGATAAAAAAAAAATGGTACCCATGATGCCAGATGTCATCAATGAAGAGGTAGGCTGATGAGAAAATAAAAAATGTAATTCAGCTTTATCTCCAGTGTGTTAGTATTTGAAAAATAAAAATGGGAGAAGTCTTCATGATAAAATCCTCCTTTGTAAAAATTATATTGTTTCCTTATCCATGTTATCACCAAATATTGTTTTTTGTGACTTGTGGCTCTTTTGCAAAGTCAAAATAAGCCGAGAAAGGAAAATGTTTTGCACTGACTACAGACATTGAGGCAGTTGAAACAGCGCAAGGAGCAAACCTCACACAAAGAATGTTTGGAACTTCTTCAGAAAACTACAATTGTATTTGAAGCAAGAGGAAGTATTTTGAAAGTGATTAAAGAAAATGTGCCTTAGAAGATAATAATTTTAAAAATTTAAATAGTAACCTAGTTTTATCCTAATTCTTACATTTACTAGACATAAGGTAAAAATTATCAGGATGTGCACTAGTATTTATTGATTATATATTAGCCAATAATACATTAATAAAATGTTTATAAAATACAAATAAAATAAATAAAATTACAGTGTTGCATTTCATAACAACACTTCAGTCAACGGTAGGCTAGATCTACAGCAGTAGACTCAAAAGATTATAAGGAAATTAGTGATGTGACTCTGGCGGCATTACAGCGCAATGTATTATGCAGGTACTTACATAAATCTACCCTGCTGTCGTTCACATAAAGCTGCAGAATCTGCAATTTCATGCAGTATATACTACTTTATAATGATACTAAATGACAATGTTCTTGGATGTACTACTCTCTGCTTCTTATTAGTTTTGAATGTTTCACTTCTCCATAGAAAAATTATCTATTAAAGAACACAGTGCTAAATATTTACGTCTCATGAACGATGTACCTTTATATTCAAAGAATTGAAATGATGCACTATTATTAATAATTTTCACATAAGATTTGTTTTAAAATCTACAAGTTTCTGGTTGCTTATTGTATATAATTAGTTACTTGCATTTCTCTTATTTTTGGTAAAATACCTCAATTTTTATATTTCTTAGCTATTGTACAAATTAAAGGAAATGATAGTTGCATTGTGCCTAACGTGCAGGTAGAACACAATATTAGCTACATTCTCTTTTTGTGTTAAAACTCATACATAAAACCATAATTACACATGAAGCAAGGAAACTCCAACCATGACACAAAGTGTGTTACACCATCATTAACCTCATTTATCTTGTTTTAAACCATTGTGCTGGTTTTGATAGCATCACTTTTCCTTTGGCTGGTTTTGAACTTCTGTTTCTTTGTTAATAAGTCATAACACTCTGAACAATAGGCTATAGTATCTACAATTAAATAGATGATAGATACATAAGAGACTCTCCCATCTCTGTTTGCATAAGTACATGCTGTATGTGTTGGGAATTATGCCCCAGTGACAAGAAAGGTGACTGTTACAGAAAATTAATACCAGAGAAGTGGCTGTTGTGGCGCTTAATAATGTGATTCAGAAGTTTTGGAACTGTTTTGTAAGAAGAGTTTGCCAAGGTTTGGAGATGCAATATAGAGAAGACCTAATACGCACTAGGTAGAGCTTGATGGCTGATGGTCTTCAGAACTCAGATGACAGAATAGCTTGGGGTATTTATGGGGTATCCACCTGTGTCTGACACAGTTTCTATTCTCTGCCATGATGAATCAAGCATCTTTGTTCAACACTGCTCTTCTGCCACAGTGATTCTGCCTGGGAACCAGAAAAACATGGACTAAATCCCCCAAAACTGTGAGCCAAATCACACCTCACCTCTTTTAAGGTGTGCATCCTGAGTATTTCATCTCAGTGATGAGAAAGGTGATGAATGGTTGTTATATAGGCTGAAGAAGATATCTGTGTGTAATATTGAGTAAGTTTTAAGATGTATTATAAAATAAAATAAGCACAAAGGTAGATCTTGTATAATATAAATCTAGAAAAGAAAAATAAAACATCTATATAATAGGATTGAATACAGATTGACAGGATACTAACAATAGGTTAAAAAATGTAGCTGAGTTTTTCACACTAGATAAATTTAGATTACAATATATCTATAGGCTTAAAATCATTTCAAAATAAAGCCATAATAATACACGTCTTAAAGGATGAGTGTATGAAGCACAAAATAATGAGAAAATAAGCTTTCCTCCCTGATTCAGAACAAATATGTCAATGTTGTTGTTTCATTCAAGAGTTTTAAGGACAAAAAAGAAAGAGAAGAACGCTCTTTCCTCCAGACATCCAACATATTTTTCACTTAATTTTTGGTGTTGTCATTTCAAATATATATATTTGTGTGTGTGTGTGTGTGTGTGTGTGTGTGTGTGTGTGTGTGTGTGTGTGTGATGGTTACATTACACTTGAGGATTTTGTACACATGCATACCGTGACATCATTATAATCCCTTACTCTGCCCGCTTCACCCTCCCATTCCTTTTCTCTGCGATTCTGACTCCCTGTGTCTCACACATTTTAGTCTATAAGTTACCTGTGTTCTAGTTTTCTCATAGTAGAGAAACCATGCAAAATTTAATCTTCTGATTCTGAGTCACTTCACCCAGCAGGATGGCTCGATTTGGATTGATTTACATACAAATGCTTAACTTGCATTCATGGGAGTGTAGTATTCCATTGTGTACAAATATCATTTTTTAATTTATCTGTCTGTTGATTGATATTTGCTTTGTTTATTTCATGCTATAAATTTTGAAGATAAATGAGACCTTTTAGAAGTAGTCTTTCATTTTTACAAAAGAGCAAATTAGGTCTAGAGAGGCAAAATAAATTTTACTTTTATCACTCAGATTTTTCCCTGAAAATTTTAACTTAGAAAATTGGCATTCATTTTTGGTCATAATGGGGATCTTCCCAAAACAGTTAAATTCATCATACTATAGTGATGCATGCATAGGCATGTTAATAGCAGCACAATTGATAACAGTCAAATCTTGGAAGTAGCCAATGTGCCCAAGTACAGATGACGGGATAAAGAAGATACGGTATACACTTACTTACACAACGGAGTATTAGTCTGCCATTAGGAAAAACAAATTTGGGTCATTTATAGGTAAGTGGATGCATCTTGAGACCATTATGCCCAGTGAAATTAATCAGACCCAGAAAGTTAAATATGATATGGTCTCTCTCATATAAGAAGACCAAACCATAACATTTGTAAAAGATTCAGAAGAAGTAAGTTGGACGCTGTGGAAAGTGGGGGTGGCTGAGAGGGAGGAAAGGGGAAGGGAGGTGATATGTAAATAAAACATTATTAAAAAATCTCTGATTATAAAATGATAGAAACATTTTCTCAGACTTTTTCCCCTTTAAATAAAATAAAGTAGGGGCTGGAGGATTGGCAGAGTGGTTAAAGCACTTATCTGGCAAACACAAGATCCTGGGTTTGATTTCCCAGCACCATATAAATCTGGGCATGTTGTTGCATACCTGTAATTGCAGCACTCGGGAGGCTGAGACAGGAGGATTGCCAAGTCTAAGGCTAGCTTGGGCTACACAGGGAGCTCAAATTAGCCTGGGCTACAGGGAGAGATCCTATCTCAAAAAATAGTAGACTATAACATAGTATATTTAATTGGAAATACATTCATAATTCCCTTTCTTTTTTTAATAATTAATTTAGCAATTATATAATACATTTGATGATTATATACACAGATACAACTGTGTTTCATCTTTTTATTTCAGAATAAGAGTAGGTATCTTTCTATGTTGTTTTGAATAACTTATGAAATTTATTCATTGAAAAATTGTTTCTTAAATATGATACTGAATATAATATTTGCCTGATGTCATTAAGATGCATTACAAACCTACTCTTCAGAAGAAATTACATTTTTTCTTGTAAAATGTTGTCATAACAATGACATCATCATTAACTAACAATTGAGGATCTTTAAGAATGCACAAACATATGAGATAACAGGAGCACATAAAATTCTAATCTAACAGAATTTTGCAAAAGCTAAATTCATAATTATTCACTCAGAAAAAGGTCTTTTTGGCAAAATATTAAAATTGACTTTATGAGAATAAGGGATAGAATGTGGTTTCATATTTTGAAGGATGTTGACCTCTAGACTAGTTTTACAGAAAATTGAATTGCACTCATCTGAATTTTCCGTATGTTCTTGAAATCAATCTTTTAGAGAAGTAATCACAAAATTGGCTTGGAAGGCATTAATAGAGTTTAATTTTTCTGAGCAGCTTATTCTGGCTATGAGATTTTGAATAAGTGATTAAGAATAAAATAAATCAAATAAATAGTCCAGTCTTTTAAAATTTCTGTGAATTAAGCACCTATGGACTGTCAGCTATCTAATAAACAGTTCCTCTCCAAATTTTAGAACATAAAATTATTGTCATCTAGGAAATGCCAACTCAATAAAAATGCAATTTTAATTATTTTAACGCTTTAAATGTTCTTTCAATTAAAACCTAGAAATTAATAATTGGCAAAATCAGAAATCGAAAAAAATACAACAGATAATATAAAAATTATAGCAGTAATTTAAACTATAGTTACTGAGGTTTCATACACAAACCTTGGGAAATTATTCTGCTGTTACACACACACACACACACACACACACACACACACACACACACACACTTGCGAAAATTCTTTGAATTTTGTAATGTACTTTTATTTTCTTACCAATTCCTAGGTTGAAGACTTAGTCCCCAGCATGAGGTGATTTAGAGAAAGCGCCTTTGAAAAATAATTAGGTTTACAAGGTGTTGTGAAGATGGAATATTCACCCTATATATTGGCTTAATGAGAAGCAAAAGAGATCTCTGAATCCCTTTTTCCCTTCCTCTTCATGAATGTACGCACTATGGAGTCACATAGTAATTAAACTGCTCATCTAAAAGTCCAGCAGACAGTTTTGCTGGATACTGAATCATCAAGTGTCTTGATTTTAGAGTTTCACCTTTAGAAATAAGTTTGTTATTTAAAGCACTCAATTATGACATTGGTTTTTTTTTAATAAAAGCCCAAGTGGACTAGGTCAATATTCATGCACAAGCAGCTAATAAATGGTGTCTTATGTTAGAATAATAATCTAATACTTTCATTGTCTTAAAGAGTTATTTTCAAGAGTCATATGGTACCTACATCTAAGTATAGTTTAGATTACCATATCTGTATCCATTATTTATGTATTCTTAAACATGTATGAAAAGCCATGTGCTTATATGTATTTTAGGCACTGGAGAAAATAAAGAATAAAAGCTCCCTGCCACAAAGGATAGAGACTTTAAACACTACCCAGGGAAACTGATTCATGTAGCAAAAATCCTTAGGAAGAACTTTAAAAAACTATTAGAAGTCTTTGATAAAGGGAATGAATCTTAAAACGTTTAATGAAACGACTCTATTGTGATAACTATTTTCAAACCAGACCTTAATCATCTGGGAAAATAATTTTACTGTTGGAAAAACACTAAGTGCTACGGCCTTGAAGAATTTCTATTGCCTGAATTTCTGGAGACTTTCAAACAGTTTTGACCTTAACTTGGTATTTGTTTTATGAAAAATGAAAATGCCTTTTGCTAAGAAATTCTAAATGTTAATTCACTTACCTAAATTAAACCTCATTTCTATGTGAAGTACCTACATTTTTATTCTTTTTAAGGAGATCAACTTCTCAATTACTTTGGCAAGATGACACCTATTTTGAGGAATAGTTCAGCACCTGCATCCCAGCTCTGCCTTTTTCCTAAGCCTTACCGTGTTACCTCCTGTCAGTGTTTCACCACACATTACCCGCCAAGCAATTGTACAGATAGGTTTCACTTTCTGTGACAGAAATTTGCTAATTTATTTCAGTAATTTAGTAGACACGTTAACATAACAACGCAGTCTAAACAGTTGCAAGTAAGCTAAGTGAACCCCAAAGAATTTTCTAGCAAGCATGGATTTATCAATTGTATGCAGTATATGCTGTGCTATTAAGTAAATAGTTCAAAGAATTGTTTCAACGAAAGAGCTACAAACAGTGCATTATTCTTTTACACCTGCAATTATTTGAAAACAGGCAATTATCTTATATAAAGTACCACCCTCTTCCAATGGAAGCAAAAATGGAAATTCCAAACACACAATGTTCTTTGATTCTCATAAAAATACTTGGAAATCTATTGGATAAATATCGAAGTCAAGCCCCACATTGTAAAGAATCAACAATTGTAACTGTGTTTTCCAGTTAAGATCTAGAAAAGTAAGAAATACATATTGATGGAGAAAAGAGTCTGCTGGGACTCCCAAATGCTTGTAACACTCCATGTTTACATTTGATTTCAATCCTTTTTATGTGAGAAATTGACAAAGACCTTTCTTCACGTTCAGTGGGGAAGTCGAATAGACTAGGTACAGTACCCAATGTTTCAAATTTGAAAAATTTAATAAGTAGATGATTTATTTCCAATCCTCCAAACAACTATAACTTAATACCATCTTTTTATAGAGAATGTGAATTTATTATATCTGAGGATCATATTCACATATCCATCATATTCACTTGACACTGTGAAATCTTAGTGCATTTTTGAGTTCTCTATATTATAAAGTAGTCTATGTTCATCTAAATATTCTATTAATTCCTTCTAGATTTGCAAAGATGGTCTGAAAGTTCTTGTCTACTAAATATTGGCTAGATGATATCTCTTTTAGAATCTCAATTATTTTTATATATGTATATATCTTATGATACACCATTTTTGCAGTGTTTTTTTGATTTTTAAAATTGCCAGAAATGTGAAGTTATGGGAGAAACGGATTTTATTCACCACGGTATCACTCTGCTTATATTGTGAACACAGTCTCTCCACAATTTTTGCTATCGATACTACTTAACCCCCCCCACCCCCGAGTTTTAGGGATAGAAATAATAGTTTCTTCTAAAGAATGCGAGGATCAATTGGGGCTCAGTGAGTGCAAGATCAACGCTCAGGTAAACTCCAATAACTCCAATAACGGTCGTGAGTGGTGCTGTGCTTTTGGCACTCACTTAGGGTCCATGCAGAGCCAGTTAACCTCTGCATCACTTTTCTGGTTTCCTCCGTGGACAAAAGGCTACTCAGGCCACATGAGTACTCTTCCTTCATTCACACAGCACTAAGACAAAAGACAAATGATCTCTTTCATGACATCACTCTATGTCCTTGAGGTGGTAAAAAAAAATCCCTTAGGAAGCCACAACAAACACGTGGATGCAAAATGAGTGAACAATTACAGCCAATCAACTTATCTATAATAAAATTGTCGTATTACACTTATATGCATCTTCCTAGTAAAATTTTTTAAAATTTATGATCATAGTATGTGAACTATATAGTTAGACTTTACCTGTTAGAAGTCAAAATACCCTTGGTGTTTTACTTGGGATATGAAATAAAATGATAGTATTTATCACTCTTCAAAAGAGAAATTAAACCTACATAAATATGTGCCACAAAATTTTAAGAATGACATACTAATAATTCTTTAAAGCATACTATAAACGAAGAACTTTTAAGACAGTTTCTTAGAAAGTTAATCTGCACACATATAATGAATGTATATAATTACATTTTATAGAATACAGAATCAAGGTTGAGTTTTTAAATAATGCATCCATGGATAAAGATTTATTTAGACTCTTGCACTCTGCTCTCAAGGAACATGTATCCCTATAAATATTAACTTCTCCATGGAGAAATGCAGTCTGATTTTAAAATCACTTTGAAATTAATGCCAAGTATAAATTTGACTTAATATAGAAAGATTATAAGACTCAAGAAAAAATATGTTAAGGGAAGTCAGAAGTGTTTCCAATATTCAGTCCATGGAGGTTACTATTAAATATTTCAAAATGGTTTTATATTCTAATCAAAAATCAATTTGGTCTTTGTGTACAAATTCATGATGATTTGTCAAACTTCACTTGTGTATAGTGACTCTTAATAAAGATGACAGTTAATATGATATTTTTATCAGGACTATTAAAGTCTTTCAATTTCCCAAGAATAGAATGAAAATTTAAGAATGATAATCGGTTCTAAATTACGCTAAGGCAAGATGACCTGAGAGAGGCCCACTTGCAGTTACCTCCTTCCAAACACACCAAGTTGCATAGCAGCAAACTATCTCAACAGGATGAAGCAAGTCAGGTGTGAGAAAGTTGAGCCAACGCCTATTAAAACAGAAAATAGTCAGCACTGGAGAAAGCACTCAGGACTCAGTTGCCTTCTCCACCCCTTCTCCAAGTCACAGCACAGCCTTGGGAAGCAGACCTCCCCCCTAGGGCAGGGTGAAAGAATTAGGCCAATCTTTGAGTTAAAATATATGACCAAGCCCGCCACAGAAAAAACTAGTTACCCCCTCATGTCAATCTAGACTTATGGGCTATGTGACTCCTGATGGGTAAGATATACTCAAGTCTTGTAGTACACCATTTCTCGTTTTGAATTTGTCCTAGGGCCCACCCACACAAAGAATTGCATGTCTCTTTAACTATGAAACTCAAGTGACAAGAGCTGATAAGGATGCAAAGGACAGGGAAAACTTTTACATTGTAGGAATGTAACATAGGAGCAAAGTTTACTCAAAATTAAAATTAGAGCTACACTCTGATGTAGCCATTAAGTCTTGGGCATATACCTGAAGAAAATAAACTATATTTTGAAGCACAGTTACACTTCCAGATTTATTTCAGCAGTCGACACAATACATAGTAAAGGATCTGTGAAGTGATGAAGGGATTTTTTTTTAAAAGCTGATTCATAAACACTAGTATAGTGGTCAGTCATCAACAAGAATGTCCTCCTGTCTACTTGAAGAAATATGAATGGACCTGGAGCTCATTACGCTAAGAGAAATAATGCAGGAAAGAAAAGATGAGTAGTACATAATCTCACTGAGATGTGAATCTATGATGAAACGCTTGACGTCATAGCAGCTGAGATTGCAATTGTACACATTATAAGGCCAGAAGAATTGGATGAAATGAGAAATGAGAAATGCCAATCCAATCACTGGACAATATGTTATAATAATTAACAAGAAATTCTGTTGTAGTATTGCACATTATGGTGACCACAGGAAAAAATAATGGGAGCATATATCAAAAGCTATAAAAATACTGAAAATTTTCACTATAAGTGGATGTGCAAGATGATAGGAATATTTATGCAATGTATTTGTGAAGGAAACACCATGATACCTCAATGATATGTTCAATTTTTGGTTTCTTAATGTACTACTTCGCAATAAATTTTATATAAATGAAATGAAACTGAAAGAAAACAGAAAGGAGGCTATCAAGACCATAGCATAACTCAGCATATCCTTAAGAACCCATCTTGACAGCCCATAGGGATTGCAATCTAATTTCATTTCAATACAAATGAATGAAACAAGCCACTGCCACAACATCACACAATTACTTCTTGAAATGCGCACTTAAGAGAGATATTCTAGGTCAGGATTCTTAAGCTAATTTATTCATGAGAAACAGAGGCTCACAATTGTTAATAAAAGTAATGTCCAAAATGGACATCTTCTGGTCTTCCTTCCATATGCATTTTGGAACTATTATCTTTAGGATGTAGATTTAAGCTAGTAACATATTTTTTCTTTACATTGTTTTTATTATTTAGACTATGCTTTTAAAAATATATACTTCAAATAAGTTTTACTTTTAAATTAGTGCACAATGATGTTAAAAATTTACTAACTGGTCTTTCTTTAAATCTTTTTGTAATTGACAAGTAAGATTTGTACATAATTGTGCATTTATTTGATTTGTAGAATAATTCTACTGCATGTGTTCTACTGCATGTGTTCATTGAGGAATGGCTAAATCAAGCTATTTGTCATGTATATTACCAGACAACAACATCTTATATCATGAGAACATATAATATCTATTCTCAATAACATTCAAAAATATGAAAATGGAATCTTCAAGGATGATAAGTATAATCACCATGCACACTTATTCCTTCCATTTAAGAAAATTTTGCATCCTTAGATAATATCTTCCCAAGACTCATCCTCTCCTCCATATTGAATCTTTATCAATATGTCCCATATTCAAAATATCTAGGCTTAGTTCAAATGAATATAGCTTTCTTTTAAATTTCACACCTTATTTCTATTATATCATCTCTGAATGCAGCCTTACGAGTAAGTCATGCATTGGTAAGAAAAAATATCACAATCCATGCCAACCTATTAAGTCAAATACTTAAAAACAAATAAAGGTAGTATTGTGATGAGATAAAGGATAACTTATTATGCCTATAATAAAAACTGCATCCCCTGGCTGTCATGTTGCCTATGTGCACATCTGCTTGAAAGAACTTGCCAGAGCTGATAAAACAGCATCACTTTTTTATGTCCTGTCACATTGTAAGCCAGGCTTACAATGCTATTTCAGAAGAAATGCGAGTCACAATGTATGCCACTTTAATTTAGGGACTTACCGACATCAGGCTTTTCTGCACATAAAACCATTGTAATATCATCAAAGCCATGTTCTCATTCAGGAGAGAAAAAGAAAACTTGTTCCCAGGCATCATAGGAAAACATCTCTGTCTCCATCTTTCTAGCAAAATAGGAAGACATATTCTTCCAGATAATGGCTGATGTTGGCTTGATTTTCTTTTACTTGGGTAGTACTAATAGTGAACTTTGTCTTGGCCTCTCAATCACAAATTTATTTTTCTTTTTTTTTCTTTTTTTGGAATTACTACCAGTCTACCTTTAAAGAAGCTCTTGTAATTAGTATCATCAGTTAAATACTAGGCACTTGAATTCCAGAGCTGTAAGGTAATATACTTCAGGTTATAAGACTAGTATAGGAGCAGCTGGGACTATGGCACAAGTCCCTATAGCTCTTCCAGATGGCTTCTCAGAAATCCAGACTACTGTAATTATTCAGAAACTATATCTACGCAAATATTTCTAAAAATTAAGACAGAACATCTATAGGGACTTCTGGTCAAAATGGTGGCTGAATAACAGAGCTTCACCATGTCTCCTCATGGACATCTGTAAAAAAAATAATTGAGAATACAGTTAAAAAAGAAAAAAAACTGCCTGTTTAATGTAGGTAGGGTAGGAGCACCACTGCAATTAGAGGGAGGCCATGAGAAGGTCAGAAACTTCAAAAACATGTTGAAAGCAGAGGAAAAAGGAGCCCAGTCACATCAGGATGACTGCAAACTGCTGGGAGCTGCTGGCACCTTAAGGTGAAGAAAAGCCCAACCAGAGCTCAGGACCTCTGACTGAGCTAGGACTGAAAGAGCACAGAAATAATTAAAAAGAGGCCATGGAGACTTCCAATCAAGATGGCGGCTGAGTAACAGCGCTGCACAGTGTCTCCTCATTGACCCACTTAAAAAGTCAAGAATTTCGTTAGAAAAAGTGTGTTCAGTGTAGCTAGGAAAGAGAGGAGCATCCCCAACAACTGAAAGGAGGCCAGAGGGAGGCCAGAAATTCTGAAGGGTCATTGAAAGCAGAGGAAAAAAAAAAAAATCCCTGCGGCCGAGGAAGTTGCTGCAGCCAGCTGCATATGGCTGGAGCTGCAGGCAGCTGCGGAGGGAGGAAAGGTCATGGGGACCTGAACATCTGACAGAGCAGGGAGAGGACGGTGCACATAACAATGGAGAGGAGGTTGTGGGCGGGTCAGAAATCCTGAAATCACATTGGAAGTGGAGGAAAGAAGCAGCTGACTCGGTGCAGCCCTGAGCTGCCGGCACAGAGGAAGGTCCACAGCCTGAGGTAAGCTCCGATTCAGAGAAGTAGGAATTGTTGGCAGCTGGTGGTCCAGCCTCCAAAAAAAAACAACACGTGGGTGTGTGTATTACAAAAGCAGCATGCACTCCCCCTAGAAAAGGCCCCGGGATCCCAGATCAGAAACGGGGCTCAGCAGCTATCTCAGGCAGTGACGTCAGTAGGAGCCATTTTAAATAGAAGGAAAAAAAAAAAAGCCCAAGACTGAACCCTTTAGAGTAAAAGAAAGCTCAGAAGAGCACATCAGGGCTTTGGGGTCACCCTTAAACAGTGCCAGGGAAGAAGCTGGCACAAGGGGCAAAGAGAAGAGAAAAAAGGGGGAAAGGCTGCTGATCCCTGAATGTCTCAGGGTGCCTCTGCTCCCAGGGCTGAGAGCCCTGCCCTGGGGGAAGGAAGCCAGGACAGACGGAGAGCTGTGCTGAGTGGACCGGGGGAACAAGACACCCCAAAAGGGAGATCATGGTGCCATTCCTCCTGCACACGTCAGAGGCTTCTGGTTCACCATTGCCCTGCACGCCAGAGGTAGCTAGGACAGGGAAATCCATCGCCCTTCCATCCCTTGAGCCAGAGGCTTCCAGAAGCTTCCAGAGAATTAGACCACCCTGTTAATCCTGAGCCCCATAGTCTTCCAGAGGCATCTAGGACCAGGAATTCTATCACCTTGTCTGTCCCTTAGGCCAGAGGTTTTCAGAGGCATCTACGACTGGGACATCACCAAACCTTTCCTGTGCACCAGAGACAGGCAGAGGTAACAGAACCATGGGGAAACGTGGTAACAAATCTCAGACAGAAAAACCTGACACTCCAGAAGATGGTACCAGGGATACTGAAACTGCAGAATCCAAAGATGAAAATGGCAAAAATGATGGTAGCTTCTGGGCCCAGATATTCATTGAATTAAAGCAGGAAATAAAACAGACAGCCCAAGAGCTACACCAACACATAGCTAAGCAAACAGTAAGCCTTGAAAAGCAACTAGAGGAGACCAAAGAAGAAATAAACCAGAAGATAATGAAGGCAATACAAGAAATTAGAGAAGAACACAACAGAGTTATAGAAAAATTGAACGCAGATATTCAGGGAATGAAAAACACGTAGGAAATAATAAGCAACCACTTTAAACATCTTAAGAATAGAATGTCAGACCTAGAAAATAAAGTGACTGAGCTGCAAAATATAGGCCATGAAGAACACAAAGTAAATAAGAAAGAAAACAAATCATTACAGCAGCTGATAGATGATTCAAAGAGAAACAACCTCAGAATTATGGGAGTCCAGGAGAAGACTAAGGGAAAAACAAAAGGCTTAAAGGACATGTTTAATAAAATAATGGAAGAAAATTTCTCAAATCTAAGAAAAGCAATGAACAGGGAACTATCGCAGGCTTATAGAACACCAAACAACTTTGATCAAAAGAGATTCTCATCACGACATATCATAATTAAAATTCTAGAAACCCAACACAAAGAGAAAATACTAAAAGCAGTAAGAGGAAAACAGAAGGTGACCTACAAAGATAAGCCTATCAGGATAACTGCAGACTTCTCAATCCAGACTTTAAAAGCCAGGAGATCATGGAGCAAAGTCATCCAAGCACTAAAAGAACATAAATTCCAACCAAGACTGCTATATCCAGCAAAATTATCTTTTATTTTAAAGGGAGAACTTAAAACTTTTCATTATAGAGAAAGCTTAAAGGAATTTGCAGCCACGAAGCCCATATTGCAGAAAATACTTAAAGGAAACTTAGAAAGTGAAAGGGAGGCCAGCGATACCAATAACCCCAGAGGAAAAGTGACAACAGCTAGAGGAGAATGGGCTGAGAAAAAAGTATGTTAGTAGTCAGTAAAATATGAGTAAATAAGTTATGGAAGTTAAAAAAAACTCTAACTAAATTTGCCTTCATATCTGTTACTTTAAGTATATTAATATGGTGTAGATTTACATTCATTTAATGTAGCAATGTGATTTAGTTTTAACTTTGTTTTATTGTAGCAATTCACTTATTAATTAGGTCACTGATGAAAATTTATCTTAAGAAAGCAGATTGATGTAAAGATAACCCTGTGAATGTACAAATATTGTATCTTCCAGTATTCACCTATGGCATTTAAAATTTAACTTTTTTTCTTCTTCTTCTTTCCCAAATTTACTAGTTTTTTGAACTACATGCTTATAGTTATCTTCTAATGTGAACTGGTGGGTAAAACCAGGTTTAAGAATAGCAGCAAACATGGCAAAATATAGAAAAAATACTTTTGGTAAATATCCCATTAAAGGGATTGGTTGGATTCAGAGAAGAGGCATCAAGATTTAACTACTGTGACCCATTTGAGGAGTACGAAGCTGAGTAAGAGTGGTGACTTAAGTGAAATGACTTAGATGCAGAAGATTAATATGTTGAAAACTGTTTGGTTTCTCTGACTCGGAAAACAAAGACATTCTTTGGAACCACATGAAGTGATAGCTGGAGTTGGGGAAGGGATTGGGAGGGGTGGGAGGGTAGAAAGTGGGAAAAGATTATAAAGTTGATATGATACATATGTGTACGCAACACCAAAATTCATTGTAAATACTATGTATTACACACACACACACACACACACACACACACACACACACACACATTAATAAAAATAGTGGGAGGAGGAAGGCCATGGGAAGGTCCGAAATCCTGAATACATATTGGAAGTTGAGTAAACAGCAGCCCAGGAAGCAGCCCCAGGCTGATTGAGGGGGGCCCTGAGCTGCCAGCATCCGCAGATGGAAGAAAACCCTAAGCCCAAAACTCAGACTGAAATAAGCATGTTTCCAGAAGTGGGAATTGACAGCAGCTGGTAACTGCAGCCTCCAAAGAGAGCCTGCAGGTAGTTCATACTACAAATGAAGTGCAAGCTCCTCCCAGAAAAGCCTCCTAGAGCCTAGGTCAGAAGCTGTGCTTGGCAGCCATAATAGGCAATGATGTAGGCAGGAGCCATTAAAAAAAAAAAAAAAAATCAGCCCAAGACTGAACGTTTGGAGTTAAAAAGCTTAGAAGAGCACATAAGGGTTTTCGGGGTCATTCTTAAACAGTGCCTGGGAAGAAACCGGCACAAATGACAGTTGTTAAGGGAGAGAAAGGCCACTGAACTCCTGAAATGTTTTGGTGTACTGGGAGGACCTCCGAGGTTTGAGAGTCAGGACAGGAGGGAAAGCTTGGCTGAGGAGACTTGATGTGATCCTAGCACATCAGAGACCATTAGGCTATTGGGTTCACCCTCACTGCCTACTCTCAGCACAGAACTCACAGGAATTCCAGCTCTTGCCACACACCTTCATACTCATCCAAAGAAACCTCTTAGATAGGCCTTCAAAGTGAAGTGCCTCAACGACAGAAACAGGAAGACGAGGCAACAGGACACCCACAAAAATACTGTCAAGGGCCCTGAGATAGTGGAACTCACTGAAAAGGAAGTCAAAGGCTAATAAACAAGAAAAACAATCAGTTCCAACAAGATATTCTCAGAGATGCAAGCAATTATCCTAGGCTTAGAGAAAAACTTACTAAACAAATAGTGGTTCTCATGGATACAAAGCCCACTGAGCATACAAAAACCAAAAATAAAAAGTTGGCTGAGGTAAATAAGGAAATGCAAGATATAAATGAACATTTTGATAGACAAGTGAAATTTCTTCTCCCTTTTTTACTACATGAAATATTTTGCATATCTCTCTTCTTATGAGGGAAGAAGGAGAAAGAAACAAAGAGACAAAGAAAGAAAGAAAAAAGAAAGACAGAAAATAAGACCTAAAGGAAGAAAAACAGAAATGAAGAAAGAAAAGAAAAGAAAGAGAAGGAAAGAAGAAAGAAAGAAAAAGAAAAAGTTGGAGATGATACAAAAAATTACTAATTTCATGTCATTTTTGTGCCATTAAATTTTTTTTTCTTTTAAATTAGGACAAACTCTTTTCAAATAATTATCTATTATCTGGGAATATTCCATTATCTTCGCTTTGTCATTGAAATTTGTTTTCCTCCCACATCCATCTACTGAAATTGGTAAGGGCAGTCGAAGTCCTAAATACTAACGGCGCAGCACACAGGTAAATCCTCAACATATGTAATGTCCATCACGCATATGGACCTTTACCTGGGTGCTGCTTATTCATAATCCAGGCATATTAAATTCTCAGTTGCTTTATGGTTTCTGTGAGTTATTTAGAGTCTGTCAATGAGATGTGTTTACATGCTTTTAGAAAACACAAGTGAGCTTTGGTTTCTTTTCTGGCAAGGGCAGCACCAGTTATGTGGGTTCCTGGCAAAAATGAGTATTTTGCAGGCTAGGCCTGACTCCATGTGTCTTTGCCAGTGAACAGCTTCAAGAAGGTGCAGCAGCTCTGAGTGAAACACATGTTTTCTGCAGTTTTCTAAATTTTAGGTGCCAGCAGCGGTTTCCTGGTGATTGGCATGCAGATTGTTGTGCTGTGACTTAAAGACGTACTAGCAGCTCTGCCTGGCTACTGTTGGAATTTAATGTTACCTAAACTATCAATAAATTTTATTGATACATAATAAAAGAATTCTAAAGTTAACATATGAAATCCTTGCATAAATGAATTTTAGATAGTTTAATTGCACAAAGGCAAAAATTAATCTACTGTATATAAATGAATGTTCAAGCTACAAATCTCAAAACAATATAATGAACACAAAAATTATAATTTAATTTGAATAGAAAGAGTTGGTATTTTGGAGAAATATGACAATTCAATGATTTATTTATGGTAATGGAAAAATCAAAAAATATAAAATAGAATATTACATTAAAATCGTGGATGAATGTTCATATAATAATGTAGAAAATTATCTTCTCAAAATGAAAAAAATACAAACAAAAGTGTTAATATCTATGTATTACAATTAATTCTATTTGTAAAATAGATACAATAATAGATTATTGTTTTCATTATTTTTAGTATTGTTACAGTCTAGTCTGTATAGTCTAATTCTATTTGTAAAATAGATACAGTAATCGATTATTATTTTCATTATTTTTAGCATTGAGACAAAGTCTCACTGTATAGTCTAGGCTGGTGCTGAACTCACTATGTAGCCCACACTGTCCTCAAATTAATGGAACTCCTCCTGCCTCATCCTGCCAAATCCTGGGATTAGATGCATGAAGCGCCATGTCCAGCTATTTTTCACATGATGCTGGGGAATTAGGCGCAGGACCTTGAGCTTCCTAGGAAAGTACTCTAACCACTGAGCTATGTTCCCGGGCCTTTGAACCAATAGTAAATAAATATTTTGCTTGACAGATTTGGATTTATTAAAATAAGATATATTTTTACCCTAGACAGAGTAAACCGTGAGATACAGTTTATTCATTGGGGTTTCCTGAAAGATCAAATTATATCTGGAACCTCATAAAAAATCAACTCCTCCTAATTAGAATAACAAATGCATTTTTTCACTTAATCCAGTTTAAATCAAATTTATCTGCTTTTTCTCAAATCATTATCTTTATTAGCTTATATTCCTCAATTCTTTCACTCCATTTGGGAAATTGGTACACAAACGTATCACATCTTAACAATTTTCACTAGTTTAAATATTTAAACTACGTACAGCTTTATTTATGCAAGGTGTATTTATTTTATGCGTGTTATACAATTTGTTCTCCAGAAAAAAATGACTTAATTTTAGGGCAATATTTTATTTTTAGATACTTGTGATTTAACAATAAAAACTATGTTATGTTCCTGCCATGGCTAATGCTTTTTAGACCGTACAGAACCTAAAATTATTATTATATCTTATTATATTTATATTATTACATCTTATTCTTAACTTGGTCTAAATTACAAATAACGTGTTTATTCCAAAGTCTGTAGCCAATGTGGTTTTGCTGAAATGATTAGATTTGGTTTAAAAATCTACAACTTGTCTTAAAGAAAATATTCATGTTCTTTCTCATTATTTTGAAGAAATATAAAAATCTTTTCTGGCTGTTTCATTTTCCTTTTCCTTCATTTAGAGTGTGCAGATTGTTTCTTATTCTTTTGACATGAAATAACCCTATTAGCGTGTTCAAATGTCTCCAAGTTCTCACCAACTTAAGTTCAATGGCTTTTAACACCTGAAAACTGTGCATGTAGGTATAAGGAAAGTAAGAAAAACTTGAAAAATCAATGGTCAGGCAATAAATGCTTTGAGCGCTTTGAAAATATGACAAGTACCCAAGAGCAACTATTTAAAAATGTCTACCACCTCTAAAGTGTTCTCTCTTCTCTAACTGTAAATGTAGTCAAAGAATTTTAATAGTAAAGCCTTTCTTTATAAGACCCTGTTTCCACATATTTAGTAGTACACTCATGTCCGACGTGCTACCGAAATGAATTAATGAGATTGTAGATTTGTCCAAAGGTGGGACTGCTCTGTGGTTCAGAATGCAGGTCCTGGACCTCCGCGCCTCAGTGGCTACTTTAACCTAGGCGAACATGTCCAACTTGTTTGAACTTTTGTCCTCCAATTGTCAACAAATTCTTGTAAAAACTATTCTACCACTTCATGGTCTTTATGAAGATATTTGCATGTTCCAAAATGACTTAATTTTTTATCACCACAGGTATTTTGGAGGTAAAATTTGTTACAATTAGAGAAATCTTAGCTATTTCTACTCATGTTTACATTTTGGTTTATCCGCAGAAGGTTATTGAGTGTATACTCTAGTTTTATACCCTCCTGGCAGTCTGAACAGCATTTGTACACATTTATGTGGTTCAATTGTAAGAGATAAGCAAAATTACATAAAACTGTGAGTAGAAATTTTGATTGCTGAATTTGGAAAAGAATAAGTTCACTTACTAGGAATGAAAGATAAATATTTCTTTGAATTTATGGTTATTTTAAAGACAATCTTGCTCTGTCATATTTTTTAAATTATTTATTGTTAAGTTATACAGCAGCAAGATTTGACATATAGTGTGAAGTTAATTCTATAAACAAGAAAATTAACATCTATCAAATCACATACTTATTGCAAAAAAGTCATAATGCAAGTTAGACATGCCTAGGACTCTCTTCTCTTAACAAATTTTAGGTTATAATACAATTTTATTAACTATAGACCTAGCCATCCTACTAATGCTATCAAGGTGTAATTTGAACCATTTGCTCCATCTCTACTGTAAATCTGCCACTCTACTCACTGTCTTTATGTATTTGATTTTTGAAAAATATACATGTAAGAAAATTCATGGAGTATGTAATTCTCTGTATCTGGTAACTCATCATTACTCATCACGATGTCCTCCAAATCAATCCACATTATCACAAATGGCAGATTCAATTTTTTAAAGCCTGTACAATGGGCCCTCCTATTTATGTATATCAAAATTCTTCATATATTCATGCTTCTATACCTGGACAATTTTGAACAATAATGTAGTGAATATGAGACTATAGATTTTTTTACCATATTTATTTTTATCTCGGTTAGAAATAGACTCAGAAATGGGTATACAGCTTTAGGCATTTGAATTATTAGTTAAAAAGTAACAAAAACTCAAAATACACTAAAGATATTTGGAACAAAAAGGAAGATGGCATATGAGAAACACTGGTGAGGCATATTTACAGACACAATTACACACAGATAATTGAAGCTTCAGTAATTAGAAATATCTATCTGTAAGAACTTATCCAAGATATTTTCACAAATATTCTCTTGGGTATTTTATGGTACATCTTTAATGTAGAACTCATTATTTTTGCTTTATAAGCAAGGCTAAAGATACTCAGAAAGAAAAGTAATTTCCTCAAAGTTTCATAGTTAGCAATCATTTTTCCTTCTTTTTGTGAGACAGAATCTTGCTCTGAAGTCTGGCCTGGCCCTGAATTTATTACATAGCCTGGTTGTCCTTGAACTCATGGAAATGTACATACCTCAACCAACTCAGCGTTAAGATTACAGGAGTGCACCACCATGCCTGGTGTATATGGTTTGGGGAATTGAACTCAGGGCCTTGCACTTGCTAGGCAAGCGTTTTTTTCAACTATTTTGGTTTCTAATATGAACTTTGTGACTTTCACAAGGCCTGCAATCCTGGATTGCTAAATATAACTGAAACAGTAATTTCAACATACTTTCAGGAATGAAATATATGCTTGCCTAAAGCTTTGCTGTTTATTAGTATCTGCATGGTGGGTTAAAATATTCAGGACACTGAAATGTAGATTAATTCATGTAAACTCAATTTAGACTTGTGAATACATTAGCCAGATTCCAGAGAAGGCACAGTACTCCTCTTCCCTCAATGATCATGATCTCTAGCGCCATCCCTGTCTCGGTATAACACCTTTAGATATCTGCTGTATATCTGAAGTACAAACAGTTTACCAAAAATGAGAGATAGAAAGAGATTTAGAAGGCATTAAACCTAATTCTCTCGGTTACAGGTGGTGAACAGTTGGTTCACACTCACAAGTTGAACTTTAATAATGTGAATCTTCTGTATTATCTTCCCAACATGCTCTTTTAAGATAAATAACACTTTGCTGTGGTTTTAATAGAATTCTTAGTAAGCCCTTGAGTATTCTGTAAGTTTTGCCTCTTTAAGAAACATAAGCCTATTTTAATACAAGAAATTAAACATTTCCATATTGGAAATAAACTATTTTTTCTAAAAACAAGTACAGCACTTTTATTTTGTCACATTAAAAAATATCAGTGAACAGAAGTTTAGATACCTCAGAGAGAAATATGTGTAAGGATTTGTAAGACAAAGCTCAGAACTACACAGTCTCTCAGGCGTCATGTTGGTCATGCAGAGGGAATTAAAATGCTATAACACCTTGAAGTGCCTGTCATCAAGACTTAGAATGTGTCAGTCAGTGTGCCCATCATGGATGCTTAGATTTGTTCTTATTTTATTTTATTATTTTAGTTTCAGCATTAGTTTTCAAAATGATTTACCTTATTACTAAACATGCTATATACTGTAGATTACAATCAAGAACTGTAATTTTGGAAATATTCTTATTTTCATTTGGATTATATCATTAAAATTATGCAATAAAAACAGATATATCTAATATTTAATACATTTCTTATAAACAAAAATTTATTAGAGAATTTATAACCAGTTCAGTTCACTGATTGCATATATAAATGCATGAGTTTTGATCTTTCAAATTTATTTATATTGACAATTTCCCAGGTGGATTTCTAAATATATGAATATATAATGCATTTATAAATATGTATTATGTATTAAATATGATATACAAATTTCATATGTATATTTATACCTTGTTGGTTGAGGATTTAACCTGGAGACTCAAAAATGCCAGGCACATATGCTGTTGCATGAGCGGTTTAGAACCGAGCTCTATTCCTAGTGTTGATGCACTTGTTTCTGTTTTCAATTATATATTAATAATCTTTCCAATGTGTTCTTTGTTTCTATTCATAACTATAGATATCCTCAAAATTACCCTTTCATATTGACAATACATTATAGAAAAGAAAATATTTTGGAAGCAATTATTTGCACATCTGTTTCTCCTCACCAGCAATCTAATTAAAATTGTCAGGGGTTGAGGTTGGGACACTGAGGCTTAATACACATAAATATCTAAAGTAAAATTTAAAATTTGAAGCAAAATGTTTGTCTTTTATGAAGTACAAGATGAAACTGACTCATCATAGGCTGGACACTTTTATGCAAGGATCAAAGTGACAGCAACCAACAGTTAGGAGGGCAAGAGAACAGAATTCAACAAAAACAGAACAATGATGTAGAAAAATAAAAGGCAAGAGAGTGAAAAGGTCTCAATCAGATCTAGAGGTTTGTTCCCAATCTCATTTTGAACTCCAATAGGTTTTAGCGTGCGTATGAATTTCTTTCCCAAACAGCCTTCTTTTGGAGTGAAACCGATTTTTGTGAGGAGTTGTCAAATGTGACATTTTCTGCCATTTTACAAAAGTAGAAATTGCTCACTCGGGAGGGAAGTCTTTGGTAAGTTAAAGCTCAGAAATCAGTGTTTTGAGAATTAGCCCTTCACTGCTTGTCTTTTGAAAGGAAGTTTGAGAATTTCTGAGAACTTTGCTTTTCACATAGTAGAAATACAAAACTCATGTGACTGTCATTTTCACTGTCTTAGATGACACACAGTTTAAGCAGCTTTTTTCATTTGTTTTTAAGTAGGTACTTGATAAGAGTCACAGAGACTCTTACCTTCCTGTAGCAGTAAACAAGTGAAATCTTTACCACCTTTGATTACTGCTCTTGATGAAAAGAGATGAATTATTTTCACTTATAATACATCTTTTTTGATCTGTGTGTCATTGTATTAAGACTTCCTTCAAATTATATTGATCTTTATTTATGAACTTGAACTTCAGATCAATAAAAACAATTCAAAGTTAAGTTATAAGGTAAAATTTAGGCTATAATTATATAATAACTTCACTATAATAATATATAATTTTGATTAAAACATGTATTTTAAGAATAATCTTTGTCATAATTCTCATATCATAGAGAAAAAAGTAAGTGAAAATCTGCTGAAAAATATGTATGGAAATATTACTGTAATTATTTGGGACAATGTCTAAATGTAACTTAAAGCAAAATAAGCATTCATGTATTCTATGATTTCAAGTAAATGAAAATATACCACGTACAGAGAACATATTTGTAAGGAAACATGTTGAAGGAAAGAGGAGATAATATATTTAGAAAAGTAAGCCAGTCCTGAAAGCACACTGTCACTTGTTTTCTTTTGTATATGGAATCTAAAGAAATACAAGAAGTGGAGAAATTGGAAGAGAAGAAAGGGGCATGGATATAGAAAGAATGTAAATGATCAAAGTGTGTGTGACATTTGGAGAGAGAATGTCTATTCGAGGTGATCAGGAACCATACCTGGGTTAGATTTTAGGAACCATATCTAGATTAGGCAATTAGGAACCAGCCTGGATTAGTTAGTTAAGAACAAGCCTGAATTAGAGCATGAGTGATTTGTAGCCCAGTGAACTAAGGAAGAACACACACCTGAATGTGGGAAGCCCAACCGGGAACTCAATCTGTAGAAAAAGAAGTAAGAAGAAAGATTATCACAGCTATTTCCTCTGGGAAAGCTTTCACTTCTGCAAGTGTCTACAGATACCGACTTGTTACCTGCCCTGAAGAGCTTCATCACAGATTTGCTCCAGTCTCAACTTGCGCGTTTCTTGCATCGCTGATCTTCAGTCTTCGTCATTGTCCTTACAATAACTGAGATCCGCGGCATACTGTCGCCAGCTGTTCTGCATTCTCCTAGATGAGTGTTCTACCTGATGGCCAAGCAGCAATCGAACCCTCCGGTTCTCACACATGCAGGACAGTTTCTGTCCTGAGACTTGTAAACCTGCCAAATAAATCCTTTTCGTTATAATTTCTGTAAATTCTGACTTTCGTAAAAAACAAAACAAATACAGTTTGTTATACGTGTGTATGAATATGCCAAAGTAAAAGTCTATATAAATAATATGCATTAACAAAAAGAACTCGAAGAAAGCTACTGAAAATGTATTCTGAAACAACCCAAGTTTTATAACCTGATAGTCAGTTTATCATCTTTTTAATTGCTTAAACAAATATAATGGTAGGAAAGTATTTTACTCCTTTTTTAACACTGGGAACCTTCCCCTGGTTATTATCTCCCTTCTCCTCAAAAGGTTTATGCTGGAGATGGTGAGATTAGAGTTTAAATAATTACAGCTCAAGGCATGCCTCAGCAACTGAGTGAGGATACTTGGTCCGAAAGGAAAATAAAATGATATTAATACAATGAGGACCTTCCTAGTGCCTATTTCAAGGACTTCAACATTAACAGACTCAAATCACAGGAAGACACACTGGGTCTGTAACACAATAAAATAAAATACCATCTTTACTCTTAAAACATAAACCTGATGAGAATTTTCGAGCAGATATTAATAATTTTCAAGTCCTCTGTCATGTGCTATTGTCTGCAATTGTTACACCAGGAGTAAGTGTGAGGGATAAACATAATCTCGTTCTCATGGGAATAATAGCATTTAAGAGCATACTTCAAGCTTGATTCATATACAGTAGTTTTAAAATACTAAGTACTTTTTTTGATACTAGAAAATTGGTTGTTTATCTTGTTCTTTTTTCTATGCTGAATAATAATCCCAGGGCCTCGCACATGCTCAATTTATACTCTACCCTTAAGCTATAGCAATATTTTGCTAACTTGGAAACTTTGAAGGAATACAGTTAAATATATATGTGTGTATATATATATATATATATATATATATATATATATATATATATGTGTGTGTGTATATATATATATATATATATGGAAACTTAAAAATTAAAATCATGATATAGTTCATGTTATAAATATCTATGTATATATTATAATATATTTTTATTTATACATTTTATATATATACATTATAATATTTTTGCATATTTTATTTTAAACCAAATCATAGCTCTTTAGAAATGTGTTCTCTATATAAAGGCCAGGTTTCTCAGCATTATCAAAAAGATTAGGCTTTAAAGATAATAGTGACATAAAAATCAGAGACATCTTGGAAAGTTTAGTGTACTCAAATTTATTATCCAGAATTCTAAAGTCGAAATTTAACTCATTTTCCTGAGTTATGATCATAGAGCTAAAAATGTACTTTCTAGATAAAGAAAAACGTTGTTTAGTGCTGACTGTCAGGCTCTTTCGTGGTACTGTGCCCTAGCATTGGAAAGCTCTGACTGGCTGTTTCTCGGGAGCAAGAAAAGTTGCTACCTAGAGTACTAGGCAACCCCACTCTTATTTATATTCCAAGAAGAAAATCATTCTTCTATTCAATGAATTTTAAATTTAAAATGACACTTTCATCACCAGCTTGAGAAAGCTGTAGGAACAATGCAGATTTTGGCATCTCAGGTAAAATAGAGAGACAGAGCTGCAGCAGGAAGTTCTTACATTAAAAAAAAAATGGCAAACAGAAAATGCCCTTTGAAAAACCAAAGGGTTAATGCATTAGAGAAGAAAAACAATTCAAACAAATAAATTAGAGTTGACATCAAAATCACCTAAAATTAAGGTGAAAAGATCAAGACTGTAGAGCCACGTGCCATGTGTCAAACACTGACGGTGACATTGTTGGGTTATTTTATTGCAATTTTCAAGAAAATCAAAGAAGATACTCCAAAGAAACCGGATAAAGGGATTGTCTTCAGTGGTATATGCAAAGCATATGGACAAAAACTAAGAAACACATAGATAAGAGTGAAAGGCAACTGTCACCTTGAGTCCGGAGGAGAAAGTAGAGGGCAAAGTTTGATGTGACCAGAATTTGCTAAAAGCTTGCAGCACATGCAAGGAGATCAGATGATAGAAGTCTACATTCACTGTTGGACTGACATCAGAGCAGGAAAGATCCTAATACAGAACCACTCCTTTGGGTCTTATCTCAACATCTCCTACCACTGAATAGCGTCACCTAAAGCAACCTGAAAGCCAGATGGCATGAGATCCTACCTTATATAGTCCATGGAGACAGAAGAGACACCAGGGATGAACCTTGATGTTCAACTTTACCGTGATGATGGAGAGCAGGAACAACAATGAGATTTGCTCTGTTTGGAGAACACACATGCTTATCTCTCATTTAATGATGAACTACATTTAAAACTTCTCACAAAGAAGTCAATAACTTTTTGTATTGATTTATTTTCTCTAGGACAAAAAGTACCCTTAGATTACTATTTTATTAATCTTTTGGGACTGGGTTTCTTACCTCATTTTTTTTCTAAAGATTTTATCTGTTGTGAGCATCTAAAATTGTTCTTTCTTTTAGATCACTTTTCATCAATTGAATTTAGTTTAAATTCATAAGATCAGGATTTGTTTAAATCATCTTTTATTTCTAATCTCTTATTTCAGATACATTAGAAAAGATTTAAATATTGAAAGAGATTCAAGGTGAACTTTCTGGAAAATACAAAATTGATTTTATAATTTATTGAGATAGTAAGATTAATTACTATCTTGATAAACAAATCTAAGAAAAGTGTGGTTTGGATAAAATGTCCTCAAAAAGCTTCACGTACCTATGGATATTGTATTGTCTGGAGGTGGGCCTGGCTGGAAGTACGGGGCATTTGGGGCTTGACTGGAGGGGTGTGTGCTAGCTCTACCCATCCTCCCAGACTTGACTTTATTCTGCCTTGCAGTGAGGAACTCTGTCTCCAGTTTCAGTTTCAGCTTCAACTTATCATGTGATTCTACCATGTTAAGCTGGTTGACAGTAAACTGAGTGTGACTTTCTGAAATTATAAAGTGAAACATTATCTTTCCTTTCTAACGTTGCTAATTTTGGCTATTCTGTCCCAGGAATGAGAATGTAGCTAAGAAAGCTTATACCTAGTCTTCTAATAAAAACGTGTTAAAGGGTGAGTAAATTTGAGAAAATATAGACTTTGCTGATGTCTTCTCCTAGTATCATGTTTGGAACTCAGGAGCCTGAATGTGCCTTTGCCTGGTCTTTCTGTTTTAATTAATGCATCTGCCTCAATTGCATTCAACTAATGGACTCAGAGCCTCTTGGTTATTTTTTGTTGTTGTTCAGGGCAAGGTCCAATTATATTTATGAGGTGAACTCTCTCTCTCATTCTTTTAGATTAGATCATCACTAAAGTTACAGAAAAAATCAGAAATAGAAAGCATACCATAGTCTGCCATTGTGTTTTACTTCTACATTGGCAAGCTGTGTTGAGATAACACATATTTCTCCTCATTGTCCAGTATCGCCAACATTTTTACTTGATTACTCACATAGAACTGGCAATATTATGTCCATCTGGCATCTTATTTTAGGGAGTTGCAAAATTATCAAGAGAACAATGGATCTTGCAAAATTGATAGAATGCGTGCTCTTTATAGTTATTCTATGCTATATTTTACACTTCTTATTGTAGTCTGTTATTTTTTATTTTGTGTTTATTTTTCAGTATTTAAGGCTCACATCAGTGTTAGAAACAGGCAGTATGTATAATAAACATGTTCTGCTCTCAGAGGGTAAGATGATGCCCTTCTGTTGGTTTTCTCTTAACTCTGTTGATAGTTTCATTTACCATGCAGAAACTTTTTAATTTAATATAATCTCATTTGTTGATTCTTGGGTCTTTTGCATCATGTATTAAGAAAGCCCTTCTCCATGCTTACATCTTCTAGATTTTGCCTATTTTGTACTCTGGAATGTTCAACGCTTCATTTTTATTATCTGGATCTTTGATTCACTTTGATTTGATTTTGATTCATGGTGACAGGTGTGTCTAGATTCATTCTTTTGCATGTGGATAATCTTCCAGTACAACTTGTTGAAGATGTTGTCTTTTCCCAGTGTAGGCTTTTATACTCTTTGTCAAAGATCATGTACTTGATCTGAGGGAACCTGAGCTTGACTCTGCATCCTCAGTTATGTTCCATTGACCAACCTGTCTATTTTTGTATGAGTACCATATAGTATTTATAGCTGTTGCTTGTAATATAACTTGATGTCTATAATCATAATGCCACCTGCTTTGTTTTGTTACTCAGAATTACTTGAGTTACTAAGATTCCGTATGCATTTCAGAATTATTTCCAAGTTTTGTGGAAAAAAAGCTGTTGATAATTTAATAGGAATTGTGTTGAACCTGTATTTTAATTTTGGCGGTATAACCATCTTAACAATGTTAATTTTCCAATCCTGGAACAGGGGTGCCTTTCATTTTCTAAGTCTTAACCACCTAAAACTAAGACAAGACTCTAATAGTTAAAATAGACAAATAACTGATGAAAAATAGACTCATCTAAATCATCAAACATCCAATTAAAAATGGCAACTTAAATGAATAGACAGTTATCTGTTGAAGAAGTTCAAGTGGCCAGTTAATACATGAAAAGATGTTCAACATATTTAGTCATTAAATAAATGCAAATAAAAGCATCCCTAATTTACCACCTTACCCCAGTAACAATGGTATATATCAAGAATTTGAACAGTGATTGACAATGGCATGTTATTGGGGGGAAAAAAAAAAAAAAACATTTTACATTGCTAGTAGGCCTGTAAGCTGGTACAATCACTATGGAGGTCAATATGGAGAATCTTCAAAAGGGTGAAAGTAAATTTTCCATTTGAGTGAGTGATACCTCCTCTAGGTATCTTTCCAAAGGAATTAAAAGCAACATATAACAGAGATACTTGTATACTCAAGCTCACAGCAAAACAACTAACTATAGCTAAAAAAGTGGAAGACACTGAAGAAGTCATCAACAGACCAGTGGATATAAAAATTGTGGTATATGTACACAATGGAATACCACTCTTCAATAAAGACAGTTTTGAGGTTTGTGTAGATAAATGGATACAACTTGAGACGGTCATGCTCAGTAAAGTAAGTCATATGCTGAAAGTTAAATATTGAATGGTTTCTCTCATATGAGACATTCAGAATACAGTCATTGTGTAGAACTAAATGTGGGTGATAGTGGGCATGACAGTAACTGTTTTGGTTAGGATGTGGAGTGTCCCCCCAAAAGTCTCATGTATTTTAATGAAACCTTGTGATGTTGGTGGATTGGGGTCTGGTCTGGAGGGGTGGATTACAGTAAAGTTAGGATTAACGGTGTGTAGTGGCCATACCTGGATGCAGGATGGATGGACTGGTTACTGGGCAGAGACCTTAAAGGATACATAAGCTGCACCTGCCTTCCTGGAGCTGGGGTGGTGGGGGGTTAGTTTCATCTAGCCTCAGCTTGTCTTCCTGTTTGTCCGGGGAAGCTGCCTCCACCTCTCTCTCTGCCATGTACTTCGATTGTTGCCTGCTGCCCCTGACTGGACTGTGACCTTTGAGACTGTGAGCTAAAATAAACCTTTCGTTTCCTAAGTTTGTGGGTGTTGGGTATTGAGTCACAGCAATGAAAAGTGACAAAGACAGGAACGGAGGTGGTGCAAGAAAGAGTCAAAAGAAAAGGAAGAGGGAAAGGAATTTTAATATTGAAGTAATATATGTGTGTGTACATACATATATATATATATATATATATATATATATATATATATATATATAATACTTGATCCCAATGTAATCATTACGTATCACACACACACACACACACACACACACACACACACACACACACACACACACAGACAAAGAATGACGCTGGCAGCATTATTTATATTAGCTAAGGTTTCTGCATTCACTTTCATTAGTTAAATTAATTTTTGATAGCTAAAGAGATGATTTTCTTTGCTGCAATCTTCCCCATCATTTAAGTAATGGAGAGAATGTTGTTTTCCTTTCATGCAAGGGAGAAAAAAGGATTTGAATGTCACAACTATTTCCAGTTATAGGCAAGATTATTGAACAAGAAGCATATGCTTCTACAACACTTCTAGAGTAGACAACTAATTGATGATGGCTATATGGTAGGTAGAACAAAAAACAAACATATTACAGAAGATGTGGAGAACGGTTGATGTAATTCTAGTGTTCTCTATTATTAGAACAGAGGAAAAGAGCAAAAGCCCCATTGGACAATTTAGAAACCCCACTAAATCCCACTGGGGTAAAAGTAAAAACATTACTACGAGAGACAGGAGAAAACCACACATTCCTGCCTTTTGAGCATGAGTGGATGTTCTCTGAAATTCAAGATAATAATATCATATCATTTATCATCTGGCTGTAGTAACCCATAAGTTGGACCAAGATAGGGCCAACAGATCTAAGTCTTTTATACAATCGAGATTCAGTGACAGAGGCATCCTCACGCGTAAAAATTAGTCAGAGCAATAGGAAACAGATGATCTCCAAGTGGGGACAATTACCCCATGACTGGAACAAAGGCTGCCTTAGAGTTGTAGTCCCAAGATGGAAAATGAGTTACAGCCTCACGTTGATGATGGCTCTCTCTGAACATCACAGTCCAGTCCTGAGACAAAAATCAACCAAGTCATTACCTGATGAGGACTGCTGACGATGACAGTTCTCAACCCAACCTACCTATGCAAGCTCCCAATGCATGCCTTTGTTCTCCATTCTTATAAAACTGTGAAGATTCTGTCAACCCCCTGAAGACAGATCCTGACATTCTTTTCTTATTGTTTCTCAGAATGGCCATTCTGATTAAAGTTCGTTTTCACCTTTCATCACTGTTTATTTTCTTGATTAGTGTTACAGGATGTATGATATAGCCTAGTCTAGTGTGACCCTTGGAACGGGAGGTTTTGGGCCTCAAAATCCAGTGACATGACAATAAAGCAAATATTCGGAAAAAAGAGTAGAAATCTTATTTTCCTTTCAGTCTTTTTCAAACAATTAAATAGAAACCTATCTGCTTAAGCTTCATGTTTAGTTGGAAATATGTCTTCCCTAACTCGCAGCTTCTTTCTTTCTCTTTACTTGAGGAGAAATGGCTATAGTAGACAATGATGCCAATGACAGTGTCTGTGACATTTAGAAAGAGAACAGAAATTTAGGAATAAAATATTAGATATACTATTAGCATGCTCAGGATCACAAAAGTCCAATGATTACAAAAATTACTGAATTATAAACATTGAAAAATTCCCCAAGGATCAAAACTTCAGCAAATTATTACATTTTTAAGCATCAGATTACTGACATGTTTACATTAGATAATCTCTATAAAAATTTGTGGTAGTTACCTTGTATCTTGTAGTTATATTAATATGACTATAAAAATAATGAAATTAAATCTTCTGTCTATTCTTATCAAAAATAAAAAAAATCATATGTGGTTCATTTCAGCTGATTTTTCCCATCTCTCTTTATTTCTGTTTTTGCCAGTTTCCCTTTTTCTCTCCCTCTCTCTTTCTCTTCTCCACTCAGATAATTTGTCTATCTCTGAAACAAGTGAACTTCGGTATTGTTAGATATTAATAAACATTAAATCACAGCAAGAAATTATTTTTCAAGCAAATGGTAGTCTAAACATAAATATAAGCTAAAAAAGATGAAAAATTCAATCATGTATTCTCTAATCAAATTAAAATGAACTTTTTATTGTCAGCTTCCCCAAAAGATTCAAGGGCAATTCAGTGTTACATCTGAGAAATTAAAGTATAAACATGTCTTAGTCCCTTTCCTGGCACTGGGGCATAATACTTGAGTAGGGGGTTAATTTTAGCTCATAGTGTCAGAAGTCTCAAGTCCTTGCATGGCCAGCTGGCACAGCCTGGTGTGGAGGAGCCTGGTATGGAGGAAAGCTGCTCACAGCATGGCAGCCAGGTAACAAAAAGAGATGGGAAGAGTCAGAGGACAAGAATGTATCCTGTCAGGCCATGTCCCCAGTGACCCATCCCTCCAACCTGGCCCTACTTCTTAAGAGCATATTAAATTAACAGTGGATTAATCTATGGACTTGTGTCATGCCCCCATGATTCAATCACTTTTCAAATACACGAGATTTATGGGGCCATCTCAGGTTCAAGCTGTAATAATTTTTTTAAAAAAATATGATTGGGACCAAATTTTTCACTGTTGTAAATTTGGTAGGGTACCTGCAAGTTCTTGGAATAGAGCTTGCAAATTAAAAAAAAAAAGAAAGAAAGAAAAGAAAAGAAAAAGAAAATCATGAAAAATTAAAGTCACAGATTAGTCTTATTCTGGAGCTTCTTATGTATTTAACTAAGTTCTATCGTAATTACAATTTAAAAAAAAAACAAAATATGGGACTCTCTTTAAGGTCCCTCAAAAAATGGAAAGAAACCACTAAGCCTCTCCCATTCACAAAATTACTTGAGCTTCTCTTTATCTGTCTTGGGACTATGGAAAAGAATGTGATGTAATAATAAGAAAAGTACTGGAAAGACAATGAAGTAATCTATTGTGGAAGAGGTAGAAATAATTTGAATTATATATGTTTTGCATAATTGTAAGTATTTATGTACACTGGATTCCACATTTGTTTCAAAGCTCCTGAAACAATTCAGTAAGAAGAAAATCTTTTAAATTACATGTTAGCCAGTATTTTCAAATAGCAATAATTGAATTCTCTGGTACTGTCTGTAAATTTTCATAGTAAGTAGTTTATTATTTGGATTATTTTGACCTTATCTACTATTATATTCATATCTGTGAAATACTAAAGAGTAAAAAAAATCACTTTTTAGGGACTAACTGAAACACTAAACAACAAATTTGAAAGAAATGAGTTTTAATAAACAAAAATTTATTGTATAGCATATAAATACTTAAATACAATCATTAAAATGTAAAAGCTGTGAGGTCAATAGAAATTATATAGAGAAAAATATGATGAATTACTAGAATTGTTTTGAAGTAGAACTTGGCAATACTTTAAATAAAATTTCCTATTATGCATTAAATGTCCAGTTTTCCAATATTTATTTTTTTTCAGACTGACAAAAGCTCAGAGTAATTTTTTGCAATATAAAAATTGTCAGTTACTACAATAGTCTGCATTAAGAGAATTTAGAGCAAACCCTTGTATTAACCTTTAAAGTGATATTAAACCATCTTCTTTTGAAAGTTTAAATAAAATCTCTCTTACAGACAGAGAATATGCTTGCTGATCAGGAAAGTCCTTTCATAATCCTGAGAAAGAACATGGTAAATGATGAAGACAGCAGAGAATTCTGAATTCAAAATCAGCTTTATTTCTGTAATATGATTTCTTGAATGAAGTTTAAGATTCAAAAACAGGATGAAAATTTCAAAGAACATATCAAATAAAATTTTGTATCTTTGAAAAAGCTACACAGCACATGTGAAGCAGACACGGCGAATTTTTAGTCTTTCTCAGTAGAAAAATGCCTAACATGCCTGGAAACCTGCTTCATGTC
Organism: Ctenodactylus gundi; assembly: GCA_004027205.1. Taxonomy (NCBI): domain Eukaryota; kingdom Metazoa; phylum Chordata; class Mammalia; order Rodentia; family Ctenodactylidae; genus Ctenodactylus; species Ctenodactylus gundi. The sequence continues at coordinate 121,667 of PVKB01001314.1, forward strand.
ATTGTTCATTCTAATAGAGGCCAATACTTTGGTGGGTCAATTTTTAAATAACAACATTAACAGAGCTACTTTCTAAAAGTATAAAGTCATAAATAACCACAGCAAATTAAACTCAGTAGCCTGCGTGAGTATTTGTTGACATGAAATGTGACCAAAATTATACTAAATGCAGGGTACGTGGAAGCAATTGTGTGTGCTTCTTGGGATCCATCCCAGGGTCTTCACACTGAACTACACCCCCATTCTCTTTATTTTTTTTTTTTATTTATTTTTATTTTTGAGACAGAGTTTCTGGAGTCCAAGATAGCCCCAAACTCTTAATGTAGCCCACCCTGGTCTCAAACACACAGTAATTTTCTTGCCTTCATCTCCACAATGCTGAGATTGCCGTCATATACTACCAGACACGGCTATTGTGTGCTGTTGGGGGATTAAACCCGGGACCCAGAACTGGCTAGTCAACTACTGATCCAGGCCTAAAGCACTTCTCTCATTTTTTTCCTGTTTTTCAGACAGAATCTCACTAACTCGCTAATACCCAGGCTGATTTTGAACTTGTGATTCTCTTTCCTCAGTCTCTCAGAGTTATAGGATTTCAGGCCTGCCCTGCTGGACTTGGTTTAAAAACATAAAAAATTTAAAAATTACGTAAAAGCCACATCGTCAGGAATCTCCTTGAAAATACACCCTGTGAATCCAAGCACACTTATTTCGTTATTTTTGTCGCTTTCTGAGGCAATTCCAGAAGTCTTTTTTGTGACTGTTTTTTTAGTCGCACTTTTGTAACTGCGTAGATTTCCTACCTTGTCTCAAAATGTTTATTTTTCATGGCCATTTTAACTTTGGGACAGTGCCAAGAAATCGCCTGGTGCCAGATCCTGTGAATAGGTAGATGAGGGCACATTGAGCTGCTTTTATGTAGCAAACTATCATAATGGTCACGAATCAATTCAAGATAAGATGGGAGCCAACGGAAGGGCAGCAGAAGATACTTGACTTCCGGAAGTGTTTCAGAAAGCGGCAAGACCAATAGAATATGTACACTTAAAGTGAGCAGTAGAGTGAGGGGTGTAGGGCTAGGATATGATGACAATATGTGTGTTACTATAATAATTCTTTTTATTTAGCTCCACATTACATTTTTATCAGCTCTTCTATAAGCTAAAGTTTACACTTTTGTGTGGTAATGTTTATTCCAGGAACAACAATAACCAAAAGCAGCACACATGAATCCATAATTGAATAAGTCCTATCCTCGTGCTTAGCGTATTTGTTTTATCCCAAGGGTAACATTGAAAACATCCTTTAATGTACTCAAAACCATAATGGAAGACAATTTGTCTAAGGAACGTAGGATAAACAAGTGATCTATTACTTCATCAAGCTCAGTAAATGCAATTTTGATGGATTAACAGACCCATTGTCTACTTTAAGTAATGAAAACACTAAAGTATTAAAAGGCAGGATTGCCAGAATATGTAAATATTTGATAATTGCAACACACTAACCAGCATTTTGAGTTCTATTTCAGTTAAGGCTCATTTATTTAGATACACAATTAGATTAGGCTATTTCAGATGAATTAAATGTTTTAAATCTAGTTGTAATAATGATAGATAAAAAATTTACATTAAATCTCTCAATGTAGATTATAACACTAGACAGATGGATATGTAAACATATGTTCACATATATGTTTGTGTGTATAGGAATGCATCTATATTTAAATAAATATGTAAATATGGATATTAATACAGGCATACATACATGTTTTAAGTCTTTAACAAAAGTAGTATCAGTAAACTTCAATTTTAGTTTTTTCATTAAATAAAAAAATAAATCTTTCTTCTAATTTGTTGATGTTGGTTATAATAACCTAAAAACAAAAAAATAAATAAGACAGAAATAGATACCAAAAGTGGGGTCATGAGTCTGATTTTGCATGACCAAGTAGTTTGGAAGCCTTTGGAACTAGTTTATAGAAGTTTGGAAAGGTTTCAGGATGCCAGCTGAATAAGCCTTGGAGTACACTGAGCTGAGCTTGATATGAAATTCTATTTGGAGATCAGAAGATCAGGTTGTAAATAGAATTGTGGTTTAGAAATGTTAGGCTCAAGAAGTTTCAGATGAAAAAGACAAGTGTAATGGCCTGTGGTCTAAGAGCTATAAATGCTGTGCTCTGGCAAAAAGTTTGTTGGAATTTTACCCTTCTCCAAAGACTTTGCCTGAAATTGAGATTAAGAGCAGTGGAACATTTAATCTGATGGAAGAAATCTCATATCAGACAATATTTTTACTCTTGTATGACTACTGTTTGTAGCTTTTAACCAACTCTATGGCAAAAAGGCAGGCAAAAGGAACAAAGAAAAAAGACATAAAAAGTTTGCTGTTTTGTCAGACTGAAAGTGCTTATAGTGATAGAAAACAAGAATATAGAGAAGTTAGAGATATTGGTGTCAAAAAGAATCTAAAGTACTTATCATCAGACATATACATAAGGTGCATTAAGGGAATCTCAAAAATCAAGATCCCACTTTTCACTAACCCAAGAGCAGAGGGCAAAAGACTCTGCTTTGAGAAGTGTACCACAGAGGGTTCTACCATGCCAAAGAGAAATCCATCTGGAGTTTAGTTATACAAAAACTCAAAGGTTTCTATAGAGTTTGTCTAGGGGTCAGGCTACTGGTCAAGCTAGTGGCACACTTTGGCAATGTCCGCACTGTCCTGGTTTTACAGGTCAAAAGAGTGAAAGACTTATGGGGTTACAGAAACTTCTACACAGATTTTAGAGAAAGGTTTTGCAGGCCAGGTAATGGGCCTATAGGAAGACAGTGTGTGAAGTTGTGAGGGGAAGCCTAAGGGGCAACGAAAATGCCCAAAATTTGGAAAAGCCATGAGCACGGATCATCTGCTGAGAAAAGGGGCAGGCTGTGGCAGAGTCTAGGCCAAAGGAGGAAAGATATAGATTGCAGCAGGAAGCAACGTTGTCTGGGAGGGGCCACCCTTTGGATTCCATGTCTCACCACAGTTTATTACTGATGCTGAACTTTGAGCTACAGGATTTTACTCTTGCCTTGGTGGGTTTAGAACTACAGTTTTTGGTCCAACTTCCTTTATCCTTTTATTCCTTTTTCTTGGAGTAGGAATATTTACCCTGTGCTATTGTATGCTGAAGGTGCTTAACTTTTGGTGTTCACAGGAGCTTATGGCTGAGAATTCGCTTTGAATCCCAGAATAAACTTAAGGCTTAGACTTTTTAGCAGTTCTGGAACTGTTAAGACTTTGGCAACTCTTAGAGAAGAACTAAATTCATTTTCCATTAGGAGATGGACATAAATCTTTTGGGGACCAGGGACATAATGTTGGAGTTTAGATCTAGAATGACCCACAAAAGCCTCAGATGTCAATGGATACTGTATGATATCGGGAAATGGGTCCTGGCTGTAAGGGGTAGATGCTTGGGTTTGACCTGCAGGACTGTGTGCTTGCTATACATTTCCTCTGCACTTGGCTCTGTTCTGCCATGATGTGAGGAGCTCTGTCTCGAGTCTCTGCCTCAACTCTGGCTCTGCCGTGTGGTTCTACAATATTCCAGGAACCAGCTCATGATTGGATTGTGATCTGCCAAAAATGTGAACTAAAATAAATCTTTCTTCCCTAAAGTTGTGGATGTTGAGTATTCCATCCCAGCAAGAGGAAAGTAACTAAAACAGTCTGAAGGATCATTATGTCCAATTCACAGTATTATTTTTTCATTATAAGTTTTACAAATTTAATAAAAGTGGAGAAAAATTGAACTACATGCTTAAAAATATTCCAGTACTCTCTATGAGAAAATGTAGTTTTAGCTTCCTTGAGTTGAATTATTTGTATGATCTTGTGAAACCTTTAGTGTATGTATGTAGTGTATATACAGAGTGAATCATTTCTATTAATTTGTCAAAGATAAAAGATAGGGAAAAAATATCTAAATAAAGATCAAATTTTCTACTCAAATTGTAAAAAGGGTCAACAAAATTAATTGTTTGAAATGATTAATGTTAAATATATAATAGCTCCAATAGTTGAAAAACATTTAGGGAGATTCTTGAGTGTACACCAGTGAAATTTATATTTCATTCCACTGAGGAATGGATTTTTCAAGAAGGAAACGGAAGAATAATTAAAGGAGGGAGAAAAAAGAGAGAAAGAAAGATGAAAAGAAAAGGGAAAAGAAAGAAAGGAAAGAAAGAGAAAGAAAAAACGAAAGAAAGAAGAAAAGAAGGCTTACTGGCATTTTGTTTCTCAACAAAATACTCTTTTATGATTAAATATTTCACATTAAAGCAAAAAAGTTTGGTGAATTTATCTATTAAGTCATAATTTCTGTTTGAAAACATTGTAGCATTCATTAAAATAACTAAAACAAGTTAAATTACTGAATATCTAGAATGACATATCATTGGCAAATTATTAAAGAGAACAAAGTATAGGGTCACCTAAATTCGTATATGATAATTCTACAAATATTAATAATAATAAGCCAAAATTAAATTAGCATTTTCTGTAGAATTAGAATCCAGAATTTTTTAAAAAGTGCATTGTGCCTTTAGAAGCATCAGTGGAACATGGAAAGTATTTAATAAATGTTATGCTACAGCTTTCTCTGGCACTTTTCCAAAAAAGTCAAAAGGCATCATATCATAAAGACACATGTATATTCATGTCAATAGCAACACAATTCGTAATAGCTAAATCATCAAAAGAACTTACATGCCTATCAACTGAGGTATGGATTTTCAAAATGTGATATATATGTATATACAATGAAGTTTTACGCAGATACATAGAAACACATGTACAAATCATTTGCAAGGTGATGAGGTCACCTTGAGTCAGTAATATTCATTGAAATGGATCATAAGCAAAAGAGAAACAAATGACTGTATACTGCATGATGTCTGGCATATGAGACTGCCATTAATAGATGTCTAAAAAGATCTTAACCTACGAGAAAGGGTATGAAGAGGAAGCAAGATGAAAGCTAGTAAAAGGAAGAGTCACTGAGAGTAGTGGTTGAAAAGGAGGAAAAAGGTAAGGGGTAAGGAAAGGTGACAAACATGGGCACAAATGCCCAGTGCTGTATGTATGTAATACACGTTATCGAATCTGCACAACATTAATGCTAACATTGAAAAACAGTAATAGAAATAAATAGATGAATGTTATTAATACATGTTTTGTTATTTCAGGCTTGATTTATCTCATATTTGATCTATTTTTGGAAGAGAACTACATTCTGGAATAAATCAATCTGTCCATTTAAAGTTACTGCCATTTATAATCTAAAATTCTATCAACTAAAATTCTTTACTCATGTATCTTATTGCGATTTTCTTCTTTCACTCAAATTATTATTGATTGATTGCTTTGAGGAAAACTCTGTTCTTAGCTAATAAGTACAAATGCAAGTTTTTAGCCCAAACACTGAACACTAGATTAGAAAATATTGTTTTACAATATGGCAAACAGTTTATTATCAGTTTTTATTTGATTAAATTATCCTAATATATCAAGCCTCATATTCTTTTTAATTTTTTTGTAATGAAAAATGAGTTGGCTTCAAGTTCTTGATCTTCCTTTGTCTTGCAAACACATATTCATGTACCAAACAAAATCAAAGAGAAAATTCTTATTAGATATCATTGCATATTGACGTTCTAAATGACGTTGTTAAGTGCTTTCATTTAGAAAAATAATCACTTGAGCTCCAATACTCTTTTATTTCAAAGCCTTATACTACTGATTGCCAAATAAAGCCTTATTTCAGCTTAATTAGTACTAATTTAGATCATCTTGAAAAAGAAAGAGGAAACATAGAAATGAGAAGATAATTGGAAACTATCATTCATTACGATATTAACTTCTATGCCTGCACAGTTTCTAATATTAGTTTGCGCTCAGTTACCTGTTCTTTCTCAACACTTATCCTCAAATTATACTTTAAAGCCCCCTCTTAATTATGAAAGACACAGCTGCCATCAGCCTTTGTTAACTAACCAATAATTGAACCCCATGCATTAATCTTGCCTTATGTTATACAATTATACCAAAGGATCAATATAATTTAATGAACTCTATGCAGTCAGGAAATAGTTATAAATTATCCATGTCTGAAAATGAACTGTATTAAGTTAATTAGGATCTATTTTCTAAAATAAATTATTAGACCAAGATGATACATCTTTTCAAACCTGAGTGACCTCTACCACGAGGTCTAACACCATATACTCATGGAATTAGAACACATAAAACATTTTCAAATGTTATCTTAAAGGTTTTTGGTAAAGTGTACGTGTGTGTGTGTGTGTGTGTGTGTGTGTGTGTGTGTGTGACACAGGGTCTCATTCTGTAGTACAAACTCGTCCTGAATTCATCATGTAGCCCAGACTTGATCTGCTACTCATGACAATTGTCATGCCTCTGTCTCCCCTCTACTGGGATTACAGGCATGCTCCACCATTCGTAATGCATGATACTGAGGAATGTTACATAAAATTTAGGCATATTTGAGACGAATAGTTTTGAAAATAAGAATTTAAGCATTGTGCTCATAAATATTTTTGCATAAGAAAAAGATGATTATGTTCCTCAGGTGCTCATTAAGTTGCATTTGTTAGTCAAGATTTAGCAGCTAAAGTATATGGTGAGTACAAATGGAGGCAATTCCACAATCCCCGTGTAACTCTCTTTGAAATTCCATACTTAGAAGTACAAGGACATTCTAGCAGTTATTTTTTCCTTTAAAGTATTTTGTAGTTATTTATAGCAGTATTTTCAGTATCTACATATTTCATTGAATAAAATATAAATTTAAATATTCATATATATTTCCATATATTATGCATGCTATGCTGTAAAGTTACTTGTAAAAGTTATACTCTATATGAACTACTTGTACTTATGAAATTTGGAGTTAAAAGTATAGGCAATGCATGCATAATGAATTTTTTAAAATGCACTATTGTTATCAATGCATATGCATATTTAATAATTGAGAATCTATGTTAATATCATTGTACTCTAATTGTTTTTATAATGCACCATTGAATGATATGTCATTGCTCCTCCCTTGAATAATTAAAGAACCAATGCTCAAGCGAATACATGCTCATGCAAGTAACATACACATTGATTTTATTTTTTTCCAAAGGAAATGGACTTAATCATGTGTTCAGAAAAATACCTGCCAAATTATTAGTAATTAGTCTAAAAAGTGTTTTAATATGAAGTTTTTCACTTTCAAATTATATCTGATCATTTACATTTTAGTTTCCAAGGAGATAACGTGCAAATGGAGGGACAGGAGAGAACACGACAGTCTTGTTGAGGATGAAGTCCATTAAATGACAAAATAAATTATTTTTTTGACATTTATGAAGCTCATTAAAAACATTTCATGAAAGTTGAAGGTGAAGCTTTTGGTTACAGAGGAGAAATAAATAGTACATCAAATTTTTGGATGTGAGCACCTGGAAGATACAGTCAAGTGAAATTGAAATATACCAAATAAAGCAACTATAGGCAACAAGATTGGTAGTTTCTTTCAGAAATATTGATTTTATAAAAAAATATTGTATTTCTTTTTTTCACGGTACTAGGTATCAAGCCAAAATCTTCCCTGGGATGCACTCAATTTTTCTTTTTTCACTGAGATACACCATCATTATTTATTTATTTGTTTATATATTTATTTATTTTAATTTTAAGATGGGATCCTTTTAGGTTGCTACATTGCTGGGATCCAGTTTATGATCTTTCCTTGCAGGAACTGGGCTTCCTGGTACTCGTAAACACATACAGAGTGTAGATATCATAAGGTTATTTGAATGTATAAGTCTGACTTTCAGTGGATAAATTTTAATCAGTGGCTATGAATTCAGAAGCTTTATACAGCTAGCCCTGCATTCTCCAGGTTACTATTTTCATGAAACATATTTTCCATGTCTTTGCTTTTAGTTCATGTGCATTTTTAAAAAATTGTTGTTTTGGGGGGCAGAAAGTTTTTAGATTTTGAAGCATGATGAAATTTGTTATTTTTGTTAAAATGAGTCTCACTAGGTCGATAATTGCTACATCCCCTTTATATAAGAATTTTGAACATAGTTTGAAATTCATATTCTTCCTCTGTCCGCATACTGTATTTCCATAATCACGATCTTACATTTATATATAAATTAAGAAAGCGCATAAAGATTTCTAGAGACTACCAGAAACATCCAGGTATATTCATTCAAGTAAATATTTTTACAGGACAAATGAAAGGATATATTCTCAGATAAAAATTATCATCTTTAACTAAATATTTATTTTTCAAAAGTAATAATGAAAGGGCTTGAAGACAAGAATAATGTAAGTCTTTATGTGTTATCTTTTATTTCATATGGGTAGTTACTATTTTTAGTAGTGTGGAATGTTTCGTTTGACAATTATGAGGTGGATTGTCATGACTTGAGTTGTGCATATAATGTGCAGTGAGTAAGTTAATCAACATATGTAGCACCTCTGTTACTTTGGGGTGAGACATTTCACTTTTATTTATTTTGAACTATTCAGTATATTATTTATTACTGGTTGTATTTACTCTGGTGTACTCTAGATATTATGAATTGCTCCTCTCATCAAACTTAAAAGTTAATCCTCTGTTCAGCCCCCCCCCGCCCCCCCCTTAATGCTCTTTCTTCCATCCCAGGCTCTGATGTCCAGCATCAATTATACTATCTACTTTTACAAATATGACACTTCGGTTTCCTATATAATGGAGATCGTGTGGTATTTACCCTTTTGAGCCTACTTGTTTCGCTTCACCCAACGACTTCCAGGTTTATCCACATTGTCATAAATGACAGGATTTCTTTTCATACACTGAGTACTTACATTCCTTCCCCAATGCAAATTGCTTCTGCTTCCACAAAATTCATTTTATTTTAATTTTCATTCGACTTTCACAATTTATGTAATTAAAAAAATCCCCTTCATGCCCCACTAAATTTTCACTTACATCAATTTACATATTATTTTAATGATATTTTAAATTTTATTATAGTGTCATTAGATAAACTTTATGTATTCCTAGATTTTTAAAAACTATATACCTTTGATGATATAACATAAAAATTCAATATTTTCCCTTATGAACTTTAGGCAACATTAACATTTTAATAATATTTTTAATTAGTAATTTGCTTGTTGACACAAACACATTAAAAAACTAAATAACAGGTATATATAAAACTCTTTATTTAAATATGTACTTAACCCTTCATAATCTTTTCGGTATTATCGGAGAATAATAGATCGTGATGTTTGCGGACATGGTAACTGGTAAAGAAGTGCTGACAAAATCGAACAGCCATTTCTGCAAGAACAATCTCCTATCACCCAGAGATTAAGTAGAATACCACATTGAACAAAAAGACAAAATCAGTCACTGCGATTTCTTTGTCACAGTGTTTGTTCCTTTGTTTGTTTGTTTATCACTTACTGTACAATTTAAGAAAGAATTAGACCAGGTGTAGATCCTTTTTGTCAGAAAATACCCCCTAGCTGTGGTTATGAATTTTATGAGTAAAACTAATATTCATTCGGACCCATCGTTTGGCCTTCTGTGCACTGCCTTCCTCAGTGCCGTCCTGTCCACATCGCTCATCCTCATTTAAGTGGGATTCAGTGGTTGAGCGAAATAAAATCCTTGCTATTTTACTGTCTTGATAAGATAATAATCTATCCCTTTATCTCTAACAGCCAAACTACTCCTACACTTTTGGTTTCTTATCTAAATGCTTAATATATATTGTTCTAGCAAAAACATAATTATACCCCTAAGATAATAATCTTCCCAGCAGTGACAGGACAGATATAAATGCAATTACAGAGTTTTTTTTTTTCCTGCCTTAGAGTACCTTTTTCAAAATTGTTTCATTCTGTTTTAATGAAGTTTTTCAACCTTAGCAAAGATTATGATTTACCTATTATTTCATAAAATGATATTAAATAAATGATTTTTTTTCAAAAAGTACTCAGTTGTGTATGACTGGATGCAGTGTTACATTTCTGTCATGCCAGTTTTTTTGGGAATCTGAGGTGGGCAGATCTCCGTTCAAGACCAGCCTGGACAGCTTTGTGAGACATAATCTCAGAAAGCAAAACAAAACAAAATATTTAGCCATAACATTGTTTTCTCTTACACAGTGGTTTCCATACTAGATGTCCTCTTGAGTTCAGGGAAATCTTGAGAAATTCTTAGGTAAAATAAACAAAAGAAATTTACTCTTGAGATCAAAATTAATACTGTTGAAACTGAAATCTTATCTAAGGGAAAACAGCTTATGGTCTATACCTGATATGCAACTTGGTTCATTAAAGTGCTTCAGATCTTACACCGAGTGACCATGAGTGTGACCTCTCTTTGTTTGAGAAGCTTCCTTTCACTATCAGAATTAATCCAAGGGTCACAAAATATGGATATTGGACTTTGACACATTCCTGACCAGAATCAGATTATGTTTGTGAATTGTACTCAATTCACCATCTGAAGATCTTCCTGGTCTTTTTACTCTCCCATTTTGAGAAGACAGAGCTGCCCTTATTCCAAATTATTCAAGGGGTGGAAACAAATTCCATTTTCCAATCATAATCCACTTCCTCAAATCTACCAATAAAGTGTTTAGATAATTAAATTGAGTGTTTCATAAGCTAAGAAAATTGACACCTTATTATCCATTTCATTTCACAAAGCATCAGGAGTTACTTCCAATGACCTTCTATCTCAGCAGCACACCTTCTTCGATATCTCTTTTTCTTTGTGTTACTTGTGGAATACTGTGACAGGTCACTTTGTAAAGTTAACTATGTACATAAATGTTTTTAACCACGAGGATAGATAAGCACACATGCATTCATGTGCACGCATTCACTCAAATTAAAAAATTGCAATTTTGATATTACTTTTTCAGCAATATTTCATATAAAGTATAAGTATAAATGTATATATGAGGTCAGAAATTTTAGAAGAAAATATCTATGATTTATTAAACCTAATTTTAAATAATCTTTGAAATAAGTAACACATAGTATTTTATTTGACAATTTGAGGGCACAGATATTCTCACATTATGCACTAGTCTCAGATGTTATTGGATAAGAGTATATATGTTCAGTTTTCTATAACATTTATCAATTATCGTCTTTGCGGACTTCCTAGTGCTACAGTATCGCACTGGTGAATCTAATATCGCATATAAAATGCATCTCAAATATTTTCCATTTCAACTCCCAAAACTTCCTCTAATATCTGGTAAAGCACAATATTCTCAAAATACTCTGCTTATGAGTTTGCAGTTTGTGTATTGCAAGATATGGAAATAAACTTAGGGAATTTTTTATACATGGAAGAACAATGTAATTTTAATAATTCAATATTTTCTAATTTTAGAAGGACTTTCATTTCTTTCAGAATTTTAATTGCTCTAAGAGCTTTGCATGAGCATTAATCTCGTCTTAATTACAACATTTCCTCTTCATTACAGCCCAAAGAATACATTTTGACCTATCTGACAATTTCAAAATACACATTGGAAACTTGACTTCTGGTTTACAAGATCTTGAAGACTTTCTTGCCCTTTAAAAGATACAACAGTCATGTAAGATACAATATCAATTGAGAATTTAGCATCACAGTTTGAAGCAACAGAAACTAAACTTGCAAAAAGAGATTCATTATAACTATGCAGATATGTAGGCCTAATGAAAGAGTGTAGCCAGTAGTACAACAGCAGTAGGAAACAAAAACAAAACAAAGTCCTTCTTGCTGCTCTGAGGTGATCGTAGATATTTCTAAGAATACATATAGAAAAGTAGTTACTTATATTTTGAAATTCACAGTACTTCCATTAAAGAAATTCAGTATAATGGAACTATGAGGAAGCTCACAACTGGAGGACAAATCCCAAGCGAAGGCACTGGTCTGCTTTCCAAAACCTCATCCCTGGACCCTGTAGGTATAAAGTGAGTGTTACCCAGGTTTTGCCAGTGTTAGGGTTGTAATGTTACATCTGCTTTTTGGGTTTTTGTTTGTTTGTTTGTTTGTTTTTTGGTAATCAACAGCAACAACAACAAAAGACCTCATAATGCCACCACAAAATTTGAAACTCCAGCTGCTGGCTCAGTCATTTTTAAATATTTTATTTCTCCTTTTGGATATTTTTGAGGAAACATCCCTGATTTGGCTATGTAGACTTTATGCTACGGTTGCATTTTTTTTCCTATAGGTTGAGTATGATGTGTTGAATTTTGGTATAGTTACCAGTTCAACAATTCAGTATATATTTCATCAAATTTCAAAAATTAACTCAAAACATCCACATCTAAGCAAGGGAATCTTGCTCACTGTTCTTTTCTTTAATAAGATGAAGAATATGAAGTTTACATCTCAAATTATTTTGTAATCTACACTTTTCTCTTTTTTTTGTGGCACTCAGCCTTGAACTCAGGACAGGTGTACTGAGGTACAATCCCATGTCTTTTTATTTTATCAAGTTTATTTTTTATTTTGAGACAGGGTCTTGCTAAATTATGTATCCTGACTATGCTTGAACTTGCAATCCTTCTGTTTCAGTCTCCCCGAGTGCTATGATTACAAACATACACCAGGGCAAACCTGCTGCAATCTAGATATTTTTATGCAATAGGTTTTGTCAACTTTGAGAAATAATCAACAGAAAATTAAGTTCAATAGTTAGAAAATTTTTAAAAGAACTATGTCAATAATTTATTCCAAGAAATTGATACTGAAGAATTTTAAAACCAATGTCCTCAGCCTAAAAACAAGGTAAGCAAAGACTTTGGTAAGCTTATGGAATCTAGAGCTGTCCTTTCTAAGTTCAAACGTTTCTCTAACACATTACCTATGCAAATTTTAGGAAATAACACAATTTGAATCTCAATTACTAAAGCTATAGGAGGGACTAGAAGAATAGCTCAGTGGTTAGAGTGCTTGCCTAGCGGGTACAAGACTCAGAATTCAATTCCCCAAGAGCATGTAAACTTGGCCTGTTGGTACACGCCGGCAATCTCAGCACTCTAGAGGCTGGTGCAGGAGGATTGCTGTGAGTTTAACGTCAGCCTGGGCTACATAGTGAGCTCAGGATCAGCCTGGGCTACAAAGTGATATCCTTTTTTGAAAACAGAACAAAGAGAGAAACAAAAATTACATAGGATTCAGGTGAATCTACAACACATAGAGTCATCAGTGATAAAGAGTTGTGAGTGATAGCAGAATATGGAAAATACTTCAAAAATCTTAATGATCCCATTATGCTACTGTAAGGAAGCCCAAAAAATCAAACTCATTTTTTAACTTGAAGTTCACATTTCTAATCTTTCACTATTTCAACACCAGTCTCACAAATAAACATCTATGTCCTCTACATGTACTCTGGACAGGGGTTAAACTCAGAGAACCCTGATTTGTCCTTCTATTTTATTTTGAGATTAAGTTGCACTGAGGTATCTTGACTATCTCAGAAATCATGATCTCTCTGCCTTAGCCCTCCAAGTAGCTGGGATTGTGCACTCATGCCACACACTTTGTTTCTGTTTCCTTGACTCGCTGAACTATTTTCCTTAAGGATGCCCACATTTTAATCTGTCAGTACATTTCCAAAAATCAGAGTCTTGTTTGTCTCTTCCCTTTTTTTTTTTCTATCAAATAAAAAGAATTCCCTGATTATCACAGTGATCTTCAAAAGCACATGCCCCATGCCTGGTAACAGAAGCTGTTTAGTGAATTCACTAAGGAATATTTTAAAATCCTTTTCTGAGTGCATCTTGCTATCAGATTTCTTACAGCACTCTTGAATATTGACATAGACCTTACATAAATCAGTAACCTAACAAGAAAATAGTTCCTATTTCTGAACTGTGTAAAATATAATGATATTTTCCAGCAAATCTATTTTGATAACAGTGACTCAAAGGGCTTAAGGAAAGAAGAGAATGTGAACTTCTCTTCCCATCATTCTTTCTGGGGCTCTCTGGCTTTCCATGGGGACCACAAAGGGGTGGCCTTTGTTCTGCCTGTAGTGGTGATTACTATATGGACTCTAATGAGTGCCAGATGGGCTGAACAGTGGGGTTCCTGTAATAAGGGTATTCAGGTGACTGCAGTCAAGCAGGGCTGTGGGTACCACAGGAAATGAATGCCACAGGGGAAGGTTTGTCAGAAGGGAAGGAAAATTATCTTTCCATGTCACTGCTTTATGTGATTACGAGATTCTGGTTCTAGTAATCATTTTGCACAAAACCAAGTGAAAAATAATTATGTACTCTACATATTTTATCTAAGATATATAATTCCATATATAATATATATTAATAATTGTGTATTTAGTAAACATCCATAAATATACTTAAGAAAATATTGTTTAAGAGACCGGAAATGTTTGTGTTTTATCATTCTAGTAATATTAGTCAATACTTATTAATCATAATGAACTTCACTACAAAAATTCAAACATCGATCTACATATGATCTTAAGTGGTTCAAAAGCACTTTATGAATAGGAGAAGAGCCTAGTCTCAATCTGTCAAAGTGCCTTTCCCAGAAAGGAAGGTAATATAACCTAAAGACCTTTGCTTTTATTATGAAAAACTAAATAACAAGCATTGTGGTTTACCTATCTGTCATGTATAAACATGGTTGACTTGGTTTATCATTTAAAGGTATCTTCCAGTCACTTCCAGCATTTGAAAGGAAGAGACTCTAAAAATCAAACTGAATGATTTCTACATGCATTCAATCACTGTGATATACCCCAGCTCTTATTTCAACTATAAAAAATAAGAAAATGATTTTTTATACTTATATAAACTTAACAGCAAATTTGTTCACTAGTAGATTATCAACAAGGAAACCCAAGCTACATAGGAAATTTAGCTAATTGTAAAGCATACATTTGAAAGCAGCAGGAAAGTCATCTGAAGCTCAGGTGTTTTAAGCATTATATGAAAAATATTATGCCAAAGGGTCCACGAAGGACAGAAAAAAACATTGACATAATTTGAAAATATAGTTTGGTAGTTTAAAAATGAAAGCATCTTTTAGATGGTTTTCATGTTATCAAAATAGCTTTTCAAGGATTTGTCCCTTTAGGTGAAATATTCTCACAATGAAATAGAACGATTTTGACTTTATTCCCCAAAACTCCTTTTCTTTAAAGAAAACAAAGAGCCAAACACATTCATTCCTTTTTGAGTAAGTCATAATTGAATTCTCTCTTCCACCTCAGTAATAAAGCATTTTTAAAAGAGTAGACATTCCAATTTCTCTGCACTATACTGGAAAACAGTCAATGTGTGCTGCTGAGGCAACTTGCTCTTCCTTCTCTCTCTCTCTCTCTCTCTTTCTCTCTCTCTCTCTTTCTTTCTTTCTTTCTTTCTTCCTTCCTTTCCAAGTCCATCTTACAATGACAGGACACACTGGGCAACTCTCCTCAACTCAATAAAAGTATATTCTTAATAATCGTGCAACAGTGACAAAGGTAAATTGTGATCTAAGTGCCCGATAACAATTGAGCTGACAGAAAAATTCTTTAGAGTTGTAATTGGTAAAGAAGCATACGAATTTCATAATTTCATGATAATTATATAACTTCCCTCTGAAACTAATATTACAAAGGAAACTTTTCATTTTACATAAATATGAAGGTGTTGCTTCCAAAATACTTTGTAATGACAGATAGCTAACAAAAATAATAATCATTCTTTTTATGAGTATGACAATTAAATCATGAGAAATTTGTTGAGCTATATCAAATATATATCAAAATATATCATGAAGCAAATTGACCACTGTAATATTTTTTCTGCATATGTAAGAATTCTTTCTGTATTAAGGTACAGACATACATGTATTAAGATACATACAACATAATTTATAATAGTAGTATACAAATGAAACAAGGTGTTTTAAATTGAACTTTGATTAGAATTAAATTTTTTAAAATGTCTGTAAGATTCAGTAGCCAAATTTCAGTGTATTCTTGAGATTCCCAAGCTCTAAAATAAAATATTTGTTTAGTTTCATAGGAAAGAATATCAGCAAGTGTCTATATACCAGTTTTCATATTATGTAATTATAAACTCTTTGATTTTTATGAACACATAGATGAATTTCTACTTCTGTGTTTGCTAAATCTATATCCTATATTGCTGAAAAATTGGTTTTTGACAACTTGAGTCCATCGTCTTTTCTTTGGGATATTAAATATTATTTAATGTTTCATTAAAATATGCATGGCATGAACCATGCCATGAATTAACTATGGAGACTCATACACATATATTTATGCAAAGTACATGATATTTACCTAAGATAGATTCATAAAGTATTGTATCCTATAAGTTTGTGCATTTTGAATTAGACAATTTCTCTATTTTTATGATTATTATCATTGTGTGTGTGTGTGTAAAAACACTTCTAATTATTTTTCGACTTTTCTGCACATTTAGTATAACAGTGGGCTTAGTAAGTGATTTTATCTGTAGTAAAATAAAGTTTTCAGGAAATAGAAAATATTAGAGCATAAATTGCAGAATTTAAAACACATAATTGCTTGAACATTTCTATAAATGTAAATATAATGTATGACTTAGTTCATCTATTTTATCATTAAAAAACAAATCCAACGGCCTTAATATTAAATCTTGAATGTATTTGCAAGGTAGGAAATTCATTAAAGTTGGTCATCAGGTGATTTTCTGATATATATACAAAGTACAACTGAAATAACAAATTTTGCCTTTAATCCTCTCTACTGTATAAATAGCAGTATGAAATTAATACGCTGGGAACTTGCATCATTAATGTGGCCCTTAAAAGACTATAAACACTTGACAGAGTTAGAATTTTATCCTAATTACTTTTTCAATGAGCAATGTTATTAGAAAAACAGTTCCATTAATATTTCACCTTGGAGATCAAAACAGAAATTGTATTCACATAATACTTTCCCATAAGTGTTTCTATGTACATGACATCCATTATTTCCTTTCTGAATAAGCATATTTACTGCCATTATTTTGCCATACCTGCAAATTTATTTCAATACAGTACATAGAAACAGGAAATACAATTCCTGGAACATGGCCATAATTTGATCTGGTCTCTTGTTAAAAGTAACATTAATTTGAAAGAATAGATTGATTACTGACTTGGGGAAATATATCTGAAGGAAAAGTGTTTGGGTAGGAATATATTACCTAACTTTGCTGCTAGTATCCACTGAAAATTAAGCTGTGTACACAAATGTGAAAATTTATTGCTTTATTATAACAGTTTTCCTTAATTCTTACACTGGTTTCAAATTATTTACAGTTAATTATATAAGCTATAAAATATACAGCATTTTGGTCATTCTTTATAATGTAACAAGCAAAAAAACATGATTTTCATGAGTGAAATTACACAAGCTAAATTCTGCTCCAGATTTTTGCATTGTAATGCACTATAGGTCAAATAGTATCTGCTACATTGTGTATATAATAGAGAATAAAATATTTTCAGGAAGTAAGTTGAGACATGGAGATAAAAAAATATATATTTATATGTACACAATATATATAGTTAGGGGACTTCAAGTTTGAGCACTTCGTTATTTAGCTAGACCTTGTTTTGAAATAAAACATACAGTGGGCTGGGGGTATATCTCAGAATAAAAACCCTGGACACTCTAACCTGGTACCAAATATACGCACAAATATACTGTGTGTGTGTGTGTGTGTGTGTGTGTGTGTGTGTGTAGTGTGTTTGTGTATACTATATGTAGTGTATATATGCTGTTTATGTAGTGTACACTATACATTATATATATATATATACATATATAGTTTATACTGAAATTTAACAGATTAATTTTATTTTATTTAACCTATTTTTATAAGTATAATCCCTCACCTATCATTCTAATTAAAAAAACGCTCTGTCCAACTGTGTGCAGATCCTGTTCCTGGAACTTTGTAAATCACATTGCATTAATATGGGAAGGTGACCTCGGCAGCAAAAGAAATTACATCGCTAATCAGCTGCCCTCAAAATGGAGAAATGACCCGTCCTTTTCCAGCCTGTCCCACATAATACAAAAGTTCTTGAATGTGGGAGGTGCTGTGGCACAGGAGGGTGTGCCAGAGAGACACGTGTTTTGTAAGAAACACTCCACTTGCCAGTGCTGTTTGAAAAGGTGGTCAATGGCTAGTTACTAAAACATGATAGCAACCCCAAAAAAGAGAGAACAAGATTCCAGAGAGAAATACAGCCTTGCCAAAGCTTTAAGTTTAGCTCAAAAAGAAACATTTGGGGATTCTGACTTGCAGAAATGAAACAAGAAATTGTTATATTAATTTAGCCAGCCAGTGTTGATAGGTGGCTACAATAGTAAAAAATACGGGGAAAAAAGAGGCACTAACAACTAACAAAGGCATGGAACTATTTAACAATTTCAAAGGTTGAATTTTCTATTTCTCATATTAGTACAATTTGAAAGGACAGTTGGTGCAGCATTACTTCCTTAGGCAATTCCTAAAGAAAAAGGACTAATTCCTAAGAGTTAAAGGTGACGAATCACTCTAAAAGGTCATGAATTTGACCTCATTTTAGCTCTGATTCTCTTGAAACTATATTATCAAAAATCTAACAATGCATCTTAATACTACAGCATCTTATGTGTAATGCTTCCAAAACTCAAGTGGACACCATTCTTTCACTATACAGTATCAAAGAGAAAAATCAAAATTTTGGAGTAAATATGCATTAGATATTTAAAAACATAAGGTCCTCAAATTCTAAATTTATAGGAACAATGCAATTTTCATCATGTTTGTGCAATATAATGGTCTATAAATAGATATTGCTCTTATTTGAACACTTTCCTCATGGATCTTACTTAATTTTGTGATTTTGGTTGTGTATCTGTATCTCTGTGCCATCTATAGTAAATGGCCTTAAAGAAATTTATTGCTTTTACATTTAAATATGATCTGGAAAGTGAAAATGATTTTTTATTTCTATTTCATAGTAAAATGCAACAGGAATTCCATGTAGGTATGTAGTAGAATTTATTGAGCATGTAAATATTTTTACATGAAATCTTTTCATTTATGAATATAGGCTGCATATACAAATAACTCAATTATGTCTGCCTGAATAGAATGTTGACCTCTTGGAATTTCTTTTTACCAACATTCACAAAATGATAATTAAATAGTACAAATGATCTACAAAACCATAAAACTGATACAAAGATAGACTAGCTCTTAAGTTTAACTAACAGTTATTCAGTAATGAAATTGTTTAACAAGTCCAGTAAGTCCCAAATCGGGAGCTGAGTGGTCTACATTAGCTCAAAGCTTGTTTGGTGATCATTCAAGATACACAGTACGTTTCTACCCAGATAAGGATGTATTCTCTTTTGGCAGGGTTATCAGCTGGGGTATAGAGCAAGAGTCAAAATTTAGTTAAGCATGAAGTTTATAGAATTACAAATCCCTAAAATTGTGAAAAAATGGATGACATCAGATATGATTTTATCTGAATGTGTCTATGTTAAAGAGTCAAGACTATTAATATTAACATTAATAAATTCTGTTTTAATTTTAAAGATAGAAAATAAATAGACTATTCTTTATAGACTTTATTTTACTTATGGATAAAATACTATTTTTCAAAATCGCTTTGACATTTGTATTTAATTAAATATGAGAGAGAAAAGTGAGGATGACACGAGAAAAATAAAGTCTAATATTTTGATCCTTTTTAACAGATCCTTTTTTCAGCAATTGCACCATATTCTTGTGAATACTTTAACACTATGTGGAGGGAAATAATGAGCATTTTCAAATGAATGAAATAGCAAACTTTTAACAAGCATTTAAAAACAGAGTTTGTGCTTTAGAAAAAAACGTTTTGATAAGCTTCAAATAAATAAAAATACTGGTGCACTCTGATGAGTTTATAAAACTTCTAACCTCATGAACAGAGATGTGTACTACATCACACTGGAACCTTGTAGAGTACCCACATCCAGAAATAGCTCTGCGGTGTATAGAATGGGAAAACTTACCACCAGACCAACTCGATTATGTTATTCAAACTAAAAATATGTAACTGTGTCACATAGCATATCATGCTTATATAGTCTATTTTTGGGGAGGGGGAAGGAGTCAATTTTTTTGGGTGAAAGGAGGAATAACAACAACAATAAATTTCACATCTTTTCAGGGTAAGAAAGCAAATTGAGTTTGGTATCTGCTAACCTTGTATGGTGTCCATACAATCCAGCTATTTTGTTTTGAGCTTGGTTGTCATGGAAAGGATAGTTCTAGACTGTCAAGAATTTTCATAAAAATCTCTTGAATAACATAAATGTTCTGAAAATTTGAAGTATATGGGTGGGCTCAGATTAGCCAAGTAAGGTGCAAATATAGGAATATCTATATCATATATTGTTCATTAATGTCATCACGGTTGTTCACATGCATAGCTATTTTTCTTATTTCCATCTTTCCATCTCCTCGCTTTCTGATAGCCATCCTATAAATTTGTGTCTGTTCATCACTAATTACACTATATTCAGTTTAGAGCAATACACACAATGACCAAATATCACTTCTTATATAATAAAATCTCATATGTTACTGCAGATAAATAAGAAAATACCTGTGAAGTATATGGCAAATTGGAAGGTATTAAATGTAAGCAAGTAAAAAAGAGAACGTGGGCTTTTGGAATGGACAAGAAACTTCAATTTTAGCCAAGTAAATCAACAAAGATCTCAGCTTAAAGGTAGGGTCTATCTCCACAAACTTAGAGGATTAACACAGTTGTAATTTTACTACGTCTCAGTTTCTGCAGGTGAGAAATTTAGGATGGCTTCAAACGGGCAATTCTGACTCGCAGTCTTTATGTAGTTGCACTGTGTGCTGGCTGGAGCAGAAATAGATCATCTGACTTCAGGTCATCTGATTTTTTAATATGGTCTTGGTGCATCCTCTATTTGGAGATTTTTGGTAGCATAGTGGCCTCAGCATACCACACACGGAAGATGAGTTCTCCAGCACAAGTATTCTAGGAAAGAGACACGTGTGTCAAAGTCTTTTATGACCTTACCTTGGAAGTTTCACTGAGTCCCATCTACTATAGGCACAAACCCACCTGGATTTAAGAAGAATGAATCAAGATCCTGATTCTCAAAGTGAGAACTGTCCAAATTAACACTACAAATGGAATATGTGTGGCATTATGTGCTGTTGGTACTATCTTTCAGTGAAGAAGTCCCACCTTCTCCAAGGATGTCTGAACAAATAGGTAGTACCAAGCTACTTATGTCTTTATACATATGTTTATGTTACTTTAGTCAATAAATTAACCACGGCAACTGGTAATAAAATAGAATACAAAACATGCTACAGTGAAGTTGTGAGCATCACTACTCCTGAACTTTGGGGCTATCATGTAAAACAAGGTCACTGAGACAAAAACCCAGAGACATTGTGATAAGGTTTGCAGAGACAGCTGAATGATTATGGTGCAAGGAGTCTGTGCAGAGTGGATTTAGAGCACAAAGGGGTGATTTAAATCTTGGATGAGGAAAAGCACAACATTAAGAGCTCTCATTAAGGAACTCAGAAAGAAATAAAATCAAAAATAATGAATAATTGTTTCTAAATTTTCTCAATTAAGATTTCCAGGCTAAATTTATCTGTAGGAAACTCAAGCCTAAGAGGTTCTACATAGGCTGTGATATCATAGTGGTCTAGGCTTTCTTTTAAATAATCAGGACCAGAAAGTTTTTTTTTTAATTTCTGTCTTCATTTCCTTATATTAAATATTGCAATAGTACTGCTTCAAAACTGTAGGCTTTTTTGAAAATAGTAAGAGTTCTTTCATAAAATTTTAATATGCTATGAGAATTGTTGTATAGTTACATGTATTTATCTCATATGTCAGTAGCTCTTTGTATTTTTAATTATTTGAGAGTATGTACATTATAGTTAATTTTATATAAGATGTCAAATTAGTATTATTTTATTATTTCCTCAACAAACATTTGTTGAATAACTAATTTGTGTCTTGTACATTTTTATCATATCAGGAAAAGTGGTACTACAAATGAATAAAAGCAGTTCTTTTCATGAGTTAGTACGGAAGTTGGATTATTTAAATTACTAGGGCATTATCTAGTCAAATAATAGTTTTTTCAGATTTAGATATTTCCTTTCTATTTCAGAGTTTCTGAAATGAATATTTAATTGCTGAATCATTCTATCTATACAATCTGCCACACCTAAACAATCGTGAACTGAAAAGAGTAAAAGAAGACGTTGAGGCTTCATATTTTTTCTCTCCCTCTCTTTTTAACTATACCTGGGCTAGAATTTCATTTTCTTTACAAAAAAGAAAGACCTGCAGTCCTTTTTGTAATGATAGAGTCTCGCTGATTTAGCACAAGATCTAACTCCTCATGTTCCCAGGCTTGCCTTGAACTCACAGTCCTGTCTCAGCCTCTAGAGCACTGGGATTAGAGCCACGTGACATCATACCCAATTTTCTGGTTTTTGTTGACAAATAGGTACAACTACCTTACTAATTCTTCCCAAGACAATTTTGAAACCAATAAGGCTTGAATCAATTTGGCATGCACACATGCGATGTTTTTCCTTCTTTCTGTACCTGAGAAATGAGAGAAAATTGCAAACACAATTGTGGGTCCATAAATAAAATCTGCTTATTTAAGATGGGAGAAACATAAGAAACATTGATGATGAGATATCAAAATCTGGATTATAACATCGTAATTGAGTCAATATTTTGCTGTAGTATATTTTGCTGAGTTGTAAAGGTATTCATTAACTCAAAATGAAAACAGGGTAAGAAATTTCCTTTATTTCCAAATCTCTGAAGTCAAAGTCTCTCACAATAGATTGCCTGTACGAGAATATTGCACTAAAAACAACACAGTAATAGCTAAAGCAAGGAAGTCACCAAAATACTCATCGACAGACCAATAGATACCCAAACTATGGTATCTATACACAATGGAATACTACTCATCTATAAAGACAGGTAGGTCAGAGGCTTTTGTAGGTAATTGGAGGCAACTTTAGACGATCATGCTTAGTCACGTGAGTCAGAAGCAGAAGGTGAAGTATTGAATGGTTTTCTGACATGAGAAACCCAGTTCACAATTATTTCATAGAACATATTGTGGGGAATAATGGGAAATAGAGGGAAGGAGGAGGGGGTGGGAGGGTTGAAAAGAGAGAATGGAAGTATTGCAATTCGGATCTAGAATGTCCCCAAAAGTCTCATGTATTTGAATGTTATCGATTGTGTATGGAAACAGGTGCTGTTGATAGATTGGGGCCTAGTCTGGAGAGGTGGGTTACAGGCATGTAAGATGGATTTCAGGCATGTAGCAGGGTCTCACAACACCATCCACACCTGGATCCAGAAGACGCTCATCACTGGATGAGACCTGGGACAGTATTTAAGCTGCTTCCTGCCTTCCTTGGAGGATGAGTCTCAACTTGCCTTGACTTGGCTTCCTGTGTGTGATGTCACGAGGAGCTGCCTCCACCTCTGCCTTTGCCATGTACTTCCATTGCTGCTGCCTGCTCCCGCCTGAATGGCCTGTGACCTTCTGAAACTGTGAGCTAAAATAAAACTTTCCTCCACTAAATTTGTGGATGTTGGGTATTGAGTCACATCAACAAATAAGTAACTGAGAACGGGAGGATTTGTAACTTTGTGATGATATGTGTGTGCACAGAATACTCAAGATCAATGTAAATTTTATGTATTGTACTTATACACATTAATAAAATGGTGAAAAATAGTGATGGTTTTGGATTCTCTCCCATAAGGCAAAACATATATCCATAAGGTAATAAGTATGTCAGAGACCATCTGGTATAAATGGATAAGAATAAGACAGACAAAATGGAGAGAGTAGGACAACTCTTCCTTATAGTGGAATACTAATTTTTAAGTAAAGAAAGAATAATGGTTATAAAACATCATTATTAATGAGGATCCCAGCATAGTAATCTCAGACAAGAATAGTGAATGATTTCTAAAATTAGAGGGCAAACATAATGAGATAAAGGATATTTACATAGTATCAAAATGTCTTTTCAGAACAAAGGAGGAAATAATAACTAATTTCAACAAAGGAGAAAATAATAACTATGATGAAGAAATCTAGCAGATGTCATTTTGATCAAGTGCTCAATGTAGCAAAATTAGTAACAAGATGTATTAACATTATATGTACCCTGATGAGAGCTGAGAGAAAAATGAACATAATTTCAGTGGCATCCTTGCATGGAAAACCAGAGATAACCCACAGACAGGTTGTCTTACAACTGATCTTAATGGATCAACTGAGAAAATCCAAATATATTTTTAAATATTTAGCGTTGTATTAATGTTCATTTTCTAGTTTCTACAGTTACAGTACGTAGTGCAAAATTGGGAACAGTAGGAGAAGTAGATGAATGGCTGTGAGCACTCCTATTTATCCAATGTGTACGGAAAGAATGGGGAGTAATCTATAGTTATTTCAAAACCAGGAGAAAAGAAGAAATGGCAATACTGTGCATCAAGTTTCTCCAGAATCCTTAAGATTTCCCTCACTTCCACTCAACTCCAGCCAGGATTCTCCCTGGGTTTAGGTCCTCAGTTTCTCTTTTATAAGAGCAAACAAAACTTTCGGCATTGCTTGCTTTTCTCTTTCGAAATGCATTTTTTTTTTTTTGTTTTTTGCTAAATTTCCCTCATTTAATTTTTTAAAATTCTTCCGTTTTTATTTTTATTTCCCCATTTTATTGATATGTATAAGGGCAAAATTCAAAGTTTAGATTGATCTTTAGCATTTTTGTGCACATACATATCTTGGCAAGG
Source organism: Ctenodactylus gundi (assembly GCA_004027205.1). Lineage (NCBI taxonomy): Eukaryota > Metazoa > Chordata > Mammalia > Rodentia > Ctenodactylidae > Ctenodactylus > Ctenodactylus gundi. Next base: position 146,661 of record PVKB01001314.1, read on the forward strand.
TTACAAGACCTTCCCCCCTCTCCTTTTGACCTTCCCCTTACCCACCCCACTCCTCCAGGTCCCATTATTTTTCCCATTAAGTTCCATGAGATAATTGTGATCTGGATCTCTCATATCAGAGAAACTATTTGATATTTCACTTTCTGCTTCTGACTCATTTCGCTCTGCATAATGGTTTCAAGTTGCCTCCATTTGCCTACAAATCGTCCAACCTATATGTCTTTATAGATGCATAGTATTCCATTGTGTATAAATACCACAGTTTGTGTATCCATTGGTCTGTTTATGGGTATTTTGGTGTCTTCCACATTTTAGCTATTGTTAGTTAGACTGCTATGAACATGGGTATACATGTATCTCTGTTCTGTGTTGTTTGTAACTCTTGGGAATATTCCCAGAAGAGGCACTGCTGATTTGCTTCTATAAATTGCCTGTATTCTGGGTTTCTCTTAGAAACCATGTGAAATTTAACTTTCTGAATTTCACTCACTTCACTGAGTGTGATGGTTTCACCTTCTGTCGGTTTACCTACAAAAGGGTTGAATTTATAAACTGACATACTCACTATGGAAGGCAGTATGGAGATTCCTCAAAAGGTTGAAAATAAATATTCCATTTGATTCAGACCTTTTCTGAATTTCTTTCTAAAAGAATTAAAGGCAACATATAACAGAGAACAGAGATGCATGCATGCTCATGTTTTTAGAACCACAACTAACAAAAGCTAAAACGTGATAGATGCCAACAAAATAGAGCAATGGATTCAATAATTATGGTATTTGTGTACAATGGAGTACTATTCTCCTAGACTCGGAACAGTTCTACTTGATGGTTTCCTTGAGGATTTGGTAGCCTGTCCGTGAGATGGGATGATTAAAGAAACCTTTATCCCCACCTCTAGCTGTCAGTGAATGTGGTGGAAAAACAGAGTTTGATTTCCCAGAATGGACAAAAAAAAAAAAAAAAACAAATAATATCCAGATAGGACAAATAACACATCAGATAACTTTCAAAATAGCTCACACTATGGCTTCAAAACCTGCCACTTTTGTTATAGATAGTGATATTTTACCCCTTACAATAATTTTCGTATTTTTTTTCTCTAAAAATATATACAGGCATCTGAGGTGGACCTAGTGGTTAATGTTTATAATCTCGATACTCTGGGACAGTTGAAGCAGGAGAGTTACAAGTTTGGCCCCAGCTTGTGAAATTTATTGACATAGCAAGACTGTCTCAAAACAAAAACAAAAACAAACACCCCTGGTCTAGGTAGGTATGCCGTTCCATATGAGGGCTCTGTTCAACTAATGGCATAGAGGAAAAAAAAAAAACAGAACAAAAACATTAACATAAGAAATGTTCTATGGTCATTAACTTTTTTGTGCAACTATTTGACAGCATTCAAAATTACTATTGACTTTCATTTTATAGAATAATGAGAAACAATAGTAATTTCCTTGCTGACAAATGCACACGGAGATCAGTTCCATAAACTCCCATAGATACCAAAATCTGCAGATACTTGTCTCTTCTACTAAACTGTATAATATTTGCATATAATGCTGTGCATATCATTCCATATAATTTCAAGCATCTCCAGATTATTTATAATATTTGCTATAATGCAAATGCTATCAAATCATTGTCATACTATATGGTTTGTGGAGCAGTGGCAAGACAATTATGTACTTGTGAAGTACGCATAAAATTGCCTCCCAAATATCAGACTTAGTGGAGTTACAGTTTTGAAGTCCTATATTAGGCTCTCATATTTGATCTAAAGCCAGTAGACTTTTTCTTTTTCTTTCTTTCTTTTTTTTTTTTTTTTTTTTTGCTAATGTGTACCCATCAGTAAAGGCCAAATAGGTTTAGAAAAATAAATAAACACGATTTATAGAACACCTATAAAGATAATTGTAACTATGAAGTAACTCGTCCTCTATCCTTTTCTCAGCTTGGGGGTAGAGTTCCCACTGTGCCCTTTATCTTTATATTTCTCCCAATAAAATTATTTTCTCCCTCCAAACTGTCTCTTTGCTCGGTTTGTTCATTGTTCAACATCAGCAGAACACGAACCCTGGTTTGAGCACTCTGGCATCAAAATTACCCTATTAATTTCATCCAGACTGTCTTTTACCTACTAGTGGGCAGACATTTATAAGAAGAAAAAAAAATCCGATAAATTTTTCCACTATAAAAATATTCATGTGTGTGTGCGCCTTTGTGTCTGTGTATTTGTGTATATGAACCCTAATTTCTGTTTAGATAAACTGTGACAGAAAGTATGAAGCATTATCTATGCAAGTTGAGGGGGAAAAGGTTGTACTTAAACCACAAGGAAATATTGAAATAATTCTTCACTAAAATTTGTATCCCTACAGAAACCATCATTACATTACTCAACCATGAATGTTCTACACTCCTCTTATTTGTATTATTATAATTTTATACCTATAGATTTAATGAAGTTTTAGATTGGAGTATCATTACCTGTGAAAATAAAATTACATAAATTACTAGGCACTCATTGAAGGAACTGTACTCACCCTGTAAAGTAGTGAGAATTTCAAAGTAGTGTTACCTGAGAGATCTATCAGATGTTTCTAATAAGATTAATATGTTAAATATCACACGGTTTTTCTGATATGGGAAACTCAGAATACAGCCTTTCTCTAAAACCAAATGGAAGTGTGATAGTGGGAGTGAGGAAAATGGGAGAGTGGGGGAGGGCCAAATAATAGATTTAGACCAAAAAAGAGAAAGAAAACTGCATGTAAAGTTGGAAGGATTCTGTATTTGCTCAACTCGATTTGGAGCCACTACTTACATGCTGCTTTAAATTTCTGTACCCACGTGAGAAGCTCATCTGTATTCTAATTTATCTAATTTAAAATTAAAGAACCACGTGAAGCCAGATGCCTTAATATTGTGTAGTATGTACGATGTGGGCAAAATCAACCTCTAGGCCCTCTTATAATTTCCTGCCTTTGAAGTTATGCCATGAATTTACCTCTATTTTTCTACTTATTATAATAAAGAATTTTATTCCGATTGTGGAGTTAAATAATGTGCATTGAAGATTTTTATAAACAAGTAAGCCAACAGTTATCAGTGCTTAGATCAATTTTTTTTATTTTATCCACCTGAGTATCCATGGCAATTCAACATTTTAAGTGCTATAATTGGATCTGAAATAATGGCAAATGTCCACATGACAAGAGCTTGGGTCTCAGCCTCTAGTGTTTATAGATTTTAAATGATTGGAGCATATATTCAACACAGATTAGAGGACTCCAGCTTCTGCTCTCCTTTGGCCTTGGCCATTCCTTGAATGGATTTCTACATTACAATGCTGTGTAATCTCTCCAGAGGCCTGAAGGTAAAAGTGCCAACAAACTACGGGGTGAAGCTTCTAAAACTCTGAGGCAAAGTACACCTTTCCTCTGACTAAATTTATTGACTCAAATATTTTGTCACATTAATGGAAAGCTGCCTAACAAACTGAGAAATGCAGTTTATTAGGACAGACCAAAATATTTACTTTTGATTCACATTTGAGATAATGGAACTTCTATATACTTTTATTATAAATACTTTACATGATAATCGATAGTATAAGTAGACTCATGATTTTTACTGACTTAACCCACTGCAAATATGTTGCACTTACAAGTAACTTAACATCTGTTGTTCCGAGTTATTATTAAACTGGATAGCCCCCAAAACTAGCTGTCTCTAGACTAATACCATGATTTCATCATTTTTCATTATTTAAATATATGACTATTATACTGAACATCATAGAAATGGAAAATTAAAAGATTAATATTTATAAGGCAAATATTTGAATGATAACTTATGCTAATTTGTAAGTACACATTCTATTAACTTACAGATCATCAAAATAATTGTAAAATTGCATACATAACAAGACCCATTCTTATTAGGGTAAGTAGTGTATGTAGTTAATATTCTGTTTATACTCAATTACCAGGACAAAAATATAAAAGTTGTAAAATCTGATTTAAAATTTATATTAAATAAAACATGTATTTAACAAAATTGTTTCTAAAATCTGTGGCATTTGCCCTAAACAGAAAAGTAAAATCATTTCAGTGTCTTCAATCAAAAATATATTGAAGGAAAATAAGACAGTATATCGCACTACATTTTTTCTGCACTATTACCATTTATAAAGTATAAACAGAAGCAAAAAAGAAATATCGTGTCTTTGATGGCACAAGCTACTTCTTTCTTTAACATCTTTCATTAACCTCTTAGGTTGGTAATTTGTTTAATTACTTTATAAGTTCTAATACACAAAATATAAGATGTTATTTTTTCTCAACTAAATAATGTGTATCGTACACCTCAATCTGTCTGTCACACGTGAGTAACAGCCCAAGGTGCAAAGTTTCATCTGTATATACAATTTCTACTCAGCATTATTCCCGAGCTCAGACTCCAGTCAACTCAGCAATGACGTAAGATTCCGGTAGGAGCAGGAACCTTACTGTGAATTGCACTTGTGAGGAATCTAGGCCGTGCTCTTTAGGAGCATCAACTGCCTGTTGACCTGAAGTGGATCCGTAGTAGCCTCACCCACCCCACACCAACCCCAGTCTTTCAGCGGAAAAATTGTCTTCTACAATACCAGTCTCTCTAACCTAAGAGGTTTGGGACCTCTGCACATAGCATTTTATACCATTTATTCTACTTTAAGTCAAACAGCCTCAGTCAAATTGTTTTGTGAGATTTGTAAAATTAAATAGTATTTTAACAGTTTGCATAAAATGGACCCAAATTAATCCAAGATTGTAACTTATACATAATTTGTAAATACTATTGCACATATACATAAAAATCCAATATATAAATTATCTCTGACATATAAAACTTATTTTCTGTAATTCTGGAGGTTGAACACAGGTCTTTTTATTTTATATTTTGAGACAAGGTCTCTAAGTATTAAGTTGCCCCCTCATGTGGCTTTCCTACCTCAAAGTGCTGGGATTACTGATGTGCACCATCACGCCCAGCTAAAACCCTTACAAAACAAAGAAACAGCGTGTATAAATAGTTCGTATTTGGATTGGCAATATCCACTTCTCTTTTTTCTATCTTCACTGTATTTTGTACTAACACACATTATGCATGTATATATTTGAATTATTTATATAAATATGGAAACCAAATGTGATTTTCAAATAAATCATAGGAATACTTACAGAGTTTATTACCTAACCACTTTCTTTGGAGTGTATTATATTAATTTTATTCGAAAGAAAACCCACTTGAAAAGCTTGGGGAGCCGAACTGTCCTAGTTTTAGTGCCAGAGACTTTAGATATCAGGCCAGTGGATGGAAATGATGAAGTGTGTTATAAAAAGGATTTAGTAAGTTTCTGGGCTAAAGGCTGACTGGCTCTACAATGCACTGATATCGCCTACCAACTGTTCCATGCACCACAATCCAGACGGACTGAGAGAAACTTATCACTGGCAATACTGACAGAAGCTATAAAACTGAGCTCCCCTTTACTAGTGACTAAAAATAAGCCACCGAGAAGAATAAGAAAAGTAAAATATTACACTGAGAATCTATGAAATTTATATGTAATAAAAGTACGAAGTATATACTGTGGGTTTAAGTCATAGGCTAGGAGACAACACAATTTAAAATAAATTTGTTATGTTTAGTGATATTTTACTAAAATTTATTCTTGGAATACCCAAAATATATTCAGATAGTGCAGAATAGTCTTATAGGTCAGCTAAGCTTGAGACACTGGGCAATGGTTTCTCTGTATCTAAGCCATGTGTATGGCATAGCACACATCCAGAATTATTGTTCTACATGAGCATTTGACAACATGCACCGAAAATGTTTGCCTTCTTAAACAGTTTTAGTTTAAGCATAAATCACAGATTATGTGACTTTTTATTGGATGGGAATACACATGGTAAATGTTGACTTTCTTAGAGATTCTTCTTTTTTCAAATAGACAGAAAAATTTTACCTAGAGTTTTAAAAGTCCACACTCAAACAAAGAGAGTATAAGCTCTCAGGAGGCACATTACAGTCTGGAGGTAGAAATACGTATATATTTAGGGGAGTAGAAATAGGTGGAAGTTTTGAATATATAGAATGTTAAATTTATTTTGCAGGATAAATGTAATGGTCCACTCATGCGTAGAAATGTACAGGCTCAATATACCGGTCAAAGGATGTTCACTCTATAGGAAAAATCTGCAAGTTCTGCTTACTGTTTGTTTAAAAAACAGTGATTTATTTTCCCCCCAAACATTTTTTAATTCTTTGAATGTGATTTTTTTAAATCTTGAAATCAGGTTTCTGCCTTTTCTCAGTTATGCTAATTTATGAACTTACAGCATCTTCACAGGATTTTGAGTGTGATGGGCTTAGAAGAAAAAAAATAAACAAGCCTATGAAGTGATGACCTTGAATGACTTTGTGTCTTGAAAGTGCAGTCTTCTCAAAAGTATAATTTTAAAATTATATTTGTTTCTTGTCTCTTTTCCACCTGAATTATTTTCCCTACCCTACTTTTCTTTGTCCCTCTTGACTATAGTCTCTGTCTTTGAGTCTTTCCCTTGAAGAATTTGAGGTCGTGAGGTGGGGGGAGGGGGTGGCGATTCTCTCCAGATACTGAAAGTCTGATTGTGACTTGTCTGAAGGAGACATAGAGATTGTCTGATTTTGCTGTTTGATATATCCTTATTTAAATAACATAAGGATATGTAGCATTAGCCCACAGCATCAGCAGATCACACAATGCACAATAATTGCTGCACACAGTATCATAATTAAAAATAATCTTTTTCCACTAGATTAGTCCATTGAACCAGGACATCAGCAAATCACTGATGCTTAAGATTTCTTTTTAATAACAATTTTAAACAAGTACAGATAATATGAAAAGTAGGACATTAGAGAATAGGGGCTAAAGGAAGTCCCATAATTCAGACAAATTTAGGTACCATTTGGCATAAATCACTCATCTTCAAATATCAGCCTGTCTTTGTTTGGAGGCATTTACCCAAGTACAATAAGTGGAGTCTGAGAGCTATAGATAAATACCTTCTTGTTGAAAAAAATCCAAAAATTTTCCTGTTTTAATTACTATAATGGCCAAGAAATGCACTAAAGATACCTATATTTTAATGGAGTCACTATAATTCTTATTACGGGACACAGTACCTGGAATCTGACTCCTATTATGTAGACTTAAAGAACTTTAGATATTATAAATATTCTGAAATAGATAATAGAAAGCTAGTTTGGATCACAAAAGTAGCAGATTTTAATCGTTAGAATATTTATATTCTCATTTTTATCTGACGGGCATACATCTACCAGAGCCAAATCTACTTTAATTTTTTTTTTTTTTTGTCTTTTTTGTTGGCTGGTTTTAGACATCTGGGGGGACTGGTTATCACAAGCTCTTACGGTTATAAAGTGAGATACTCTAGCCGTGGTCAGAGCTCTATAGCAAAAACTAGTACAGTATTTGAAGCCATTGTCTGATTCTAGACTATCTCTCTCCATATTTTTATTACTATTAATTACTCCATTTTTTGGTTGTACTTTCCTTTTGGGTGTTAATGTCAAGTTAAATTAAACCCTGTAGCAATCAAAATTATTCTATCTATCCATCTATTTCTAGATCTATCTATCTACCTATTTTTTTTGTCAGTTCAGTCAACGCTCCATAGGTGTTCTATCTAAGAGCATCTGAGAAGCCTCTTATTCCTTCCAGTTATTTACCTCTAACAATTGCGCTATCTGCAGGATGTGTTGTACCCATGCTCAACTATGAGATTTCCATGAAAGCATGCGGACATCCTTCTCTTTGGTGCCTTTTTTTTTTTTTGAGAATCCACATGTTTTGACGTCTGTCTTCTGGAGCCCAATATTTCCCCTGCTCAGGAAGTTGGGTGGCTCGGTGGCTCACCAGTGTTGCAGGACCCGTCTAGAAGTTCTCCATCATGTCCTTGGTCCTGGCTGAACTCAGTGGGCAAGGGCAAACTTTTGGCTGTCCTTTGAACCCTATTTTCTTAGTTATCTTTGGTCTTCTAAGGCTTAATTATTGAACAAAAGATGTATTAGATATATTATACCAGTCTTGAACTATGAGCAGTAGATCATAGTCACAACTATTATAATTATTTTGAATATCAAGGTACTTGGAAATATAAGTTATAGCCTCTTCTCTTAATTATGGTCAGCATTAGGAGACAGTGTCATATTTCTGTTCCATGGGCTATGGTCTACCTTCTCAACATACCATTTGATTTTGTGTGTGTGTGTGTGTGTGTGTGTGTGTGTGTGTGTGTGTGTGTACGCGCCTATATTTGAAACGGAGATAAGTTTTATTTCCTCCAAATCAACATTTCTCAGAAAAATCAATCGTCGTTGTACTAGTGCAGTAGCTATGCTAAAATTACTTAAATGAATATAGAAAATCAATGAAAATCTACAGAGAAGTAGTTAAAATAAATATAGGCTAGAGAAAATGGAGCAGGTATTATTGGATAACTGGGCAGAAATACCGAGAGGAAATGTGTATTTCAAGACTGGACAATCACACTGTCCATCGGATTTCATTCCAGAAAATTCAGTCAAGGTATTTTTATTTGAAAAGAAAGGACACAGAGATAATGTGATAATCTCATTTGTTCAAAAATTTGAACACAGAGAATCTCCAGAAAATAAAAACATTTTAAAAATCTGTTTACGTTCTTGTAAGAAAATATGTATTTCAATTACTAAATATGAAACATGATTCTAAAATTGGCACAATTTCAAGTGACTTTATGAAGGGATTGCTGGTCTCAAAGTCCAATTAGTGACATACAAAATACAAATGAAGCTGACAAAACATTGTTACATAAAATAACACTTTTAATTATATTTTTAAATTATAACTTTTAACATAAAACTTGATCAAGAATGTTTTTATGTGAAGGATTTGAAACATACATTTTCAATATTAAATATTATTTTAATAGTTTTAACTGAAAACTCACTGGAATATTACAAAAAAACAAAAATACTTGCTTTTTAAAATTAGTGAAAATGGTTTAATAATATACCAAACTTAGAGAGAGAAAAACACAAAGCCTTTTCATAGAAAGCACAGAGTTTCAAAGTTTCAAACTCTTTCTTCTCGACTCAGTCATTTTGATCTGTTTGAGTCCCAGAGTCTAGAGGCTTAGCCAAGAGGCAGGTGGATCAAAGCCTGTTTCCCTGAACTATGTCAAAAAGAGAATGGTTAATCATGTTTACCATAAATGGGGAAGCAAGATGCCAATAGCATGCCTCAAACTTATGAATATGAAATCTTTCCATGAATATAGCCAGAAAGAAAATCTTTTTATATATTTTTAAATTGAAATGCCTTAAGATGTTATTTTATTGCCCTTGGAAACAAAGAATAACTAAGATTTGGGGTTTTATGTATACTTAAAAGGTTGATATCTGTGCACAAATGTCATGGATATATCAAAGTGAAATATGTATCTTTATATTAAAATGCAAAGAATATTTTTGAAAAAATGATCAAATTATTGAGTGTTATATGTGATATAAATAAAATATTTAATATAACACAATGTAATACATTCTTTTGGTTTAATTGGAAATAAAATCACATAATACTTAGTGTTTAAATTGAAGTAGTTCTGATTCACATTCCTGTGGATTAATAGAGAATGTTATCATTTCATGGAAGCAACTGAAGCAATTAATTGATTTCTATTTATTAACCTGCTAAAATCTAATGGTAAAAATACCAGCAAACAAAATACACTATCATTATGATTAATGTTGTTTTTACCATTATCCTTACAGTTGTTTTGTATTTCTTGTAAATTCAAGCAGATACGTAGTAATGATTTGAAAATCTGTCCAAATTAAATCGCTAAGATTCAAATGAAACAGGATATTATGTTTACTCATTGAGTAATAAAAATCAATTGGCCATAAATTAAATTTCATATTCATTGAAATACCATCAATCCAAAAATATCTGTCCTTGTGACAACATAGATGACCCAAAAGGAATTTTGGTAAAAAATGACAAGCGTCAAAAAAAAAAAAATACATTGCTTGAAGTAAACAAATTTTTCTCTTATGAATAGAAAGCAGAAGACTGGTCTCAAGTGTCTTTGTGATTTGGGGTCGTGGGGTGTTTAGGAGCTATTAATCAGACACATGGCATTTCAGTTAGGAGAAATAGTTCAAATCTTTTTTACAACACAATAGTTACAGTAATTAAGTTGCCTGCTCCAAATTTTGGGATATGGTAAATCTACACATTTTTAGCTGTCAATTTTTTAAATTAATAAGTTGATTAGGTTGTTTCTACTTCATTTACCTAAATTGTTATCTATTCTGTAAAGACAAACTTGTCTTTTATTGGAACTATTTTTTTTAATTTTAGAAACTGTTTTAATTGATAATTTTTTTTTGTTTTTTAATGGAATATATGACAACTGTACTTTGAATATCAAAATGATAGTTCTCTCTGGAATTAAATATATTTCTCCAATTTCCACAATACTTTTTATATTTTGCTTAATGTTTAACATATTATTAAACATTTTTATGTTCATGAGAGATACCCTTCTGTAGTTTCTTTTCCTCACTATGTCATGATCTACTTTGATACCAGTGCCACGGAGTCCCTACAGAGTGAGCAGGGGAGCATTTCCTCCTCTCGCACTCTCATTAAGAATACTGTGAATCTGTATTTTTCCTTAAAAAGAAAAATATAGCTCAACAGTGAAGCCACTCGGTTTGAACTTTTCTTTGTGGAAAGATGTTTTCATTTCTAAACCAATTTCTTTTCTTTATCTGAATTCAATAAATCTCACTTATGCAACAAATGCATTAGGACAATGCACTTGTGTTTTATATCATACTTTTTTGAAATTAGTTATTTATAATTCTACTGTTCCAATCTTTGTCATTGCACTGAAGTCTATAATGATGAATCATTTTTTTATTTCGATTGTGACTATCTCCTTCTCTCTCTCTCTCTCTCTCTCTAACTCTTTTTTCTCTCTGTGGATGTGAATGGATGTGTATTTCTGTTTTCTGTTTCTTTTCTGCTCAGTTTATCAAAACATATTAATTGTATTAATAATTCAAATAATTACTCAGACTTCAATGATTTTTTCCAATTTCATTGCACATTTTCTCTGACATTTCATCTTGCATCTTCTATTTATTATGAATTGCAATTCCAATTTTCTACGAGATTAAAATAGAAAATTTGGGTTGTAATTTTGAGGTATTTTTTATTATCTTTAAAAATTTAGATTTTTGTTGTATGCTCCATAAGTTGACATGATCCCTTTTTTCTCTTTCAAATTTAGATTAATTTTGTTCTTATTTTTTGTGATATTCAGTACTTGTGTTGTGCTCTTTAATTTTCAGATTCTTGGAGATTTTATGATTATTTTCAGCATCTTGAAAATTTTCAGATATCTGTTTAAAATCCATTGGACACAGCTTTGCCTACTTTCAAATGCTTTAAGACAGAGTCTTTAGTTTATCCTGAGGAACGTGTGCTATACATTTAATAAGACATTGTATTTTGCTGTAGTTAGTTAGAATGTGGTGTATGATTTGCACCCACTAATACTCTGTAGATGTTATATCAGTTATTAAGAAAATATTGTTTAAATCTCAAATAACATTTTAAAATTTACTTTTATTTTTCAAATTTTCATTGTATTGGGGGGTGTTGATGTGACTGTGTGTGTGTACATGTGCCCACACACATGCTTCTGAATATGGAGAGGCATCAAATTGACAAGAAAATAGTTTATGAAGATTATATGGTTCTGTTACATTCAGGTTTTTAAATGAAATATCCATCTTGGTCCGTACTATATGCTTCTGAAGAAGTCTATTTTAGGGATTGGAAGAACAGCACAATAGCAGGAGCGCTTGCCTCACAAGCACATGGCCCTGGCCCTTGATCTCCATCCAGCAACACATAAACTGGTTGTTTTGGAACATGCCTATACTCCCAGCACTCAGGAGGCTGAGGCAGGAGGGTTCCCATGAACTTAAGATCAGCCTGGGCTACATGAGGAGCTCAGGATCAACAGGGACTACAGAGTGAAACCCTGTCTTCCAAGAAAAACATCCTGTTATACTGGCTAGTGATGCAGAACTTTTATCCCTTTGGTTATTGTTTTCTGCTTAGGTTTTCATACTGGGATGTTCAACTGGTTGTATCTCTGAGTCTATTTTTTTATATCCCCAGTACATAACTGGATCATTATTTTTTCCATGCCATCAGGCATTCTGTGCTCTTTGAATCATGCTTAGTAAGGACATTTGAAATGAGAAGTTATTTTTTCATAGTATCCCAAAAGCACAGAAAATGAAAACAAAATTAGGCAAATTGGTGTAATCAAATTGAAAAGCTTCCGCACAGCAAAGAGAGCAATCACTGGAGTGTGGCAACAACCTAGAGGATGGAAAAAATAGTTGAAAATTATCCAAAACATGTAGAGAAACCAAAAAAATCGAATGGTAAAATAATAATTTGGTTAAAATAAAAATTTAAATACATATCCCAAATTTGAAAGAATTCCAAAGCAGAGAGGATCGTGCTTAATTGGAATAAGACTCTGAGCATCGCGGGAAGGAGGCTACAGCTTTGCTCAACTGAAGTAAAAACAGCTCATTTAAAGAGTCTTAATTAAATGAAGAAGAAAACTGATTCCTGATGGGTTAGAACTCAGTCACACTGTGACCACCAGCTGGGCACAAGGAAGCGAGGCCATATACTAGGGGAAGGCTCACAAAATCTAAGTGGGAACAGCAATGCAATTGCATATCACCAGCCCACCCCTGAGGGGCACAACACATCTGGATTTTTGTCATTCCAGCATTACTTAAAGATCCTAGGTAGCTTCTCATTTACAATCACATCCTAGGTGCATTTATTAGTGAAATTTTAACTATGAAGATTTTAAGTGTAGCCATTTCTCTCCTTACAGTGGAACTTTTAGAAGTTTTTCAAAATAACTTTCAGAGAAAAGTCCATCTTAAGTTTATATATGTAACAGCTCCATGTGCCAACAGAACAATTGAAATAAGAACTCGTCAGAAAAAAAGGGAAAAGGCAAATGGAAACTTTCAAGAATCCGTTAAACAATACAACATCAGGTATCATGACCTCATAGTAAAATGATACTGAGCTAGCTAGTCCCAAGTGATGACGGGAACATCCATTTTTAGATAATTCTTAGGATGAAATAAAAGGTAAGATTCAGGGCTCCTATGTGACAGGAGCAACGCATGCCTTGTTTAAAAAAGGAAGTAGTAGAAGAGACTCTTAGTGACCTTGGGAAGTCAAAGTTTTCTCAAATACCTCTAAAATATATGTATTAGAAAAAGTATAATAAACAGAATGACCAAAATATTGGCAACTTTCGTATATGCAAGAAAACCCTAAAAGCAGCACAGCAGACAAGCTACAGAGGCACACGTTATATGCAAATCACATAAGTGACAGAAGATTGATCTTGCAAATACAGATATAAGTACTAAAACAATTCTAAAAAATGCAAACATTTTAAAAAGAAAGAAGATGCTAGAACGGCCAACATACTTCTAAAATACATCTGTGAAATTCATAATAAGGGTAATAGCACTCATTCACTATTTGATGTGTTTATAAAATATGTGCCTGCATACATAAATACACAGATACACTTGTGTGTCTGTGTGTGTTTCATAATAACAAAAACAGAGTTTTGAAATGTCAAAACTTCTGGAAGGAATATAAACTACTCAATTTAACTCTGGAAATATATTCAATATTATCTAATAAAATGAAAACTCAAGGTAAAGCAATCCAAATGTTCAATGACAAAATTGATGAGTAATTCATACAACACAAGGCAACATACATGCACATAATCCAATTACAGTCCTTCCCTGAAACGGCAGATCACAAAAATTAAGTATAGCATGACATAATTATTGTTGTGAAAAGTAAATAAAATTAAACAATATCGCTGCTAGGAAACTGCCACACATACAAATCCCAGGATGATACTCCTGACAAGTTGAGCCTCTAGGAAGGAAACCACAATGGCCCTTTCCTGAGATAAGAGCTTGCTAGGCCCGGTTAGATATCTCTTCCTTCTCTTCTGTATGAAGACAGAGATATCATCTTGCGAGTTGAGGACAAATACAAACTTGCTGGCAGAGTGATCTTGGACTTCTTATTTTCCATAAATATGTGAAAATATAATTTCTGCTCTTCATAAGTTATTCAGTCTCAGGTATTTTGTTGCAGCATTAAGAAAAAAACTAAGGCATACATAATTTTGTGATTTCCATGAAATATCTCTCGTAGTATGAATGAATGAGAAGTGGAAGAAAAGAAAGGTGGAAAAGAGAAAATTCCAAAACAATAGTATACTTACATTAGCAGAGGGGATGGAAAGGACCAGAAAGGCCCATGTATTGGCTTTGAATTTATTAATATATTGATACTCTAGCTCTGAAATTATTATTTGATTGTGATTTGTTGTTACATTTAAAGTCTTTTCTTGTCCCAGATATTCTTTTATTAGTGGATACAACATGGCATGAATGAATATAATAAATTAGAAAGAATCAATTCCAAAGTCGGGGAATATTATATGGCCATTGTGAATGCAAAATAAGCTCAGAAAGCAAGCAGCACTTGCTAATTCAGTCGAAGAAATTCTAACTGCTGTATTTCCTGCTATAACTTAAAGTATTGATATTTCCAAATCAGTTTTGGTGCTAATTGATCCACGGAGTGGCACTATGACTGTGCTGGCTGCTTCTCAGCATTACCAGTATGGTTAGTGCTGATTTTGACCTCCGTGGCTAGCACAAATTTGACCTTCATTGGAAATCTCTTTATACTTTACTTGTTTCTTAACTGAACATTTAAATTAACCTTCTTCTATGCTGAACTCTTTGAACTTTAGGACTCTTCTTCACTAAGCTACTGTGCAGCTTCATAGGATAGCTTTCCGCACTGTGACTATCAGGGTGTTTGACTTTGAGAGAAGTCTCTTGAAGTTATGCAAATGGTGTCTTTGCTTGGCACGGAAAACTTGTAACTTGTTATTTTCTTCGTGTCTTTTCTTAGTGCTTCAGTTATTTTTCCCCATGTTATTCAAGCTATTATAAAACCTGACATTCATTTGTCTCTGCCAAATTCAACTCTACTTAATTGCCTCTATTTTGGTGCTTATTTTCAAAGATAGGTCTAAATCACCGCTAAGTTTAAGCATCAGTGCTTAGTGACTTGCTTAGAAAGGCTTTTGAATTCTCAGCTCTACAATAATATCACCCCAATAATTCCTCCAAAAAGTAAAATATGCATCGCCTCTTTGTGTAGCACAGTTGTTACATGATATTGCATTATATTTTAATTAAGTAGAAATATTTCACATTGTGCATGATGCAGATGTCTTTTAATAAAATGATGTTAGGTTTTTCCAAAACAGAGATAATATGTCATCCGTCTTTTATAACAATTATTTACAGCCTCTCAAAAACTACAATTGTGCTAATGTCTTAATCAAAACAAAACAAGCAACAACAACAACAACAACAAAAACAGTGTTTGGGAGGACTAGCTCAGTGGTCGAGTATTGTTACTAGAGTATTGAGTCCAGTATTTCATTTTCCACCACCACAAAATGAACAGAAAACAAAAACATAAATCAAAAGTTTCACAGAATTCTTAAGGAAATGTCATATATATAGCAGACTTGTTTGTCAAATTGAAATTCCATGATTATTACCTTTTTCTCTTCAATTACAAAAAGCCACACCTTACCACAAATTTGGTGAATTCCAGGGCCTAAAAATAGGTCTTCAAACTTCTGCTTTCTTTTTCAGTGTGATTGGTTTACACTAATTTTATGTTAAGGAAACCTCAGCAATTAGATCTTTCTAAAACACTAAGCCTTTTATCACATGATAGCTCCTTTGGCATAAAACCAGCAAGTACCTATCCATCACTGTTACTCAGTGTCATGATTTCTTTTCCCTAAATAACTAGCATGACTTTTGAGGTCCCTTCAGATTAAAAAGAAAACATTTAGAGTGTTGCTTTACTGATGCATTTCAAGCCCAGTTGTCTCTACATGCGAAAAGTAAAAGAAAGTTACATCTGAGCTCATATGTCTAATTGTAATTATGTTCAGGCATAATACCAGTAAATATTTCGCTTCCAATTCATCTTAAACTCTAAAATAAAAGACATTATAATTTCTCAATCACCCTCTAATCAACCTATATGACATGGCTTTGAATGTGTTTAGATAGATATTGTGTCTTGCTAAGATCAAGCAACGATCACCACTTTACCAGACCTTAGGGCCTCTTTCACATAGAACTGTGGAGCAATGACAATATGACTTTCTAACAATTACTAATATTAACTTTTGTAGAAGTTGCATTCAATATAAGGGCAAGTGATATTACTATCAGGTAAATAAATTTTAAAAAAAAACCTCCTGAAAGATATATGGCTTTGCCTGAAATTAAGTACTTGCACTTTTTTTTTTTTTTTTTTTTTTTTGCTATTCCTTTAGTGAGTTCTCTCCTTCCATATCAATTCTGGAAGTGGACTTTTCCGCTTAAGTCACAGAAACAGGTCTTGTTTAAATTTGCTTTTTAGAAATAGCGATATTCAATCACTTATAATACTCTTACTGGAATGATGCAAGCGCTCCCATTTGGTCTCAGCTGGTCTGTTTTACCAAGTTCCCTGATTGCTTACATTATTTCTGAAGATTTCTTCCAGGTGTTAAAGAGTGTGTAATTTACATTCAAATTTTAAATAAAGGTGTCTAAAAAAGTGTAAAAAAGTTGGTATGAGAGAAATATGGATCAGCCCTGACAATTCGCTAATGTCTCTTTTTTCTCCACACATCCAATGAAAACATGCACACACACACACACACACACACACACACACACACACACACACATGCATGCATGCACACATGCTCATACATGCTGTTACCAGGTGCATGTAGTACAATTTATGCGTTGCCAGATTAGCTCACCAGAATTTTTTTTCTCTCCCCAAAACATCTCAGGTCACTATGCTTTTACCCACATTCCTTTTTATTATTTTTTGACTTCTGTTTATCATTGAAATCATGTTCAAAATTCACATTTAATGAAGCCTTGTTTTGAGATTAGTTGTAGAAGAAAAGAGATCTCCTGGTTTTGAGGAGCCTATCCCTTCTTTAAATGCCCACCACCCACTCCTCGCTGCCTCTATTCATGAACACCCATTGCTGAAGTGTTCAATATTTGAGGCTACAATAAAAATACCCTCTAAATCCATTATAACTTTTTTGGAAACCTTGTTTCAATTGTCATCACCAAAGTTACTTTTATTTATGTGCAACTTTGATTTGAACCAAGTCTTTAGGAAAGTAATCATAATCATGATTGCTTTATAGATTTGTATGTAGCTTCGTTTGCTTTTGCTTTATGTTTAAAGGTAATTGTTTGGCAAACAATTTTAGAAGGGTGGGGAACTAGTCCAGTGATAAGAGCACTTTCTTAGGAAAACTGAGGCTCAGAATTCCATTCCCAAGAAACTGGTATTAGCTGAGTATGGTGGCACATGGCTGTAATTCAAATACAGGAGAACTGCAGAGATTTTGAGTCTTGTGTAGGGTGCAGAGTGGCTTCATGACCAGCCTGGATAACAGAGTGAGACCCACGCCCCCCCCCCCCCACCAAAAAAGAAAACTTTGGTTATTGATTTTGTGATGCTGCTGAACTTTTAATTAACTTTTGATTGCCATGAGACCTTTTTTTTAAGACTGTCTTCTTGCATATCTACTTTGAGACTTCCCATTCTGTCACTATTTTATAAACACTGATATTTTCCCCAGTGAAAGCTGAAAGAGTGCAAAAAACTGAGACACAAATATTGATATGATGCATGTTGATACACTGATGTACGTTGGATATACATTGAGATCTATCATCATGCTCAAGATAATCAAAATATGTCTTCTTTTTCTTCGCGTGTTGTTTTGTCACAAACTAGTTGAGAGTGAGCTGTTGGAGATAACCACAGGTGTTTAGGATTGCCTCAATATACATAACTGAAAAGATGGGAGCTTTGGAAATAACACGCAGAAATAAAAAAAAACCAGAATAAAATATTTATAACAAAAAGCTCAAAAAGTAGACATATATTTAAAGATTTCTTCAGTGCCCTTATTTAGAAGACAAATAAAAGGCCTGATGAGATTTAATTATTTTTTCATTTATACTTTTTATTTACTACATCAAACATTTTAAAACCTATTTGAAGTGACATAGTGACATTTGTTAAAAGTAGAACCATCAATGTAATTTATAATGAATGCCGCTTAACTGTTGTGATTATAGAAGTCTCAAAACATAACATACATTTACTTATGTTTTTGATAGTAGACTGATGTGATATTTTAATATTATATATCCACAGTTCAGAAATCTTTGATTAAGGAAATATTAACACATAAAAGTAGATTTATTGATGGCTTCTATTACTTCTAAAGATTTCTTCCAGGTTTTAAATAGTGTGTTATTTAAATAAAGATACTAATGAAACTGTCCAAAGAGTAAATATTCAACTGTTGGAGTAAAGTGAATCAAGGTGATAATTCTCTCCTGTGTCCATCTTCTATGCACATCTACTGAATACACACACACATGTATGCATGCGTGCACACACACAAACACATATAGTAAGAGCAGTGTGCCTAATTTTCATGTTTATTTATTAAGAAATCAAAATAGGTGACATACGGGAAATTATAATTTTAAATTCAAAAGGTGTTTGGCAAAACTTTCAAAATGTAAATACGAGAAATATCTGATTCTCTTTCTTAGCTGAGTTGGCAAATCAATTTAAAGTAGCTCTTAAATCTCACAGATTGCATAACATATTGTCAATAATATGTGTTGAAATTCCTTCCTTTTACTTTTTCCTTCCTATTTACTTTTATTCCTTGTAATATATATATATATATATATATATATATATATAGCATATTTTTCAATAAACATATTAATGACTTAAAGTTACTTATCCTAGAAATTCTGCGGCTATTGCTTTAGCAGAGCAGTGACACCGTCTCTGCCCTGGTCACTTCATTTTCGTACCGTTTACACCGTGGACAGCTATGATGTCCTTGATGCCTCTTGGTCACCATGACACAATCAATATCTGACCTAAACAGCTTAATGGAGAAACAGGTTGTTATGGCTACAGCTTTTGGGGGTCCTGTCCATGTCACTTGACTTTAGCACTTTTTATCCAGTGGCAAGACAGAAGCGCCAGGGTGGGGAATCTGTCAGAGGAAAGCCATCACCTGTGATGGGCAGGAAGGGAGAGAGGATGAGGGAGCCAGAGGGGAAGGGTTGTGGACCAGCGGTATCTCCCTTCCTTCCACAGGCTCCACCTGCTGCTATCATCGTACTCTATGAACGATACTGATTAGGATCTCCTCCACAAACTGCTTCCACGGGAGACCTGAAAGCCTTGTGTAACAATCCTTCAGCCTATTGCCAGTTTGAGACGACAGAGAGAGAGAGAGAGAGAGAGAGAGAGAGAGAGAGAGAGAGAGAGAGAGAGAGAGAGAGAGAGAGATTTTTCAGCCTCCACTGAGAGTTAAAATAATGTAGATTTTTCAGTCTAAATGTGCTACAGATTCATTATTGTGTTGGGAGATTTGTGCCCATACATATCACTTTGACCGCTTTTTCCCCTGCACTAACCCTCCTCTTCCCTCCTCCTCTGCTCATTGCTTCCTCTCTCTCTGGCTGTCCATCCCCCTCTCCCTACGCGCTCTCTCTTATGTTTGGATCTTTCTACACATGTGCTTCCAGCAATCTCGTGTGAGACAGAGACAGCACACAGTACACAGACTTTTGTGTCTGGCCCATTTCAATGATTATTATCAACACAAGCTGACTCTATTAGCTTGCAAACATTGACCATTCTTTATGGCTGAATAATATTCATATAAATATAACACATAATATTTATATATATAATCACGTTTTCTTTATCCATTACTCCGTTGATGGGCATGTGTGTCGTTTCAAGAATTTAGCAATTTTGAATTGTGTTGATATAAACACGGATGTGCATATGTCTCTATGATATGGCAACTTTAGCTCTTTTGGGAAGATGCTCAGGAGAGCTATAGGTGGGTCAAATGGGATTTCTATCCTCAGCCTTCTGAAGAATCTCCAAACTTCCCAACTGCTCTCCATAGTGGCTGACCAGATGGCTATCCCACCACAGGGCACAAGCATTCCTTCATATCCACAATTTTTACAATAATTTTAAAGTTATTTATGTAAGCAATTGTCATGGAGAAAGATAGAATATCAGGGTCATTTTGATTACAAAATCTCTGATGAGCAAAGGTGTTGCACACTTATTTTGTCATGATTTTTTGGCCGTTTTGGTTTTACCTCACCTTTTGAGAATTTTCTCCCTATTCCGTTTTCCCATCTTAATGAACTCATGTATTTTGGGAAATAGCAGGAAGAATCAACAAATGGGCTACATCATACCAAAAGCTTCTGCGTGGCAAGGGAGTGGGCTGTGAATTGGTAAAGAGCATTATGGAAAAATAATTGATTATAAACACTCATCATGGCTGAGCAAGTGGCTTTTAGAACGAGTTATTGAAGTGATTAGCAGAAAAAACACAAAACAGTCTGAGAAAGAGATCTGCCACATCTGGGGACGGCACTACATCCACGAGTTTAAAATCATCCTTGATTTGAAGGATTTGGAAAGTATAACCAGTAGTCTGAAGAACAGGACTTAAAACGATGCTGCAGAAAGCCATCATATTTCTAAATATTGCTTTCTCATAGATGTAAGAAATAAAAAAATAAAGAGAAAAAATGAAACAAAAGGTATAGGGGAGGGAGGAGAAGTATAAATAATATGTGAAAGGAATAGCTCACCCCTCATACCTTCTGAGTGCTACACACTTGCATCTTAGTGGCAGAAAAAGTTACCCAGATTCCAGCTTTGAAATAATCTGGACAACTTTTCACATAGAAGATGAAACTGATATTCAGCGAGTTAATCAATAACATCCTCCTGAGAGAAAAGAAATGACTAGAGTCAAGCTTTTTCTAAAGCACAGTCAAAAAAGAGATGCCAGTGTAAATGACAGATGGAACACAGGCAGAATTTAAGAATGAGAGTACAGGAAATGCTGTTGGAGACTCTTTTTCCTCCAGAAAAGTACTTTCTGTAAAATGGAAGATATATTGATATGACCAATAGAAAAATAAAACAAATGCACATGAGAAAATATTGTTATATATTTTAAGTCACACACACACAAACACACACACACACACACACACACACACACACACACACCCCACATCTACATATATTTACTTTTGACTTATGGAAAAAATAATTTTACTGAAATAATAAAAGTTGCATGTAAGATTTAGAAGAAGTTTTTAGGTTGATTTTAAGGGAGAATTACCTTACTAAAAATATCATGAACGTTATTAAAACCGTTTTTTAATTAAAAGGTACTTAAAATATTTAGGCAAAAAGACACAGACCTTCAAGGTGTCGCTCAGGTGTAGAATAATAGCTAAGGTGAAAACTGTGAAAAAAGATGTATTTCAAGTAAAAGGAAGATAAATTTGAGAAAAATAAACTCATAATGAAACAATAAAAATTTGAGGTATAGAATAGAATATTTGAAAGAATTTGTGTCTGTGTTTCTCTAAGTGGGTGATGGCAGATGCTTTCAGTAGGTCTGAGGGATGGGGAGCTTGAAGATAGTTGAAAAGAGAAGAAAAAGCCACTGCAAGGTACATCCGAAGATAATGAAGAATCCGCTAAAATAATGGTGAACATTGATTTAAAGCTTTTTTTCGTATACATAAACACAACTGAGAAAATATGGTGATTATGGTTTTGAGTCTTTGCATGAGTCTGTGAAGACATGAAATCTATTCAGAAAGTATGAACAGGTCAACGTAAAATGCCAATGAAAATTCTGTATGAATCACACGTGAGAGGCCAGGGGTAGATTTAGGTCAGAATAAGCTGAGAGGTGGAGATAATATGTAAGTGCCTGGGATGAAGTGAAATTTCAAGCAAGCTGAATATAATAATATAGTAATAGTAATGGAATATTTATTTATGATGGCAGGTATAATATTCATAACGTTTTCACTATAGAATAAAATTATGAAATTGTTATTCTAAAATCCCTAAACAACTAAGGAAGAACGTGCAAAGCTATAGAACTCAGTCAGTATGAAAATTCACATTGGATAGAGCTCACTGTTGGTGAACAACATTCCTCAGAGTAAGACATTTGGCAAATTTGATTTTCCCATATATTGAATACTTTTAAGTAAATAGACCATAATTAGTATAAATTCTTTCATCATCTTCATTTTTGTACTACCATATTTGATTCAATGTTATTAAGAAATTACCATAGCAAAATAGTTTTGAGAACTACTACATGTAGTAATAAATCAGCCAGTTAAAATTCTAAAACATATCCATTATTTTTCTTTGAAATACTAAGATTTATTAGACAATTTAATACTTGCTTATTAAATAAACTATAGACTAACTTTCAAAAGGAGAGCACATCTTTCACTGAAATTTCTCCAGTGTCTAGAAATAAATTGGATTTTTGCTGTTAATGCAATCATCCGTAGTTATTTTCAGGTGATTACATTATTCTAGACTGCTAATTCATAACATTCTTAAGCTTATTATAAAAGAATTGTTAGGATATTATTTTATCTAGGTCACTTTCTTAAAATAAGTCTGTCTAAATTAATATTGGATCTCATTTCAGTACCAAAAAAACTCTTTTCCAATGTGTTCTATCTCTACTCTATCTACAGTTTTAATAGTGCGAAAGAAATATATGTGTACCTTTATAATGTAGTGACTCCTAAACACCCACTCAAGGCTACACCAAGCAGTTGTGTGCCTAGAAGTTGTGGCTCATATTGCTGCTGAACCCCACTGCAGCTCATGAAGGGAATAATCGCACAAGGCAGCTGACTAGGCTGGATCAAAGAAGGTAAGTAAATGATAAAATTAACGGATGTAGAGTACATCTTGGAGGAAAAGAACAAGGAAGACCGAATTTCTCTCTCTTCTGGCTACAGCAAGAGATTCTTCTGTGAGCTCTTTTAGGGAAGCCCTGAGCATCCAGTTAAAGCTCTGGGGAGCCTCTGCTCTGTTTGTTTTAAGCTCATGTTAAATCACTAGCTAACATGCCCGTGCTTTACTTTTCTCTGCCTCTCAGTTTTCGGAGCAAAAGAGAGTTCGCTGAAGCATCTCGCAATTGAGAGGAAACACATACCCTCCGAACGAGAACTTTCATCGCATGAAACTCACCCTACACAAACGAGGTAAAAGCACAGGTGTTTTCATGCTGGACGGGGCCAGTTGCTCACCCACGCTTTCCATAAGATAAATAATATGAGGCCTCAGAGTCATTGTGCGTTTCTGCATTGCCCCAAGGGTCTAAGACCTCTGACTCCACGCTGTAGGCACAAAGTAGGGCCAGGTTCCAGGCACCACCACGGAATTCATACTACGGCATACGTATGCCCATGGACACACACACACACACACACACACACACACACACTCACAGTGTTATGTACTCCAACCACGAGTGAGATGGCTGTGCTATGGAGCAGGCAGCTTTGCTCCTAATACAGCCGCATGGGGCAGCCTGCTGCTCTCCCCTGTGTGAGTCTGATAATCTCCTTTCTTCTCATTTGCTGAGTGTGTTTTTTTTTTTTCAAGAATCAAAGAAATCATAGAAATGAGGACAAACCTATTGCTTTATATTGTACCTTTTAAATAGATGAAGTGTCCATACTGAAATTCCTTTTTTAAGGCTGTTTTGTAGGGGGCTTTGTGTAAGCTAAGGGGATTAGGAGAAGAGATGATAAAGGTAATTTAATGCATTTAAATTGCATCCCAAAAATTTCTCTGGATTTAAAAATAGAAAAAAATCTAATATAAAAGAGGAGCCAATAAATGCCTGAAAAGAAACTTACCTTATCGGAGGTCAAAATACAAGACTTCAAAATCAAAATGTCCCACAAATGAAACATTTATAACACAAGAATGTGTTTAGTATTTTAGTATATAAACATGTAGGATTTTATTTAATTGAATAAAATAATTACTTAATAATTATTATTGGTTGGTAGATACAATTTTGAAAGAAATTAAAAGTCAATACCTATCTGATATAAATACAGATATAAACTCAAAATAACCTAAAATATTTATTTTTTTAACTTGTAAGAAAATCTAGGGGAATTATATCTACAACAGAAGGACAAAGACCTTTCTACTTTATAGACAGCAAAAGAAAAAAATGTACATATATTTCTATATTAAAAACTTTAAAAATCAACAATACATTTGATGTATGAAAAAGAAAATATAATTATAAGCAAAGGACTAATATTGCTAAAACAGAAGTTTCAAAACTAAAACAGGAAAATTTTTGAGAAATTCACAGAAGACGTATACAATAAATTGAAACATTGTTGTACATTTGAAAAAATCTCTAATGTATCAGTCAATGAGTTATAGCTTCTAGAAATATCTTTATCCATTAGCTACTCAATATTAACACAATCATGGGCTAAAACAGAGTAGATAAATAAATAAAAATCATCTATAACTACTTAGTCATGCCTGAAATAAAAAGTCTGTAAAAGCCATCAAGCAATGAAGAGAGCTTTGCTTTAGACATTGTGGTAAGACAGTTTCTCCAAGTAGGTGAAATTTGAGCTGAGATCTGAATAAAGGAAAGGGATGCTTTAAGTGGAAAGTGAGAATGGAACCCCCAGGGAGAGATATAAATACAATAACTGAGGGCCTGAAGTGTCAGCAAGCCAGGTGAGTCCCAGGAAGGAGATAGTGCAGGTGACTGAACAGAGTTCAGCTGTGCCAGAGAGACAGAGGTAAACTGCCAAGGACATTGTAGGCCCCAAAAAAGAGTGTAAGTTTAAGTCTCTGGAGGATTTTGAGCAAAAGAGACAGAAGGTATAGCTTAAACTTATAAAGTGAAAATAAACAAGTTAGAGCAAATCTATCACTGTTTAGGAATCACATACTTGGCCTCTAAAAATCAATGTTTAAAAATCTGAATATGCGAGCTAGTCTAAAAGTCTTGAGTTTTAAAAATCAGTGGTATAAAACCCAAATTTTGTGTTCTGTGATTTAAAAATGGCACATAATATTCTTTGTTCTATTGTAACTAAAGTAGAATGATTTTCTCTCTTACAAGATTAATGAAATAATATTTATAAAATGTTTTGAATATTAAAAGTACTAAATATTATCGTGCTTCCTATTTCACCACTGACTTGTCTGTGTTTCTAAAAGATTTAATCCATTCCTTAGCTAGCAATCAACATTTCAAATCATCAAGCCCCTGAAAATAGCTTTCATTCTTAGCAGACTGGACCTAAAATAGTTTCCTTTAAATGATTTCATAACAAGAAGGACTTTTACTCTATTTCACTCAATCTAATGTCTCCCTGGAAGATTACTCAATCAGATCTCAAGTATTCTAAATTATTTCTTCAGTGATTAATTCATTCTGTCTAATAAATATTGCTTTAGCATGATGTCTATGGAAGCATAATCAGAACATGTGGTTTGCAAGAAAAACTGAATTTTAAAGCTTGCATTTAATAATGCGCTTGTTCATTGCAGTACTATAGAAATTAAAATACTATTTTGAGCAAGATATTTCAAACTTCAGACAGAAACTCTTTCAGCAATCTCAATAATTTCATCCCATAATGATTTCCCATTTGTTTTTTTTTATTTATTCAAATATATATCCTAACTCCAGGTATTATTTTAGGTGGTGATTTTAAATTTAGATAATAGAGTTTATATTAATGACAAGAGTCTGCACAAAATATAGAAATCATACTACAAAAATTATAAAGATATATTGTGCAGAGAAATTGATATTCCCTATGTCTTATGATAATTTTTTCAAATTTCCAATAAATTTATATCACTGAAATTAAAAATCAACTAATAGCAAAAGCAAATTCAGATCCAATATATTTTAATCTATTTCCCTGTCATGATTACAAATTTAATATAACTGTACTAATTAAAATCCACATTTCTTCTCTCCTCCCACATATAGTTTTCATCTTTTAGATCAGTACACAGTTTATTTAATACTTTCATTTTAATGATAATTAAAATATTAATGAAGTAGTATAATGTATATTGATAATACATTAATATCTCTACCTTTTGTTCAACTCATAACATTTTGACATGCATTTAATTTCCAATTAAATTATGTGCATTGTAACACGTGACTCTGTTAAAGGAATATTTGCTCATTACCAGGTACAATTTCTTCTTCCATGTGCTATTTTGCCCTTAGAATTAGTTGTTCAGGGCTGTTTATAAAGCTAGTATTTATACATTTGAGATGTATTATAGTTTACTTTGGCATTAAGCAGTAAATAAATATAAAGCCAGTTTTTAACAAAGACAGTATCTGTTAATAGAATCTAGTTGTACCCTGGCATACAAAGTAGAATAGAAAATCTACACCAGTTTTTTATGTTAATTGAAAGTTTTATGGATGTTGATTGTGGAATTCTATAATGGAGAGAAAAAGTGACTAGCATGGAAGATTAGGGAATACTTCAGGGTGTATTGGAATGTACATCACAAAGACTTGTAAACAAAAGAAAACACACTTAAAGAATGAATGTGATAAGCTATTATAGACGTTGATAAACTCTATCACTTCTTTTTAATTTTATCTTTTAAATATAATTACAGAGTTAGAAAACCTGGAGAAGACTGCGTGAGAGTTTCCCAGAAGTGGTATTAAGGCACTAAAAAATCTACTAAAGAATCACTTAATATACATTCTGCACAAAATTCATGAATTTGGAGAACTTAAACATTGAAGAAACAGTAATAGAAGGAAGATTTACACAGATGACCAAGAAATAAGGGTGACTAAGACAGCATAAAATTAGATGCCATAAAGAGGACATAATTTAGAGGAATAAATAGCAGCTCGTGGAATCTAACGGAACCAAGAAGCCCACTAACCAGGTAGGTGGAATGGAGAGTTTATGCCCAAGCCAACCTCAGTTTAATTCATATTGAAACTTAAAGCACTACTGGTGAGGACCTCCGGGAGGAAAGTTGTTTATGAGAGTGGAGCCATCATAAGAAGGATTAGTGCCCTCTTGAAAGGGACCCTAAAATATCCCCCAAACTCTTGGGTCTGTGTGAGAAGTCTATCTATGGCAATTTGTTATTGCAGCTCAAATCGACCAGGATAAGTAAAGATCATCACTGACTTTAGCAGTAAGTGTTCAGTTGGAGCAACCAAGGAAATAGACATTGTGGCCTAGAGGAGGAAAGGCTGCAAAAAGAACCAAGATTTCATCATATGAAAAGTGTCTCAGAAAACAGAGATTTCAGATATTGTTATAATTGTGAATGACTGACTAAAGGAAAAGTTGTAAGATAAGTCATTTAATCTGGGAGATCAGGGAATTGAGTTCAGGGTACTGAATAGGCCATTTATATGAAGCTGAAGCCATCCGGAAAGATTGATAACTCGTCTTTTATTAGAAACCTGAGCCAAATAAAAGTGTTTTTAATGAGTGATGAGGAGGAATAATCAGGGTAATGTCAAAAGAAATAACTGATATGTTTCTGTTCTGCTTGCATGAGAATCTGTGAAGCATATTTATATTAAAAAGAGAGATCTTGACTCTATGATGACCTACTATAACTCTAAACCTTTTAGTATGTGGTATTTTGAAAGGGTAATATAGTAATATATTAATTAAAATAACCTGATTAATATTATTTTCATAAGACTGTCACATGCAGTTAACATACATTAAAGGAAAAATATGTATATTTAAAAAGTTGAAGAGTTTCTGTTTGGCTATCAAATTAACTGATTGGTTAGTTATTTGACCTCCAATTTGGTTTCCCATAGAATACAGCAGAAAAATTAAAGAGGGTGTGACTTCCATTGGAAGGTATGCATCCTCTAATGTGTACTAGTTAGCTTTTATTGTGTGTGTTTTCAGGTATTACAAACTTGAAGTTAAAAATCATGTTCCTATGGAACATGAATATTCACCACTCTGAGCTACAGTTAGTGGTAGAGGACTTGTGCAAATAAGTACACCAACAGGAGTGCGGGACTATAAATTATAATTTTTCAAAAGTGTAAAACATGTTGATATAAAATCTGATTTCAAAATATGAGAAATAAAGGAATTTACTTTTGTTTCTTTATAACTGACACATGTGCACTAATTTGCCTACATTATCAGTGTTAGCAATAAGGTCTAATTCCTAGACCTTCATAAGTACTTTTTGATTTTGTGAATCTCTGTAACTCGTAAATAGAAATTTGGAAAGGGCAGACATAGAAGTAGCACCACAGATAAATTTGACTATTCCTGTTAAAAGTAGATGTGCATGCACCATCTTGTACTTTTAATCTGCTAGTAGATAATTTAATGGTGTTCTTTGTATCTCATTGACATTAAACCAACAGAGCTGACAGTCACTCACTCAATTCAGTATTCCTACATAACTTTCCCCACACAGGAAAAAAAATATGCTCGTGACTTAAGCTACTATAAGCAACTGTTACGGTTCATGAGACTTCAGGTTGGCCAGGTATTTCTTGTGGTCTTGACTGGGTTCACATTTGTTCCAGCAGGCAGCTACAATATGGTCAGATGGCTCCACTAATCCTACCTAGACTTGCTCCCATTCTTATACTCTGCTGCAGCCTGCTTTGGCTGGGGTACCTCGGCTAGGATGAATGAACCATGATCTATCTGATCTCTTACCTCTAGTATCAGACCTTGTATAGAAACATCTTGAGGCCTAAACTAAGATCCAAAATATTTCCACTTCTGCTACAACCTAATTGCCACATCAAGCTACAAAGACAGTCTAGATTCAACGGGTATAGATGTAGTTTGCATTCCTCGAGGGGATGTCGTAGTTGTAAAGACATAAAAAAGAGGCAGGGAATCAAAAACATATTTGAAATGTCTTGCACAGCAGTTTTAGGAGAAGCATAATTGTCCATCAACAACTCTGAGTAGACGAATCCAAAAGAGAATTCCCACTCAGTAGAATGTATAAGAAGAAAAAAATAAGTTACCATAATAGAACTTTGGCAAATGCTAGGAATGTGGGGTAAGGTTCACCTGGAAAGAACCCTATAAGCTGTTCAGTTAATTTTGAATAAAACAAAGTGGCAGTGAAAACAAGGCTGGGGGACATGGATTATATTTTAAGTCCTATCAACACAAAATCCAAAAAAAGCAGTGATATCTTCTCTCTACTCCCTTCCCCATGGGTGTAGTTAATGTTTTCCTAAGCCATTTCAGAAGGCCTGAAAGCATCAAAGTAGAAATATTTTTGAATGTGACTAGAGTTTGAATTACACTGACTGAGAAATCGCTGAAAACTAACATTAACTGGAAATGTCCAAGATTTTTTGTCACTGTGTATCAGAATCAGATATTTAAAATAAAATTAATCTTATATCATGGAAAAATGAAGTTTTATTTTTCAAGGCATCTGAGATTATAACTGGAAAATAGCCACTAACCTTCACTTCACAATTCTACCAAGATCTTATCGAAAGGAATATTTTAGTGAATTTGTAAGGAGTTTGGAAGGCAGTTTAATTGGAACTAAACATGGCAAAGCGATACTGTTTCTAAACTTGAACGAATGGAAGAAGCTCTGAGGTCTCAGGTTGGTTCCAAACACCTCAAGCATAATTGTTTTCACCTTTAATCCTAGCTGATCTTAATAATAGAAAGAAACATACTAAAAATTATCACATGGAAAACAAAGAATGTGATCCAATAACATCAAAGCATCACAATATTAAGACTGTAAACTAGCATCAACATGTAATGATTTATGCTAAAATAGTTTCTATGTAATAAAATATACACCTATGTACAACTATCCTCGTATTGCTCCTAAAAAATAGAATAGTCCATATTTTAATCAAAGCCTATGGAAATTAATAGGAGTGTATGGAGGGATTCTCTTGGGTTTCTTCTGCGAATGTACTACCTAGACACTAAGTGTTGTGCTTCGTGTTTCACTGCAGCCAATCGTTTCAAAAGATGCTTAGTCTGCTTTCTTAGGTTATTATTTTCCTGTATTTTGTCCCAGCATGCACTCCAAACCTCAGGTGGGTCATCTTTTCCTATCTCTCTGTTGTTGATACTTCCATATTTGTATTTTATACTAATAAAGACTTACTTATACCAATCTAAATATACTTGTACAATATTTTGACATCTCTCAAGTAGAAGTACTACATGATATTTGCAGTAAGCCATTTATTTATTTACTCTCCAATTTCTTAAGTATCAAAATAACCCTAAGATTTATGTAAAAAGAAAATAAAATTGGGTTATTTTCACTTATTTTTTCCCACAGAAATGAACAGCTAACCACTTAGACACAGCATGTGAGCAGTAGCTTATCATAGACCTCACAATTTGTGCTGTGGTATTTTTTTAACACTACTTTAAACACTCATTATTTCTATCAATTTCAAAACTATATGGGACCAAAATTGTTAGGTCAATTTTTTGAATGATCCTTGTGTGGGAAGCCACGCAGATCATGAAAGAAAAATGAGAAAACAAAAAAGTCACTAAATTTAGGTAGACTCAACTGAAATTTTATAAATTCCTGTTTTACCCTCTAATCTATATCAGGCACTTGTTGAAACATTCACTGCATTTCAAAGAGCATTTGGTGTTTCTGTGTTTTCAACAAAACAGCAAGGATTTCTAGAGACCCGTGTATATGAAAAAGATACAGAGAAGCCGAAGTTCTTTGTTGCTTGGAGAGGTTTGATTTGCAGAATCCTTCGTCAACAGTCCCAGGCACACCTCTTCATCAATCGGTGCCCTGTGGTGTGCGTTCCTCTAAATAGAGACACAGATGTGTAGCGCCTCAGAAGCGGAGATGTCAAAGTGTAGAAACCAGTTACTCTCTCTGCACTGGTAGTCCAAACAAAGGCAACGACAGAAAAATTGGTAAACAGGGTAGAAATTTGTGAATTCTAAGAGCTCTCCCCTTCTGTTACCTGTCACAAAGCCAGAACTTGCTGGTAAAATGCTGGTGTTGCCACAACCTGCCCAGTTTCTGCTGCTGTAACTGTTGTACTGAATGAGCGTCTGCAATCCAATTTCAGCCATCATTAATGGCATAATAGTTGTGAATAACAGAAATCACTTTAAATGTGTGTGCGTGCTCATGTGTGTTTGCATTGGAGGGTGGGTGAGTGGTGTGTGCTGTGTGCGACTGGAGATGGACCCAGGTCCTTAGAAATGTGAGGCAAACACTCAGCCACTGAGCTACATCCCTTTTCTTTAAAAGTTTGTATTATGACAAGAGTCAGTGAAGTTGCCCAAACTGTCGTTAAACTAGTGATCTTGTTTTTTCAGCTTTTAGGTAGTGGAAATGATTGGATGTGTATTTGGTTTTAATTACTGTCCTTAATTAACTTATTAAAGGCAGTAATTAAATACTATATTTAATAATAAAATATATGGTCATATTTTATTTATAAATGTGTTATCTAGGTATTATATTCTCAATTTCTCTTTCTTTCTTTTATATTTTGTTCTTTATAAAAGGGCCCAAACACCAGTATAAATCTGAATTTTCCCTTGCTATGTACAAATGACAGATGTCACTTTTTCTCTAAGCACAATATAAACTAAAATTAATCTCCTCCACAATAGCGAAAAAAATTGCTAAAATTAAATAGAGGGTTGAGGATTTACCTCAGTGGTAGTCTGCTTTCCTGACAAGCGTAAGGCTCTTGATTCAGGCCTCACAACCAAAATATAAAAGATAATATAAATAATTAAATGAAATGGGAAGGAAGCGAAGAGATTTAAAATCTACAGATTAGATGATCAGTTTCATCAAAAATAAGCACTTAGCAGCTAGTAATTGATTGAAATTTGAACATAATATATGAACATTCGAAATGTGAACAAACTAGTACATTTAATCTGAAGAATCTTTGTCTCTATGGAGAATTTCCCATGTTCGCAAAGATAACATTTAATCTACAAATCATGTTGTTTAGATTGCCTCCTTCTGTCTTCTGGTGTCCCACAGGAGGTGGTTCACATGAATCCTCTTTTCACTATTCCTCATCACTGTTTTTACAATGACATACAGAACCCTGACCCACCAAATTGTGACCTTTGCAGTCTTCCCTGGGGAAACATCGCTCCATACATCAGTGCCACCAACCACCTCTACCTCTCCTGGTTCTTGTTCCCAAGGTAGATTTGAATTTTTAAAAAGTCCATGATGTTTCAAATTACTGCATTTTCTCTATAATTTCTATGTATCCAAGGCTTTAATATTCTCAAAAGAAATTCTTTTCTCGTGTAATTTTCATTGCAAATAGCAGAACACTAGAGTTTTATTTTTGTTTTTGTTTTTTTATCTTCATATTCTCCTATATCATACCATTCAGAGAAGGGCGTTTTTAGTACCACAGTATCATCTGTGATATATATTCCATTTTGCAGCTTTGGCAAAACCCAGACCATGCAAATAAAATAAACATGGCTGTTGACTCTGTGCGAGGCTTTGTGCTGTGGAGGAGTGTAGACAAAGAGCATCACTGGGAGCAAGCTTAGTGGTTTCGTATAAAAATATGGGCAAATGGGGGATTATGAAAAGATTCAAGCAGAGAGATTATATGACTCTGTTGTCACATAGGTGGCTCAGGAAAAAAATCATATTTTGAATAAACCTTAGAAATGTAACACAGTAACACAGAGGGGAAGGAGCTAGGATAATAGTCGAAAGCATATCACAGTATTAGCAAGAAAGGAAATTGGCATTTGTGAGACTGACTGTGATGAAAATATTTTTTCAGTAAACTGTGATGTATATGACACCTCACTCTCTACCAGTCACATACAGGTAATGGTTAGTACACACACACACACACACACACACACACACACACACACACACATTCCCCTCGGGAACTATGAAAAGTATTCAGAAATGATTGAACTGTATCATCAGTGTATAACTTGACTCATATCAAGCTATTTCTGCTATCAATTTGAGCTGAATATGGTGGCTAATGCCCGTGATCCCAGCTCTTGGAGTCCTACCTCTCTGAGACGTTGATGTAGGGAGATGGCAAGATTGAACCCTATTTAACAACTTGGTAAGACGATGACTCAAAAAAAAATTTTAAAAAGCTGGAGTTTAACACTGTCTAAAGTTTAATTCTTAATGCTGAAAATGCTAAAAACAATGAAATGACATATACTCGTTATAATAGTATAGTTTTGTTTAGAAAATTTTGTTCTAGGTGAGATGTTTCAGAGCAAGAGATTATTACGGTAAATATAAAAAAAACTATTGACTAAACTGGAGCCTTCATTTTTGTTTTCAGGGGAAAATTTCTAGTTACTACTAATAATTGACTTCACAAATCAACATACAACATGATGACACTTTACTATGGTGAGGCTTTCATATAAATTATGCTAATAACAATTTAAGAGACTTATGTAATTGCCATGATAAATCCTAGACACCATAAAAGAGTTTTTTTTTTTTTCATCCTGTTTGGTACCAAACTTTCCATGTGTGATTTCATAAATAATATCTTACAAGGGGGATATTTCCTTTGTGACTTCAACATTCTTTTATATCCTAGTTTATTTTTCTTATTGATGTGTGAAGGAATTTTAAGATGGTTGATTTGACTTGCTGTCATAGCTTTTATCTAGAACGTCCCTCAGTCTCATGTATTTAAGATTTGTTCTCCACCCTTGGCTGCTATAGAGAAACAGAAGGACCTTCAGGGAGTTAGGCTTAATCTAAAAAGATAGGTCACTGGGGAAATGTCCTGGAAGGGGACACTGGGACCCTTTCCCTTCTGCTTGTTTTGCGTCCTGGATGTCAGGGTATGCCCAGACTTACTCCAGCATGCATCCAGATCCACGATGTTCTATCTAACCAAGGGCCCAATAACCATGAAGTCCAAAGACCACAGACTGCAACTTCCAAAACTATGCATCAAAGTTCGCCCTCTATTAAAACTGTTTACTGTAAGCACTCATTGACTCAAGAATTGGATTCACTCTGTTTGAATCTGTTTATATATAGCTGTCATCTCTATCACTATGGGCAAGTTAATTCCTTCCTTGTAAAACTGGGAAAACATTACCTCCCACTGTAAGACATAGAAAGACTTAAATGAACAAATTACAAAAGCATATGGAAATTGAGCACCAGAGGTAAACATTCACATATTATTGACATTATTATTAGTCCAACATTTAAAGAATTTTATTTCTATTTTCTCATTGAAATATCATTCTAATTTATTCCCTTCAAAAGTAGGATTTTGGTTTTTTCCTAAATTTTATCTTATACTTACAATCTTTATTCCTTTCATATACCTATTTTATTTTCTTTTGTATTAATTTTCAAGTTAGAGAAATGACAAGATATTATGGATAATATTTATAAATCCCACAGATGTCTATTCACACTCATTCTCACTGTGTTGAACACACACTCACAGACACTAACAACAATATCTACTTTCAACCTATCTTCCTTTTATCCTTTTTTAAAATATTACAATACAATGCGGTATAAGGAATAATGGAGATTTTGTACCATATAGATGAATTAAATTATATAATTTAAAATGTGGCCTCACAGTTCCTTTTTGTTCAAAAACAAAGAGAATGACAAATTAAAGATGTGCCTCACGTTGGGCATGGCTGCAAGTCTAGAATATTTTTGACCAAATTTTACATCAGCCACTTTCTATTTCTAATTTAATTGAATAGGACAAAATTTTTGTTTTTGTTCCTAGCTTTGACTACAGAAATAAATGGAACTAATGATAGAACATAATATATTAACTGGATATTCGGTTTCATGCAGATTTTACCAAATTTTCATACATTTGATTTAGATATTTACTTACATTACTGATAAAAATGTAATAATATGATATATGAATAATGAATAAATGATCAATTTCCTTTGTGGGACAGTGTTTTGGAATATTGAGAATTGTAACTAACATTTAAAGCAGACCCTTCAAACCCTATCAATTATTGTTCTCAATATTAAAATTCAGCCGTTAAAACTGGAGACAAAAAGACTAATGTAAGCTAAAAGTAATCTTCCCTACAATACATACTTGTACTTTAATTCTGAGCTTTTTCATAAGAACTGATTACAAAGAATTCTGAAATGATTTGAGTTCTTTTTGACATCACTGTTTAATTAATGTTCCTGTTACTCTGATTATACAAGTTACTTAATTTTAAAAAATTATCTGTATGAATTCTTTCTTGTTTAATTTATAGTACAATAAAATTAGATAGAAAGAACAAAATGGAGTTATGAGGGTCTGGAGGAATGACACAGCAGTTAAAGTGCTTGCCTTACAAGTGCAAGGCCGTGAGTTTGATTCCCCAGTACTAAATGAAACCGGGTATGGTGGCACATGCCTGTAATCCCAGCACTCTGGAGGCTGAGGCAGGAGAAATGCTGTGAGTCCAGTGCCAGCCTGGGCTCCATAATGAGTTCAGGACTGGATCAGTCTGGGCCAAAGACCCGATCCTGTCTCAAATGAATGAAAATAAATAAATAAAGTTGTAAAATAATAAGAATAATGTATATACTCATTCTATAACTCAATCTTTCCATTTTTATTAATTTTCTTTAAAAAGGGTCACAAAAAAGTTTTAACATCTAATTGGCATTTTATTTTCTCTAGTATATGAAAATGTGTTGAAATGTTTCCATTGTTTCTATAACAATTTATAATTTCCCTATTTTGTTTTATAAGTGCATGTAGAATAAACATACTATTTATAATATGTAAGATACCCAATATTTTTAATATTCATACAAATATGTACAAATCGTTCTAATTATTCTTTATTGTCAAGCTTGCATCTACTGAAAGTTTTTTCAACTACTACAGAGTTATTTTAATTTGTATCTCTCCTCTCTCTCTCTCCCCCTCTGTGTGTGTGTGTGTGGGGGGGGGGGTTGTGGAGTGTATTCGTCTATGTCTGTACTTTTGTTTGCTTGTTCCCCTCACTCTCTCTCTTCCCATCCTCTCTTTTTCCCTTTTCCATTCCCGTTCTCTCATCCTCTCTCTCTTTCTTGTCTGGATCCCTGTTTTGTTCTCCAAAACATCTCAAGAGTAAAGTATCCAGGGTATTTTCTCAATATCTCAGTCTCTTCAACTGGCGGATACTCTGAGAGAAAGAAAACCAAGTATTGGTCTCACCTGTGTGTGTGTGTGTGTGTGTGTGTGTGTGTGTGTGTGTGTGTGTGTGCGTGCACGCATGTGCACGGGTGCACACGTGCTACCTCTGTAAATTTTAGGGTTACTGTCTCATGGATATCCTCAAAAAGCTTATTGTTAGTGCTTATATGATTCTTTACAAAATGTTTTCAACAGGAATATTGGTTTGTCCAAGCTGGGGGATGTCTTCTCTACTTACAATATCACATTTGTAAAATACAGTGACTTTGCTTGATGCAGTTGAGCCCCGGCAATTTTCAACACTATATAATTTTCCACTAATCTTTTCTCAATGGTCCTAGCAAACATATTTTAAAAAGTGTTTTCTTTCTTCCTTCCTCCCTTTCGTTCCTTTCCTTTTCATAAATACTTTAAATATTTTTGTGGGTGTTTACCAGTGCACACGGGAACACTTTTTGTTATATTCAACCTGACTCTCTGTGGGACCCTTTGCTGTATAATTCACTTTAATTACTTCTTGTACCCTGGCTGTGCTCCCAAATATAAGTCCTTGAAAATTTGAGGTCAGAATGTTGGATTTAGACACTCTACAACAGTGTTGCTCATATCTTTTTATTTTTTTCATAGAATATAGAGTGATGTTTTGTGTTTCAGAAAAGATCAACTCCTTTGGGTCCTAGCTGTATTACGATGTTGACTTTTACTTTGGTCCTCTTTGGCAACATCTTCTCACTGCTTAGATCTGTTCTCTTAGTTTCTAAGGTTTGAATTTCGAAGTAGTTGGGCAACAAGTCCCTCCAATTCCTGCCTCTGGTTTCATCTTCTAAAACTTCAATACTTCTAGTGTCCAGTTTTCAACTTAGCCTTCATTATGACCTGGTGATTACACCTAACTGAAGTTTGTGTGTGAGTTAGGAGAGCTCTGCCTAGTGACTCCCATAACACACCACGCATAGTCTTTTGAAAGCTTCATCATGTATCTCAGTGGTATACTAATTGTGCATCTCTCAACATTGAAATCAGTTCAATATTTGAGCTAGGCCATGTACCTTGTAATTAGAGGAATAATTCTCAAATCTGAATCTTCTGATGCCTGCTCTCTGTGCTTTTCACTTGATAAGTATTTTCAAAACAAATTGCACAATAAATTCTTCAAATATGATTTTGAAAAATAAGTTATACTGAAAATTCAGTAAGCTCAATGCCTTAGAATAGTTGAATGAATTAATAAATGAAAGTAATAGACTTTGTCAGCAATTGGTCAACTCTACCATGTTCAAAGCATTTTCAACTCCAGTAAAACCAAATATCTTAGGCTTTAAATCTTTAAATTCATTGGTTACAAAATTATAAGCGTTATAAAATTCAAATTACTTCAATAAATAAGAATTTTGCAAATTTGGAGAAATTGCATGAATAAAAATCACTACTGGTTTTATCTAAGATGATATATCACACTTTTTAAAAAGCAATTTTTAAATACAAGAGTTAGTTTTGATGTATATAGTAGGTCTTCCTTTTTGG
The DNA here is from genome assembly GCA_004027205.1 of Ctenodactylus gundi. Taxonomy (NCBI): domain Eukaryota; kingdom Metazoa; phylum Chordata; class Mammalia; order Rodentia; family Ctenodactylidae; genus Ctenodactylus; species Ctenodactylus gundi. The sequence continues at coordinate 184,685 of PVKB01001314.1, forward strand.
AGACAAGGTCTCACACTGTAATTCAGTCTGGGTCTGAACTCACTGTCGAGATCAGGCTGTCATCCAACTCACATCAGTCCTCTGCCTCAACATACCTAGGGCTGGAATTACAGAACTGTGCCACCACACCTAGCTTTTGTGGAGATGGGGAATCTAACTCCAGATGTTATTCTTGCTTGGCAAACACTCTAACCACTGTGCTATTTCTTCAGCCACTATAATGTCTTTTTAAAGCAGAAAATATACAACATTTTACATTTGAGTTGATTTTTTCTATTTTCTTTGAGTTTCACTAAGCACTGTCATCCGAGAATTATCCTGACTATGATGAAATACGTTGCTTTGCACTAAAGAGAATCAATGTGTTGATTCTATTTTCTTAATTAATGCCAATATCTTTAAATTTTTGATCCAAAAAGCTCTACCAGCTAAAGAAAAATCTCGCTTTTTTTCTTTAGTTTTTAAAACATAAGAAGTATCCAGTAAGAAAACTGCTGCGTACTTCAAGAACAAAAATCCAGAATTCTGAACATGGGTAGCTTATGAAGAAGCATATTAAGATTCAATGGTGCATTATTTTCCATATAAATCTCTGCGTGCAACTATTACTATGAGGTCCTGCACAGACTATAAATATAGGAGACCCAGCAGAGGCTGAGGAGACCCCACAGAGATTCCATCAACCCTGAGCATTAATTGTATACTTTAAGTGGCATATTAGAATCTTAGGATGTGTCTCTGCTAGGTAGGCAAAGACAGATGATTGGGAAGATGAGATGCAAGATGAGAAGGCATTGCCACCCCTGGAGGCCAAATGACAGGGACATTGTGATTGACTGTGTGCAAGGCCACTGTTAAATTGAGTAGAATCAAGACTGACAGAAAACTCTGGGGTTGACAACCAGTAAGTTACATTTTGTTACCTGAACAGGGATCAGAATATATTTTATGAAACATTCAGAAAAAAATTGAGAGCTCCTGTGAAGAAGAAAGAAAAACATCTTTTAAAGTATTTTTTGAATTAAGTTTAACAGCGTTGAGATGAGACATAGAACAGAATAAAGCTGTTAATGACAGTATAAAATGAGAAATCAAAATAAAGTTGAATCTTTAGTTTTTGAGCAATGAAGTTATCAAAGAATTTAGACAGTATTGATTTTCTTTTTCTGGGGGATAAGAAGGAAGAACAAACATTCTGAATTTTAGGCATGCCTGTAAAACTGATGAGACTTTAATTAGTGTTATATCAATCTTCATAGAAGAAACTCTATGACTTTTAATAACAGAAAGTATGTTATATCTTCAAATCTATCTAGTCACCTTTTTTGTTGTATCAAGAATTTCTCAGGTGCATGGATCAAAAGTCAAAAATACAATTTTACATTGATTTACACTGCATAGTTTATATCAGAAAAATTTTAACATCTTGGAATCACAGTACTGGGAATTTTGCATTTATCTCCCAGACAGATTTTTCCCCATTTTATTGATATGTATAAGTGCAAAATTTAAGGTTTACAATGAAGTTGAACATTTTTGTGCATTTATTTATGCATCTTCTCAAGGTGACAAGGACTTTCCCACTCTCCTTTTGTACTTCTCCCAGCCTACTCCTCCCCCCCTCCCCACCCTACCTCCCTGGTTCACTTTGTTTTTCACTTTAAGTACCATGAGATAGTTGTGATCTGGGTTTCTCATATCAGAGAGACCATTCAATGTTTCACCTTCTGCTTCTGACTCATTTCACTGAGCGTGATGTTCTCAAGTTTCTTCCATTTGCCTGCAAAAGCCTCTAAACTGTTGGAATTTATAGATGCATATTATTCCACTGTGTATAAATAACACAGTTTGTGTATCCATTGATCTGTTAATGGGTATTTTGGTGACTTCCATATTTTAGCTATTGTTAGTTGTGCTGCTATGAACATGAGTATACATGTACCTCTGTTATGTGTGGTTTTGAACTCTTTTGGAAATATTCCCAGAAGGGGTATCACTGAATTGAAGGGGATATTTATTTCCAGTCTTTGGAGAAATCTCCATACTGCTTTCCAGGGTGGTTGTATGAATTTACTTTCCCATCAGCAGTGCAGAAGGGTTCCTTTCTCCCCACAGCCTCACCAGCACTGATTACTATTTGACTTGTTGGTGTAGGCCATTCTCTCTGGAGTGAGATGGTATCTTATCGTTGATTTGATTTGCATCTCTCTTATGGCTAGAGATATTGAACATCTTTTCATGTATCTATTGGCCATTTGAACTTCTTTGTAAGTGAACTGCCTCTTCATTTCATTTGCCCACTTTTCAATAGGATCCTTTATTTTGGTAGGCTTGCTTTTCTTCAGCTGCCTGTATATTCTAGTTATGAGCTTCCTATCTGAGATGTTGGTTGTGAATATTTTTTCCCAGTCTGTTGGTTCTCTTTTTACAATGTTGATAGTTTCCTTTGCTGTGCAGAAACATTTTAATTTGACTATATCCTATTTGTTAATAATGAGGATAGTTTCTTTTGCTCTTGGTGTCATGTCAAGGATGTCTTTGCCTACTCCTATGTTTTTTTAGATATTTGCCTAATTTGTCTTCTAGAAGGTTCAGAGTTTCACTTTTAATGTCCAGGTCTTTGATCCACTTTGATATGATTTTGGTGCATGGTGACAGGTGTGTGACTAGATTCATTCTTCTGCATGTGGATTCCCAGACAGATTTCGATATCACTGGTGACCTAAGCTATTCTTCAGAACTTCTGGAATTAGCATACGTCTCAGTGGCATAGTGTCTGATAAGCAGGTACCAGAATGTGTGGCCCATGCCCAGAACAACAACAACAAAAATTCTGAGAATAAATTCAATTAAAACTTCCTGCCACTCCTCTCAGAATAGTAACTTCAAGTTATGAACTTATTTCTTAACTCATTTCTTAATTCTCTCTTAACACATTTTGCTTGCTCTATTGCTTTTAGGGCCTGCCTCATGCTCTCAAAGATTTCAGATCACAACAGTAAATGAGAGTGGGATATAGCAGACTAGTCAATGAGAAAAAGATGATAGAAAAAGATCAAATACAAAAGAAAATAGAGGTCAGTGCATGACCTAGTCTGGGAAGAATTTATAGAAGTCACAAAGGGTATAGACTTTGTGAAATGAAACACAGAAGCTGGAAAAGGGTTTCTGATGGCTTCCCTTTCCAGGCTCTTCATGACCTGATCAAAGAGCTGGGCTGTCCACATGTCTTGTACCATAGCTTCTCCAAGTTTTTGGTGACTCAAGTAGAATGTTTGCTTATCCGTGCTGACCATGCATTTGAAGGCTTTTTCCAAGACTCTAGTGAGGGCAGCATGCTTTCAGATAATCAAAGGACACTCACATATAGCACTACAGAGGATCAGGTTTATTGAAAAAGTAAAAACCATTTCCTATGGCTGACATAGTCCCAAAAGTGTACCAGGGCAAGCTTTGGATAGAAGAAAAGGACCCACTCCAAACTTGTGAACTCCTTTTCCTCAGAGGCTGCTCTCCAATTCCAGGATTGGCCTGATCCGACACCAGGAAAAATGAATTTATGTGGATTCCATGGACAGCACTGGAAGCTTTATGACAGTAGCTTCTAGCCAGTAAATTCTGAACCCTTCACAACATGTGAAAAAAACTCCTGTTCACTCAAGTGTTTCATCTTTTTAATGTCTAGCTTTCCCGCAGCCTTAATCTCCTGCCTCATTTCTTCCCTGAGAGACATAATCTCCACGATTCTTTAGGAGTTGCTGAGGGCCTCTGAGTGGCAACCAGAAATAACACACTGCTCGTGCGGGAAGTAGTGCTGCTGTGGCCTATTGCTAGAAGAAACGTGCACAATGCGTGACGTTAAAATGTCATCGTGCTCTATGGGGTTGCTTTTAGTCTCAGAACTAACACATAATTATAAAAGCATGCACTGTGGCCTTTTACCTTTACTTAAGCCAGCCATTTTGGAAACTATTCCCCATTGTGCCCATTAAGCCTGCTAATGTCTGACTAACTGCCCATAACATAAGCAAGGCCATTGCAACAAAAGAATGCCACAATATCAAGAAGAAGGGGGGAGAAATAGCATATAATTTTCAGAATAAATGTGAAATTTTTTTTTTCCTGGAGAAGTGCAGATGACTGAGGAGTAGGTAGCCAGAGGGCACCATTCTGATGCTAACACACCCACAGACTGATACCAGTCGTGAATATAGATGCAGGGCTACCAGTCAAATTTTAACAACCTAAATCCAACAAGGGAAAAAATAATATATACTATCTACCAATGCTTAGTTTTGGAATGACTAATTTAACATTTGAAATTTAGAAAATGCAAATCATCATATTAATATGAAGAGATTACAGGCGACAGTCAAATGAACATACAAGTATGTGTAGAAAGTCATGTGACCTGTTCTGCATTTTGTTTTATGTCCTCTCAGTACTGCAGGAGTAGAATTTTCTCAATTTGATTCATGTCGTTTTGAAAAATTTAGAGCAGGATAAGCTGAGAATGACTGCACTTATTACTTCTTTCTACATATTATTGGAGATCCTACCAAGTACAATAAGACAAGAAAAATAAAAGTTATAGTAACAGAAAAGCAGGAAGTAATGCTCTGCATTTAGGAGATGATGTGTTACATGTGTTAAAAGTTCTTAATAATTGTACAAAAACAGATGTTTACTAATTTTAGTAAGATTACAAGACGCATATTACAATGATCAATTCTAATTGTATACACAGGCAAAAAAAACACTCAAAATTAATAAATTTAATGTCATTTATTGTAGCATAGAAATCATGGAATGTTTGGATCATGACCATTTAAATGATGAATATGTAGCTAGATGGCACTGTTCTGATGCTAATATACCTAAAGGCTGATATCAAGTGTGAATATAGATGCATTCAATGAGAGTGTGGCAGAGATATTACAGAGCACAGAGACACAATATGATCCAATGAAGATGGGAACTGGGCATATAACACATAATAGTTCCACTGGCCAGATCAACCCTGTCAAAGCAGACACTGTTGTACAGGCAAACTTAAGCCAGAGGCAATCAACCACTCCTCCCACAAACATCTGAGGCATTTATACCTGGAGAGATCTATACATTAAGAAATGGTTTCACAGCAGTAAAAACTACTCCCAGAAAAAAAAAAAGACAAAAAATACAAGGTTTAGCAAAGATGTTTAAAAAAAAAAAATAAAGGAATGGGGTTGGTCATACCCTGTTGGTGAGAATGTAAATTAGTACAACCATCTCGGAAAATGTATGGAAATTTCCTCAAAATACTAGGGAAAAAATCATATAATCCAGAAATCTCACTCCTAGGTATGGATACAAATAAATTGAAATTGGTGTGTTGAAGAGTCATTTCCTTTCTAATAGATATAGTTACAATTGCCAGAACATGAAATCAACATAGGTACATTTGATAGAAAATATGATGTATATGCATATATTATCACATTATTATATATTTCATTAGATATACCATGCATAAAATTATATCATATTTTATACATGTGTAATGGAATAGTATTCATCTATAAGAAATAAATTATATTGTTTGCACCAATCTGGATGGAACTGGAGACCACTGTTTGAAGTGAAATCTGTGAGACTCAGGAAATAGTACCACATGACCTTGTTTATATGTGAACCAGAAAAGGTCGGCTGTATGGAAATAAAGGTTGCCCATAGAATAGTGTTATTGTAGCCTTATTTATACCTGTGTGTGGCACAGATGGAGGGGTGGGGAGTGGTTGGTTAACGGATAAAGGAAAGGATAGGAAAAACTAATATTTCATTGCAAACTGTGATAACTAAAACAATAATTAACCGAATATTTAATAATAAGAGTGGATTTTGAATGTTCCCAACCCCACAAAAAATGATATGATATCAGGGGTCATAGACATAGAAACTAACCAGCTGTGACCATTACATGTTATATAAATGTATCGGACTGTCACTCTACTCCATCAACACATACAATTGCTAGGGGAAAATTCAAAATAAAAATATATTTTAAAAATTTAAATGCTAGTTCATCGTACATAAAATATAAAACCTTAGGATATGAAACTTTTAGAGAAAATAGAAGAAAAATATAACCTTTCATAAGAAGATTCCTTAGGATCAAAAAATTATGAATTCTATAAATAATAAATTGTAGTTTGTCAAAATTAAGCTATCTAAACTATCTGACTTTATAGATGCATAGTATTCCATTGTGTATAAATACCACAGTTTGTATATCCATTGGTCTGTTGATGGGTATCTTGGTGTATTTCACATTTTAGCTGTTGTTAGTTGTGCTGCTATGAACAAGGGTACACATTTATCTCTGTTATGTGTTGCTTTTAACTCTTTTGGGAATATTCCCAAGAGAGGTATTGCTGGATCAAAGGGGATATTTATTTCCAGTCTTTTGAGAAATGTCCATACTGCTTTCCAGAGTGGTTGTACCAATTTACATTCCCACCAGCAGTGCAGGAAGGTTCCTTTTTCTCACAGCCTCCCCAGCACTATTACTATTTGACTTGTTAATAAAGGTAAATCTCTCTGGAGTGAGATGGTATCTTAGTGATGTTTCAATTTGCATTTTTCTTATGACTAGGGATGTATTAGCAAATGGAGGCAACTTGAGAACATCATGCTTAGCGAAGTGAGTCAGAAGCAGAAGGTGAAACATCGAATGGTCTCTCTGATATGAGAAATGCAGATCACAAATATCTCATGGAACTTAAAGTGGATAATAATAGGAACAGGGAGAGGTGGGGGCAGGGTCAAAAAAAAGAGCAGGTAAGGTCTTGTTACCTTGCCAAGATACCTTCCAAAAATGCTCAGATCAATGTAAACTTTAAATTTTGAATTTATATGGAATCATAAAACAGGAAAAAAAATTAAGCTATCTGGCTACCACATATGGCCTTACAATTGAACCCTTCAATAATTAAAAATATTGAACATTTGCTCATGTTATATTCATTTTAATTTATAGTAGCATTATTCTTAAGAACTGAAAACAACTTAACCATTCATTAACATCAGCATTGATATATTTGTGTTATATCATTCAAGTAAAAGATAATGATACAGTGATATTCACAACATCATGAATGAATCTTAAATCCATGTTGAGCAACAAATGCTACAATGCAGAATGCTGTTTACAGGAAAGGTCAGAGAAGATGAGTCTAACATGATGGTACCCAAAGGACATTATTCATTTCCTAGAGCAAAATTAAGATAAAGAAAAATTGTTATGGGAAGGAGCATGAGCAAATTTTCTTGGTGAGATGAATGTTTTATATTTTGATTATAGTGGCATACATGTGAGTACACGCAGGTGTACAAATGTCTTAAAAGGTTTGAAATAAATATTTGAGAAAAAACATTTCAAAATGTATCGATGATACCTAAAGTTTATTAGCAAATATACATGTAATAAAATGCTATGTTGCCACAGAAATTATCACAAAGAATATTTTGATGAATGGGAGGACAACTTTGATATTATATCACATAAAATAGTCAAAAATTCATCCAATTTAAAAATCATACAACGTTAGAAATAAGAAGAGAAAAAACTGTAAAACAAAGTTAGAAACATTAAGAATACTGAGGTGTAAGACACTGTTGTAGGTTTCAGATGCACAAGTATGAAAAAGCTACATTGAAATATATTTAACCTTGATTAAATTCACATTTAAATAACTACAGAATCAGAAAAAATGCACATTTTAAGACTTGAGTCTGTCCATAATATTTGTAAATCTTATATACAGAATCCAGTATTACAAGTAAAATTGCAGAAATAGCAGAAGGGATCGATGTTCAATTATGGGAAACTATTGGTTAACCTAAAAGTTTTGATCTAAACCTTGAGAGTTTGTCTTCAGAAGATTCTAGACTAAGGATGAACAAGATCTTGGATGTTTAAAAAAAAACAAAGTGCCGGGTGAAGAAGCAATGTCAGGTTCTGCCCTCTTCTATGGCTTTTCCATCTTGACCCTGTGCAGGATGTTGTTCTGGAAAATAAAGGGCCACACAACCTGCTGGAGCTCTTGTCTGTGTGATAGTGTCAATACGTACTATTTTAACGAGAAGGCTAGAACTTTCTGGCTCGTCCATTTGCCTCTGTTTGGGAGGTCAAATGTGACATCTTCCCGACTTCACAGAGTTGTATAGTGATGACCTCTGTTGGGTTCATTCTCAACATCAACGACGTGGTTGAAACGAATTAGGATACATGGAAATGGACAAAAGTCTTGCCATTGTTCTTTAATGTCACTTTTTTCTCAGTAGTTATAGTTATTTTGAGAGCACATCTTACTTATCTGATTTTAAAAGTCTCATGATGAGTGCACTGGTCTTAAAATTAGACTATTTCCATCGATCTCAAGCAGCAAATTCACTTACAGATTTACATTGGATTGAAAATCAAGTTAATTTTCTTTTTTTGTTGTTTTGTGGTACTGAGGATCTGAAGTACAGCTCTGTGCTTTTTAATTTCGCTTTTAGTATTCCATTTTGAGACAGGGCCTAGCCAAGTCACTAACTTATTGGTGTTGGTCTCGAACTAGCAATACTCTTGCCTCAGTCTCCCACAGTGATGAGACCACAAGCCTGTGGCCCTAAGTCTGGCTTCACGTTCTTATAGAGTAAACCATCAGCGAAGGATTTCTATAGTCAACCTGACGAGTAGCTATACATGTCAGCACAGCAGTAGACGTTTTGTTTAGGTGGCGGTGTCAAATCTCCCCGAGGATAAAGCCTCATCTGAGATAATGGCAACTGCATAGAAACTGAGAGGGAATAGCTGAAAAGCATCTGCTTTGTCTGAAAAGCAGACGGACCGCAACCAGAAATGCATTAAGCAGAAGGAAGCATGGCACATAAGAGACAGTGAACCTTGCCTTTCATGACAGAAGCTAAAAGCGGATGTATACACCCTGAGACTGGAGCGTTTGATTGGGACCAGGACATTTGTTTTACAGATCATGTATAAGGATTGTGAACTGGTATACTTCTGTTTGTGAACTGAATAGTGAAAATTATTCAAAGATCAAATATTGGAAGTAGAAGAATGATGTTATTATATGAGTTATGAAACTCTATCCTGTTGTTATTGATAGCTAGATTGTCATTAGATATTTTCAATACTTCAAATGAAAACTACTGATAGTGTAGGTGGGGGATATTGGGAAATTTTCAGAAAAAAATGATCAGAATTCAATTACTTATTGCATTGGGTGAACCTGCTGGTGATCACCTATGGGTGAGGAGGGACACAGTCATTGAAGACTCACATAGTCACTGAAATTGGGAACCCTGGAAAAATTACAGGGCTTCAAAATTAAATGGTGAGTTCAGTTTTGAATTTCATTGATGTGAAGTATGAACTTTTACTAAAAAGAGATATTCCGTTTCCATTATTTTCATCCTTTCAAATCTCAGAGGAGAAGTATAGTATGGTGTTTTATGTGTTCCAGGCATTTGCAAATAAGATTTCTCTAAGTGAGCAGTAGAAATAACTGAATAACTGTGGGTCACTGAAGCAGAGAGTGAGTGTATTGGGAGTTTTTTTTTTTTTTTAAGATTTCCTTTACGTGGTCATATAACAAGCACATGTGCTAAGAACATCTATCTATATGCTCCTTCCTCGTATGCCCACACGTCTTGTCCCACTGCTTGCTGCGGGAATGCATTGGATGTATTTACTCCTCTTAGCAGCAACCACCACCACTACACCTGCGAAGGAAATGCAGCAAAAGAACCTGCCATCAGGGCAAAAATGGATCCTCTATGAGCCGTCATTATTTGGGTTCATAATCAGAGACTTGAATCACTGGATGTATACACCTGATTCTGCAAGTATTGTTTCAATAATAAAACCTTTCAAATATATTATGCTTGCTCATATTCATATTTGGTGCATGCAACATTATAAAGCTATTAAGCATTTGTGCATATTAATTTACAAATATCAATCTATCGGCTTTTAAAAGGTTGTTTATTTTTTCTTGTACTTTCTCAAGAAAATGATGCCATCTATAAAAATCTACAAGTAATTCATGCTCAACAGAAAATGCAACAGAATTTTTTCCCAACAAATATAAGATTTTCATAGCCCTCTTCAAATAATCTAAGTTTGTATCTTAAGAAATTAGAAACATTTACTGAAAACAATTATTTTACTAAAATACTTAAATATGTTGTCTTGAACGTAACTTTCTACTCTTTATACCTTTAGATCTTTTTAGCTTTAAATGAGTATATTTCAGTTTGTCTAATATATGTGTGCAAAACATAATGAAATCTAGAAGAAATTCACTTATTCTTTTGCTTACATACGCAAACTTGGAGGCCACTAATAACACTATTTAAAATACTCACTTTAGAATACTTTGTATCTTGTGTGTAAAGAATATAATTGATTCATAAGAAAGCAAAATACAAGTGCATAAGTAAAACAATCTGTTTTAAATATTTTAATACACATTGACCTTTAGAATATTTGAGAAAATGAATTTTATGATTTAAAAATTTGAAGTTATTTCCTCACACAAAATAGACTGAAAAAATCTGTTCTTGATTTAATAACACAAAATGCTTAAATGTAGGTATTAATATGTTAATTTACTATAATGTGGCTAAAGCATGAAAGTTCTATTAGTTCAATTATAATTCTTCCTAAAACGCTTCAAGAATTTATAAATGTGAATAATTATTCCAGATAATAATTGTGCATTTTTAAAAAATGAGCCTTTATTTTGGAAACTGAAGGACAGCTGAAAGATGTTTAGCCAGGAAGATAACAAATACATATCAAACCAATTTCAAATATATTTGCATACTATTACTTTATTAATATTGTGTGCTTAAGATATTTACTCAATTATAGCATGCTTGCCTTACATGTGCAAAGGCCCCAGAACTGAAAAATACAAAATGCAACATAAAAATCAAACGCATAAAATGAAAAACGAACAAAGAATATTTATAATATTCTGTAGAGAGAAATTTAGTTTGAGATAGCTGTCTTAATCTCCCTATAAACACTTTGACTGTAGAACATCAATATTTATAATAGGTACGCCTTCCTTATACTTTTTTTGAGAGAGGATTTTGCTCTGTGTGCCAGGCTGATCCTAAATTCCTATGTACTCTAGATTAGCCTCAAACATATAGCAATTCTCCTGTCTCAGCCTCTTGAGTGATGAGATTACAGAGGTGCACCACCATGCCATTCCTCTGTGATTCTGGTGAATACAGCCCAAGGTCCTATGTTTGCAAGGCTATCACTGTAACAACTGTGCTGGTCATTCCAGAAACCAAACTTGAGCCTAAAAATTACTTTCTTCCTTCACTTACTTGTAGTGCAATACAGGCACTTAGGCTCCAAGATTTAAATCAAAACTGAGAAATATTTTTAAATAATAACCTTAAAGGTCTTTATAGGTAATGACAGATTTTGAAGGAAGGAAGAAGGCGAGCAGAATTGAAGATGGATCCTATTATGGTTTGGTTCTGAAATGTCAAACAACCTTCCATGTTTGGAAAGTGATTTAATCATGGAGATTTTTGTGGTTTGAATCTGGAGTGTCTCTCAGAAGGCTCATCTCATGTATTTGAATGTAGTGAGATGTAACTATGAAACCATGTGCTCTTGGGAAGGAGGGCTTGGCTGGAAGGGGTGGATGCTTTGGTTTGACTTGAAAGGGTTGTGTCAATTTGTTGAGATTGGGTGTTGCCCAGGGCAGAGCTTTCAGGTTTGTGTTACTGACTTGAGGGCAAGGAAGTAGGTTAGTGGCACTCATCCTCCATACCAGTGTCCCAGTTGTAGGCTTACAAAAAGTAAAGGAAGGAAAAAAGAAGTATTGTTGCAGCTTCTTCCTGGGAAAGCTCTAGCTTTGCCTGAGTTTCCCTGCACGGTCTTGCTCCTGCTTCACTTGTTTTTTGCCTACAATGCGTTGAGCAGCTATCTACCTCCCCCACCATGTGCCTGCACTACAGCTGGCTGCTTCAGGTATGGACTGTGGAACACCTTCTGAAACAGTGAGCTTAATAAATCTTTCCTTCCTTAAACTCTGAATGTTGGTTATTCTCTTAGAGCAACAAGAAATTAACTAAGAAAGGAATTGATCCATCCATATCTTGTTCTTTAAGATGTGAGGCATGACATGACCTAGAAAGGGTGGGTCACTGGAGTATGAACTGTAAGGGCCACGCTAGCTCCACCCTTAATCATTTGTCTCTGCTTCCTGTTTTTACATGCTGTGTACTGCTTTTGTCTGCCCACGCCCTGCCTCATGCTCTTCTACCATTGCCAGCCACCCATGAATGAACTGAGAATTTTTGAATAAAACCTTTCCTCCCTTAAGATGTGGATGTTAAATATTGTGTCTGTGTAAAAAAAAAAGTGGCTGACACAAGAGAAAAATATAAATAAAATTTTGTGTGTTGGGACATTTTATGAGAACACTCCAGAGCCATAGATTTCTTTTGCTTAATGAGTATTAGTTAAACACAAACCATGTGTAGACTTCATTCTAGTTGCTGAGACAGATTGGAATTCTCTCTACTACCTAAAACGATTTCACTACTTATCAAACACTCTGATCTAATTCTTCATACAAGCAAACAAGCAATACGAGTTTAATCATCAGTCTGTACTGAATGTTCTGCTTCATGTTTTGGTCGTATATAAGAATGCCTTGCTCTAAGACTATCCATACAACGTACTGCTATTGATGAGCTCTTCTTCCTCCCAGAAACATAGCATGACTCCACTACCTAGCAGTCTTCATAGTTGCAATGTCTGGCCAAAAATGCAGTGTTTTCTTAAATTTAAAAATTACACTAAGGACGGTACACTTTAATACCACCCCCCAAGCATTGTTCTCACTGCTTGAACACACTTATTCCATCATTCTTGAAACTTTCTGAAGGAGTTCCGTAAGTTTTTTATTGTATTTCTAACTGTACTGTTGGGGATTCCTGATGTTTTTAATACATTTAAACTCACTGACAGTTTTATATTGAAAATTAGACAAAAAATGCACAGTACCATATATGCAAAGTAGGTCAGATGACCACCCGCCACAATGTTTTTATGAGCCTGGCTTTCTACTGCTTGGTACTCAGGAGCAGCCATCATCAGTCTTGTAAAGACACGAGCCAAAGAAGACTTCCAGAACTGCTCCAGAAAGTGCGGAGAACAGGAGGATTATTGAGTATGAAGCAAGCAGGAAAACCCTGAGTGGGATTAATGGCAATGTGTCTTTTACTCTCACAAATTTTATTGAAACGCCCACCATACATTTTGTTCATACCAAATCTGTATGGCCATGAGTCTCAGTCAGTAGAATGTGAATGATAGCAATTGAGCACTGCTACAACGGTCCCCCCACAAAACTTCTAAGCGACACTTTAAAATCTGTTTTCCCTGGATGCAACAAACTCATGTAGAATAAAGACTGAGTGGAATGCTGATCAAAGATAATGAAATCTTACTGAGTCCTTGAACCAATGTGGATGAGATTCCCACAAGCACTCTGCAAACTCAACTAAACTGTACTTCAGCAATAATAATAATAATAATAATAATAATAATAATAATAATAATAATAAATTTTATTTACAATAACTGGAATTTAAAATTGTTAATTATAACATTTAACATATGCAGAATAAAAGATTCATTCTACCTCAACTGCTAGTTTTCAAACTCTAAGTTTCTTCTGCTGGCAAGTTTAACCTATAGATAAACAAATCTAAATACTTGCAAGAGTCGGTAAGAGTTATGATGAAATCGTTTATATGTATTTTTGAGGAGATCTTAGGCCTAGTCTAAAGATAGTAGAAATTATTTCATTCCAGGTTTATTCTTTTCTCTCATTATTGGTTTAAACATGTTAATATCTCTGATATATTTCTGGTTGTTGGCCTTAATTGTCACAGAACATTTGTCTAGGAAGTGCTGGGTTTATAGAAAGCAATCAATATATTTATTTTCCTTTCTAATAAAAGGATGATTCATGATGTGAATGTAACATAGTGTACAATAAAACAATAATTTGTACTTTTCAGTATAGTCCCTTTGTCTTCCAATATACCATAAAGACTGTAACTTATCTTTATGTCCTTGTAACGTTTAAAATCTTGTTTCTTACATAAAATAACATCAATAAATGATTGCGGAACAAATGCCCAATAAATATTTGCAGAATTGACTTTTAGACTTGGCTTCTCCCATAAATATGAAATGTATTCATTTTGTATAGTCTTCTAAAATTACTTTTGTCTATAAATTCACATTTTCTTCTCAGAGGAAAACTCTATGATCAATGTGAAAGACTGTTTTTCATCCTTCTACAAGGTAGGTATTTCTTCTGAATAAAAAGAATATGCATTAGAGAGATTTAGAGACACCAAGATGATCAGCAATCATGTAGTTCAGTTTCTCTCTATTTTCATTAAAGAGGTGAAAGGACTTCAGAGTTCATGAGACACTAAAATTAATGATGCGTCCTAATTAAGCAAATGTTCAGTTCCTCTTCTTGATTACAACACTTTAAAAAATCTAAGGAGAAAAAGATCAAATTGCTTCACGTTAATCTCCCTCAAGAAAATAAAAATCAGCCCCCTCTCTGTCAGTCATACTCTGTAGTCTCATTTTGGAGCTCAAGTTTCATTTAATTTTTTACTAATTTTCACTAACTTCTGCACTTAATCTTTTTGGGTTTTAGTGTCTTTTCTTCATACTAAGGTTTGTGCTTTTCAAAATATTCTTCCGATTTATTGAAAATTATGCATTTTCTTACACCTACACTAACATTTTTATACCTGTATCAGGTTGTATTGGGTCCTAATATATGTGCATGGTTTTATGAGAACTATCGTCAATATAAACAGAATTTTGCAATATGTTTGTCCTTTAATTCATTTACTTATTTTTGGAAGCTAGTGTTCCATCTAGTCCTCTCTATCCTGCTTCCTGTCTGTATTCTCTGTAATCAAGCAGGGAGAATCAACCCAGTTCTTACCACATAAAACATGGTGGTTTGTTCAGTATCTGTAGAAATGGGTTGGCCATAAAGCAAGAGATTTTTGTTAAATCATACAATTTCTCAAGAATAAATGGCTACATTTATTTTTCAAGTTTCTACATTCATGGCTCTTTTACTGTCCTATTGCTAGGGTTATACATTACCAAAAATATAGTGACTTATAACTACACAATATGTTAGTTTTCAGTGCTAGAGGTATGGTTTCTTAAATGAGTTATCAGTATTTCATTATTTCTGCAGGCTCTAAAGAAGGATATTTCCTTTTCTTTCCCAGTTTAATAATCCAACCAATGTGTCTATTTTTTAATATTTTTATCTGACTCTAAACCTTCTGCCTCTCTCTTATAAGATTTCTTATGATTGTATTAGGAGCGTACAAGTACTTCAGAATAGGTCTTACATTTCCAGGTGCTTAACATTTGCAAAGTCCTTTTGGCAATAAAGGTTGAAGTATTCTCAAGTTTTAGGTATTAGAATGTGGATTCTTGAGAAACTACTTTTTTATTTCTATGAAATCCACATTGATTAATCATTGAAAACCAGATATTATTTCTTTGAATATATTTAAATGACATAGTTGTATAAGTAGTTTTGAATATTGTACAACTATATGCATGCCACTGGATATACACAAGCCCTTGTAGTCACTATGCAACGAATATTAGTCAGCACAATAATGAAAAGATTTTTGAAAATAATCCAAATCAAGATGTTATTATAAAAACCTCTTTAGTTTGAAAACTTAGAATAGAAAATGTTATGTAAATTAGTTGTACATTTAAGCCCAAAATGATATGTACATTTTACTCTTTTTGGAGTATATTTTGTTTGTAAGAAGTTAATAGATGAGGATTTACACCCACATAAATTGCTGATGAAATTATGAAATGTATTAAAGAAATAAATTGATATATTGGTCTTATTGCTTCATTCCTATAACAAAGTAGGAAATATAATACAGTAACTAAAAACTCAACAATGTCTTTCAGTAACTGTTATAGACTGCTTGACCCCATCCATTCATGTGTTGAAGTCTTATTCACCAATATGATGGTATCTGAAGTTACAGACTTAGAGGAATACTTAGGTCTAAAATAGATGACTATAGAGGGTTTTAATGGAATAAGTGGTCATTATGAACATATTTCTCTCTTTCTCGCTTTCCCTAAAACCTACAACTTCATACACCACAGAAAAATCTATTTTCTTACATTGCTGATATAACACCTGTCTGCAAACAGGAAAGCAGGACCTAAGCAGTAATCAAATCTCCTTACACTTTGACCTTGGAATTCTTATTTTCTGGTCCTAAAAAAAGTTTATGCTTAAGTCCTCCAAGCTACATTACTCTATTGTAGCTGCCTAAACATGTAGACTAAGGCGAAACTAATAAATATGCTTCTATTTCTTTGTACTTCAATTCTGTTATTTTTAAAAACCATACAATTATACTTTGAAACACAGTGAGTGGGTTAAAATAATATATAGAATGTATTCATAAAATATCTCATAAAGTCTTATTCAGTGGTCCATCTTTATAACGTGATGTGTTTTACTGTATCAAACATATATCAAATGTTTGGGTTATAATGTGAGGGAGCTAAGAACAACTACAAGAACAAAAATGAAAAAAATGCATATATATAAAGTCATGGTTGCACTTTAATGGGACCAGTAGTTGAAAGCATGTGCTATATAATAGATCGAGATCTGTACTTCATTTTATGTATGTGAAGATATTATTAGTCAGAAGAAAGCCACACTTGGCAATACACTGCTTAACAAATGCTCCCAAAAATTTGTGCCTTATAAAATAAACGTGACTATTTTATTTTATTTTGCAGAATGTTTTCTTTTCCATGAGATATTGTCTTAGTCTCTTCGTGTTTCAATATGTGTGTGTGGGGGGGGGCGGGGGGGTGATTTCAAAAATATGTTGAGTTGAATTAAATACCTGATTGTGAGAGATGAATTTTAATTGGAATAATCCTGTTTTCCATATTGATAGGGCATTTAAGAAGTAGAACACACAGGTCATGAAAAGGAGTGTAATAGTGCAGGTTGTTGTAATTTTTCATAGTTTATATTGTTCAGGGGAAAATAGGGAACAATTTCTAGAACTAGCAGACGGTGTCCAGCTCTCAGTTCCTGTGAATACACTTGGCCAAAGCAATCGTCACGTTAGGGTGAGTGAATTGTTTTATGAAGTATAGAATTAATTTTAAGTTGAGAATTTTGTATGGCTCAGAAATGATGTCATAGAGCCCTTGGTAGAAAAATGATTTCCCAGTCCTAAGTATATCTTGAATGCTGTTTCTCTATTGGAGGATTCGGTAAGTTCATATGTAAGAGATACGCTTGTATTAGCTCAAAATAGGAATTTGAAGAGCTAGCAAACAAGTACACCATCGTTAATACCAAACCCAGAAACTCAGGGCAGATGTTCATTGAGATCACATAGAGATGGACATTTTCAAAATTAAAACATACAATTTTGGAAGAACTTCAAGTACAAACCAGATCTGCTCTGAAGATAAGAGCCAGCTAGGATGTGTAACATATGTGACTCTATTTTGAGGCTAGTTCAACCTAAGCATGTGCTGACATAATATTCAAAGGTTTAAATTGTAAAATATAAGTTCTATAACTTTATTCAAAGTTCAGGAATCATTGGTCACAAAATCAATGTTTTCTTGTCCTTATTCAAATATTTTAAACTAGTAACTTTACATTTGTTTCGCATGAAAAATAAAAACTTTTACATTGTATTTTTTGACATTAAGCCAGGTTGAATCTGCCATCAACAAATACTTTTCTTCAAATATAAATGAGGTAAGCAGGTTTAGACATTATATGGCTGCCTTATATAAAAGACAAGACTCCATGTATAAAAATAACTAAAGATGTATTTGAACGGAATGTAATTTAGAATACTGATCCTGTTTACGTTGACCTCACATCCTCCTAACAGCATTTATGTGTCTCTGTGACACAGAAACAACATTATTTTTCTTGGCAAAAATCAGGCAACTGAAGAAAAACTTGTGCTTTAGGACATCACAATGGTTAGAATAAAGCCTGTAGAGAGAAAGAAAAAGAAAAGTCACACCAGCATATTCTTACTAGAGGATTTTCTTTGGCAATTTTGGCAAAAATAAAGGCCACAGCTCCTTGAGCACACATGTAACTTGCTTGGCAGTGGTATGCCAATTATCTTTCTTTTGAGATTTCACACTAGTATTTTCAGGTCATTGATGATCTAAAATGGCATTTGTTATTTCCAATAGAATTTTAACATCATATTTTTATAAGGTGTGGGGTCTTGTTTTCTGAATAAATTTTATCCTGAATATCTTTTTTTAATCAACATTTGAGAAAATGAGGTTAAAGTAGTAGTGATAATAGAGGGAAAATATTAATATAAATATTTGATCAGAAAATAGACTTAATGATTCAAAATTGCAGTGATTTTTTGGAGCAAGTTTCGTTTAATTTTTCACATTCAGAGTCGTCAGTTTACATTTGAAAACCCAGTCCACACATTTTGGGAGAGGTGTTATTCTACACGCATAATGACACAGGATACAAGCACAATTAAAAGCTCTTTTATTTATTCTTATTTTTAATCACATTCCTGTGCTTGCCAGGTCTTCACGCTCTGAGCATAGACAGGCTGGGGGTGCTATAGACTCGTGAAAAACAGGAGGGTCTTATGAATGTATTAGTATCATTCCAACATGTAAATAGCCCGTTTGGATTCTAACAATGTATGTTTGATGCAAGAATGGGAACCAAGATGCACATTTAATGAAAGATTCCTTATTATATTAACTTACCTGCTAAAAATGAAAAATAACCTTTTTGCCTTTCTGTAACTGCAATATTGTATTTTAGAACCTGGCCAAAGCATTCCCAAAACATAAACATCTGGCCGCTATGCAAAACTATTTCCTTTCTTTGCAGAAAGGAAACGAGTTTTTAAGAAAATACAGGAGTTCTTTGAACATCCCATTAGCAAGCAAGGATCGGATTTGCTTTCCCTGTCTTCAAGTTTTTTTGCGTAGGATCTGAAGGACCTTAAAACGCTTATATCGCTTATATCGTCTTCTTTAAAAGCCCCTGGTTCAAATTCAGGCTTACTGCTTCTACTTTCCTAAGAAGGAGAAAAGGAACGTTTGCACTGACCCAGCCCGTGATTTACATACAGAGAGCAAACACATGAATGGCGCGGGGGATGGGGCGGTGGGAAGTAACGTGATTTTCTACCAACCTCAGGAAATAGGATGACTTACCGAGAACATTTTTATCCAGGGCAAATGTTGACTCCTTCTGTCATTCCGCGACTCACTTTCTGTAAGAAATCAATTTTCACTCTACCTTTTCCTCTTATTTCTAAAAACTGGAAATGGATGGAAAAAAACGTTTAAAGCTTTAAGTCTGGAGAAAGATAGACCAGAGAGGAGGGCGAGAGCGCAGGGCAAAAGACTCCCACAGAGCCCTTCCCACGCATTCTGTCTCTGAGGGTGAGCCCCTGGGGTGGGGGCAGAGAGTGGGCTCTAAGGAGGGTACCCCGAGGGGGCGGGGAGGGCCCAGGCTACGCCAAAGAATTAGCCATTCTCAAACAGAGATCCTCTGCCTCTGGGTCACACAGGCGATTTCCCAAAGGAAGCAGGTTTCGGAGAGGGAAAACTCGGAGGGGGAAGACGACAGGAGTGGGAGGGAAGGAGGGAGGGAAGAAGGAGAGAGAGAGAGAGAGAGAGAGAGAGAGAGAGAGAGAGAGAGAGAGAGAGAGAGAGAGAGAGAGAGGATTGGAGTTTCCTCTAGGAGAGGGGATGGGTCCAGCCAAAGGAAAAGGGAGAAGGACCTCAGCTAATCTTACCCGACCGATCAGATGATCGTTTACGCAGCACAGAGACGACCGACAATGGTCCGGCACTGCGTTCCACAGCAGAGCCATTTCTAGCTCGCTCTCTCGCGGTGGCTGTGCGGCAGTCAGCGGACGGGCGCGCGCGCCTCGGGGTCGGCGGCTCCCTCCCTCGGGGACGCTCCGAAGGCCCGAAGCTGCCCAGCTGCTTAGAACGGGGCGTTGGGAGATGAGGGGTCGGGAGGCAGTCGGTTGGCTGGAGTCGCCGGCCACAGGATCCGCGGAGGAAGTGGCGCCGAGGAGGGCGACTGCCGCCGCCGGTGCCTCACCGCTCCTCGGTTCCCATCTCCTGGCCTAAGCCTCCCAGGCACAGCGCACCCCCCCGCCGCCCCCCGCCCCCCCCCCCCAAAGCGCCCAAAGACCCGGCCTCCTCAGCGGTCTCCGTCTTCAGACCACCCCCAGCCCCCTGCCCGTGCAAACCGCTGATGATTTGGTCCTCGTGGTCCATCTGAGTGTGGGTTGGGTGGGTTTCCTTAGTGCGCCTGGCTCAGCTGAGGCTAGTGAAAGGGTTCGAGGGAAAGCCTCGCGAAACGGACCAATGGATTACCATCACTCCTCGTAAGGGCGCACCCAGCGCAGGTGCCTCTCAGCTGAGATCGCGGAAAGTGGAGCCGGTTGGAAGCGCTCCCCTCCCGGCTTCCCATGGGACCCTCCGCAGCAGCCTAAATCACTCCCGCTGCGCTCTCCAACAGCATGACTCCGGCTTGGCTCCCCAGTTCCTTCTCTCTCTCCTCCTGTTCCTCACACCCTTTTTACCTCTCTTTGCAGATCTATCTCTGTCCCTCCTCCTGTTCTCTTGGGTGTCACAGCTCCCGCCTTTCCCCACCACGTCGGGGGATGTAGAGTCTGTAAATTTTCACTTCGTCAAAGGCTCTCCACCAATAAGCCCCACACGGTCACCACCACCATCCCCAACCTCAAGTAAAAGCACCTGTCACTTTTTGCTTCCCCTCCTTGGGGGAACCAGGGCTCCGGGTAACTGGTTTTCACGTGGTTACATGCCACCAGGAAGCTGCTGCTCATTCCCAAGAACTACCATTGGGAAACTCACCCCTTCACCTTGACCTGGAAGACCATGGACTATCTGCTTGAATCTCGGATGTGTTTTTCTCACAGTCATCTTGCTTCCTGAAATTTCTTCTGGTAAGTTACTCTCTTTACGTTAGTCACTTAAGACCGGTGTTGTTGTTTTATAAGTTTCTTTTTTGCATTTTGCGACTTTCAGAACTCCAAGGTCTATGTTTATTAATTAGTGTGGTGGTTACGTTTAAGCTGCGATTACAGCCCAAATGATGAACTACCAAAAATGGGCTTCATTCCATCTCTCTTTTTAAATTTCTGTTCTCATTTCTATTACAGGTTATTAACTCCCTCCATGCCCCATTAACCCTTCTTGACACAGATCACTGGGCCAATTGAAAGGTCAATTTTTAATGCTTATCTAAGAGAAAGCTTAAAGGGAACTGACTTTCAGGGTTGGGGAAAGTTCTCTGGTCTCTTTGATGTTCAGAAGGCTCCTCAGGTCAGCCTGTGTTCACCTTTCTGTGAGTAATTACCCAGCTGAGGGAGGACTTTATAAAGTGTATTCCTCTGGCTGTCAATGAACCATAAGCTCTATGGCGCTAGTATGTGTTTAAGGAGAGAGAGTTGCCAGGGCACCATGTTTTTGTTGCAACACTATCAATTCCTGATGAACCCATTATTTTGGACATTGCTTTTCAATCCCTGCATCACACTTGGAGGTAGACTTCTGATTTGAGGAACCAGCCGGTGAACAGTTAATTGGACTGGGAGTGCACATTTCAGAGGAAGACAGCTATTCGAAGATATCACTGATTCTCTTACTTCTAACATATTGAGATTTAGGGATGGATTTTTTATGAAAAAATTAATCACCTTCCTCTTCACACTTGCCTACCTTCACCCTCAACATTTAATAAGGATATCCATATGGACACAGCTTTGTGGTTTTATGAACAGTTCTAAGGGCTTCATTGATAGGATAGCCCCTCCCAGTTGAACAGAGTTGTGCTAAGAAACATTTTCATCTTTGCTTTTACTTCACACGTCGAGGAGAGACACACTGAATGCAGATCCTGTATGTTTCAGTCATCTCTGATACATATGGAGGATTTTCCCTAAAATCCCTTCCTCACATGCCCCTCCCCCAGAAGGACAAGTTTATGGATTCTGTAACATTTCCCTTTTATTGGGACGGATGGAGGTGAGAGCCTATTGTTGAAGCTTTGCTCGTCTTTCTTTATTTTCTTCTTTGTCTTTTCCTTTTTTTTTTTTTTTTTTCAATTTCTGGGAAAGAACTACCTCTGTCGTCATTAAAAGCTGACGCGACAACCTATGCATTTTCTTTAATTCAAAAGCCCTTTTAGCTGGCAGACATAAAAGTACTCCAGCTGCAGCGTCACTTTACCCTCCCCACCCCCCTCCCTGCCTCGGGATCTTTGATTCCAGGGCTTTTCCCGCTGGGTTCCCACCAAGGTAGAAGGGCTGACCCTGGTCCGCAGCTTTTGGCGCCCCTCGCCCGGCGCTAGTTTCTACCTGCTCCCTTGGCTAGTCCGGTCGTCCTGCCTCACGAGCCAGGGCCACCACCGTCCGTGACTTCATCTGAAGCACCGAGGTTTGAGTGTCATTCGCCAACTCTAACATCCTCTTTGGAGAACTGCTGCTGCGCAGGGGTGGACGGAGGGGGGCGGGGGGTGACAGCAACTTTCAGCGCAGTCAGATCTTCCCTCCCTAACCTCGTCGACTCCCGCAAGGCACCGGCGTTTGGTATTTGGGTAAGTCTGTTCTACATTATAACCTGCAGCGAAAAAATAAATTACCTCCGAGAGGCTCGGGCAGCCACGAACCCTTTACGCAGCGGAGGATCAACAGGCAACTCCGCCTGCAGGTTTGGCCACAGCCCCACCTGGGCTACCTGGGCACAGGGACGTGGAGGGGCAAGTGCCCGGCTGGCTGCTCGTCCCTGGCTGGGTGCCGGGCGCGGGGACGGCGTCTCTGCTTGGGGCCGGCTGGCGCAGGCTCAGCGCTTGGTCCCTGCGGCGGACGCGCGCGCGGTGTGGGAGCCCGGGGTTCGCAGGGGGTCCCCGTCCCTCCAGAACGCCGCCTTTGCCTCCTCGCTCGGGCCAAGACCCCTTCGGGGAGAGAGGGCGAGAGTGGCGATCTCTGCCCACTCTTACGGCCTCCCTGCCTTCGTATTGGTATTTGTAATGAGCTATAACCCGTACGTGACGGCCGGTCCCTAAGCCTGCCTGGTGCAGCCTGCACAGCTGCCCGCGCCCACCGCTCCGTGCAGACTGCGGAGGGACTTCTCGGGATCCGTGTTAAAGGCTGGCTGGCCCCGATCCTTCCCTTCCGTCGCTAGCTCTCAGGAATCGGGGCCCGCGAGGTGAGAGAGAGTTGGCTTGCAACTTGGAGCAAGCGATCCGAAAATAAGGTGGACGCTGAGGGCAAAGAGCGAAGCTGGGGACGAGATCTGGCTCACACCCACTTAAAAGTTGGTCTTTCGTCTCCTCCCTGCTTCCCGGAGTGGGGGAGGGACGTGGGAGGACCTTGCTCGCCTCCTCCCGCCTCGTCCACCCTGGATGTGGGTCACTGCTGGTTTTGTAGCCGAACAGTGGCGAAGAGTTAGTCCCCGGTGGCCGTCTCTCTAGTGCCCAAGAGTTGAGGCAGAGCCTTTGACTTTGCTCCGGGTGGACAAGGCGATTCTCCTCCCTACAGGATTCCGGTGGAGCAGAGGAAGGGCAGGCTATACTTCCCAAGGCGAAAATGCATGTTCCCAGCTGTGGGAGACGCCAACCAGTTGTTGGAAAAGAGGAAGAGGTGACCAGGGTTACACATTAACCCCAGCAACCCTTCCAGCCCCTCTAGCCAGTCAAATAAATGTAGGTAAGGAAGAACCAGGATATAAAACTGTCAAAACAGCGTGGACGACAGATGATTCAGAATCGGGGACTCTTTTTTTTTTTTTTTTTTTTGCAAGCTATTTAGATTTGCCTTCCACCATGCAATTAAGCAGGTAAGGACTGGATATCTATATTTTATTGACAATCCTATAAACTTGCGTTCGATTCATCCTAAGATGATTTTTCCCTGCTTCAAGAGATAAAATTCATGCATTTCCAGATAGTTCTGTTATGATGCCTAACTTGTTAATATTCATACCAATGTATCCTGTCAAAAGCTTTTAAGTGCTTAATGAAAATTTGTAGTGTGCATTTATTTAAATATTTGACAATGATTTTTTAAAATCATAAATTGGACCAAGGTGAGAAAAAAAACTGGGAGGGCAGAGAGTTAGAGGAAGGGATGTGTAACCCCAGTGAAGGAGAGGAGATGGCAGTTGCAGAGATGGTTTAAAACATTGCTTCTTGCTAAGGTCACAGACCTTAACATGTAAAGGACAATTGGAAACTATTAAGGGCATCTGGAACTAGACAACTGATTTTGAGCAAATGTTTTGTGGGTATTTTTGTGTTTTGTGTTTCAATTTGGAGGAAAAAACACCGGTGGTGGGGGCAAGACTGTATTGTCACATAGGATAAAAAGAAGATTTTGCCTAAAGGTAGTATTCAATATGACCCCAGAGCAGTTAGGAAAACAATAATAAAAAATTAAGTCTCATTTAGAAAAAAGAAGAAAACACTTTTTTAAAAGCCTATTTTATAATCAAAGTTTTTGGATGTATAAATTGAATAGTCTGTAGATTTCTTCTACTATCAAACTGAAATAAATAAAATGCCCAAAATTTTCATTGTTTTAATTTTTGTTGTTATTGATATTATTCTATTTTGCTTAGAGGGTTTGTTCTAAATGAAGCAGGAAAAATGTGCAATTAGCAAATGATTCCACTTGTTGGAAACACTTTTTTTTCTCTTTGATAAGGTTATACTTTTAAATTTTTTCTTTAAAAATATTTTCAGTACTTACGTTCATGTGGATCTCCGATTAATGTTTTTGCATGTGATAGTGTTATACTTTTGAATGGATAAGAAAAATAATAATTGCAACTTTGGGTTGTAAATTTACCAAGTTATAGTTCTAGTGCTCTTCTTAGTTCAGTATAAAAGATATTGCTTAGTTCACTAGGGAGAATAATTCACCAATAAATTCTTATTCCTTCTTTCTTATTTAAGCCTCTGGAATTTTGGCTAGTAAGTATGACTGTGTGTGTGTGTGTGTGTGTGTGTGTGTGTGTGTGTGTGCGCGCGCGTGCGCACGTGTGTTTGGTGTATATGTCTACAATATTAGGTGGATGAAGCAATTTATTTTATATTCACAATGGTTTAATAATATTTTGAAATGACATAGAAAATGCCACACAATCATTAATTTCTCTCATTTTAATCAAATAATATGTGATTCTATTTACTCATGGGATATTTGCCTTTGTAGAAACTCAACAGTACAATACAAATATGCATCTTTATAAGGTACTATACATATTATTTTTCTTCAAAAATAATATTCTTAAGTAAATTAAACTTAGTAGGAAGAAACTATTGGAATCAATGCATGTGTTATACATGGATAAGTGCATATGAATCTATTACACAGATATACACACACAAACACACAAACACACACACACACACACACATATACACACATTTAAATGTGCACATGACTTCTACTATTAACTATACTCTTAGATTTGTGAGTTCTTAAATGAAAGAGAAGTTTCTTTTCAGAGTAGTTTCTCTGTGCATGTCGCTCAACAAGTACAGAAAAACTATTGCTGGACTTTGTAAACTTGATGCTTCATTATAAACCTATGCTTCTGTTTTACATAGTAAGTGATATTACTTTCTTGTAATATCTTTAACATTAAGAATTAATGGTTAGAACAAGGATCTATTTTTAATAATAGAGAAAAGGTAACCTACATATTTAAAGAATTCTGACATATGGGGATATGATGCGAATCTGTGACAAGTTTATCACAAACTCATATTTCCTTATAAAAATATTTAAGGTGTATAGTAATGGATTAATGTTAATGATTAATGATGCACTCTTCTAAAACTCTAAGTATTTTCTCTTTCACTTCCTCAAAATGAGTTAATGGAAAACTCAGAGTGTAATAGATCTAAACTTTGTTGTTGTTCTGATTTTCAGTTCTTGCTTTACATAATTACTGTTACCCTAGTGAGATTAGTTTTTGGACACTTTTCATTTATTTTCCACTCACCTCATACAGAGAAACCAATGTACATGTGAGAAGAGGATGGGAAAAACAACAATAATGAAAAAAGGATGCTTTGAAAAAACAATCAAACAAACAAAAACCAATCTTATTATAAAAATATATATGTCTCCAAGTACCAAACTATACCATTTGTTTGATTTTTCCAATCTCTCTCTCTCTCTCTCTCTCTCTCTCTCTCTCTCTCTCTCTCTCTCTCTGCCTCTCTCTTTCTATATCTCTTTCTCTCTTTCTTTCTGCTAGGGAATGAACCCAGGGCCACATGCATATTACTGAAGCATCTATTGCTGAGCTACATCTTCAGTCTAGCTGAGTTCGACTTTTTTACATTAGTCATTTAAAATAAAGTTATATTTTCACACAAGATAGAATATGAACCCAATTTTTAAAACATGTTACTAATGGATATTCTTGGCCTATTCTATCAATCATTGGGACAAGTAAGTTTTATCAGTCTTTTTTGTTTTGATATTATGTAATTTTGAAAAATATGCAATACTTTTTAAGTTACTATAGTTACTCTTGACAGTATATGTACCTTGGGTTTACTATTCTTTATGGAGAACAGTCACTGTCAGTAGTTGCTCTTGGTTGATTTCTCAAAGTCACTTAATGAGAGGAAATTTCTTAGCAGATGTGTGTTACCAAGTTGGTGATCTGTGTTCTTAAGTGAAAAGAATAGCAACATATTCTCATGTAATATCATTTAATATAATCATGATATAATAACAATATGAGAAACATTTAAAATGATAGACCTTCACGTTTGTAAAATGCTTTATAAAGTGGTATTCAGCTTACCAAAATTAGTCAGGATGACATTGGTGGTATTTTAACTTAGCATCTATTTGCATAATTTCATTTAGATATTTAGGAATATAACTCTGACTAGTTTCTGCATGCCCTACTATGTATGTCATTAGAATATTTTAATGTCTACATAAGTTTTTCCCCATTTTATTGATATGTATAAGTGCAAAATTTAAGGTTTACAATAAAGTTTAGCATTTTGTGCACCTAAGTATCTTGTCAAGCTGACAAGGACTTTCCCACTCTCCTTTTGTCCCTTCCCCTAACCATCCCTCCCTCCCTCCTGTCCTAGCACCCTATTTCACTTGAGAACATCATGCTTAGTGAAGTGAGTCAGAAGCAGAAGGTGAAACATCAAATGGTCTCTCTGATATGAGAGACCCGGATCACAACTCTTATGGAACTTAAAACGAATACATAAGTTTTTTAAAGAGTGGAAAAACAAAAGTACTCTGTGTTTGAATATCATTGATTGTTAGTGGCTGATCTTAGTTGTTGTAAGAATGGGATGGAGCAATAATGTTTATTCTGTTCTACAAAAAGGAAATTGAGTCTCCAAATATGAAATTTAATCACGAACACTAATGGCCTTTACCTGAAGAGATATCTGAAAGTTTTGACTTGGCCCAGCCCTTTTTTTTTTTTCCAATGGGAGTATCAAATAGCCATTGCAACCACTTTATACTGGTCTTTAAATATCTTTATTAATAACATTGCAAGGCTTTTATGATTATCATTTCCAATAGTATCTGATGAAGTATCAAGAATATTTATTTTCTATAACTAAGTTGCAGACCTACCCAGTTACAAGGACTCAGTAGATAATGATTATATAAATTATAAATTTATTCCTTTATATATAATGTTTGAAACAATATACATTGCAAGCATTTCTAAGGGGGATTCAATTAATATTTTAGGTAACTTCTCAGTACTAGCTAGTTGGTCTTTTAATAACTGGGATAAAATCCATTATGTTTCACTAAATTGTTTCTTTAATCTTTTATCTGATGTATTTCAATAAGCTGTTTTGATTTTTTGATTATTTTATCATAAACTAAATGGTTGTGTTTATTTTTTAAATGCTTAGTTTTTTCCAAGAAGATACGTGTTGAGATATGGAAACATTATATACAATCTATTACATTGAGAAAACTTTTATATTTTCAGCTTTATTTCTACATCATCAGAATACATTATTTTTTCACGTTTTTATTCATGAGTTTAGAGTTATAAAGGATATTTGTCATTGATGTGGTCTATGTTTACCCATAATTATTATTTAAATATTGTTCTAGTGCGTAAACCCTAATTTACAGATATGGATCCCTTTAAGAGACCTCAAAGCATAGCAAATTCTCTTTAATAGCTAACAAAGTAGCTACCATATTATAGTTCCAGCAAATTAAATCTATAAAATACACATTTATTGATTGAATTAATAAATATGTGAGCATTACATTCAACTGTATTGTAGTTCTGTACTATGTAAGAATTATTTCCTCATAATGGTGTGTTTCATTTAAATTCCATTATAGATTTATTGTGAAAGAGTACTTATAGATGGACCTAGTCTTCCTGAATGTTGTGAATATCAGCCAAACCCATCAGGATGGAGCGGATTTTTATTAACTTTTCTGGACTCTTGCATTTTGTTAATTTTAAAAGCTATCTCTAGAATATTGCACTATTAAAAAACAATCTAGCCTTTGAAAGACCAGAACTGAGTCTAATGCACTTTAAATTTCTCAGTGTCAACTAATGACCAGTATATGAGGACATCGTTACTTTTCGCATTCATTAATAGTCCTCCCACACAAAAACAGTTGTTTCTATGAAACATTTCAGATAATGTCACAACATAAGTCAGTCTGGAAAAAAATAATTAATACAATTGAAGAATAAATGTGGACATTATCACTCATTTATCATGTTTTAAGATCATTTGTATGCTAGCTTAGTGACACTCTGTGCAATATTCTGAAAGATAAATGCTTTTAAGATACAAGTTTTTGCAACTGTTTTTACAAAGGCAAATTAATACTTTAGTGCTAAAATGAAAACAATTAGGAAATTCCTGGGTTTAGGTCTGATATTTGAGTGATTTTCTTATCTTTGGTATGATCTTTCTCAGAATTTGAAAAAATATCAGTTCTGAAAATATTTATTTATAACTGGAAAGTTCTATATATATATTAATACAAGTGAGTACTTCTTAAATAGTAATAAACAAAGTGTAAAAATATAGAATCATGAAAGTTTGACCACTTATATACATGTATGTAGAATGCTATTTTAAGATAATTAACGAAATTTTGTTCACTTTTTGAAGATAACATCAGAAATAGTAATATATGAGGTCTAGTTCCCTCAAAATATTTAAACTGAACAAATCTATGGTATGGTGACAGCATTTCCTTTTGTGCAGGTAGAGCAGCCACTAATATACAAAGGCATTTACACTGGACATTTTATAAATGAGATAATAAATATATTTAAAATTATACTATGTAATAAGGCTTCCAGCACTTAGTAATCTAGAATTTCAAAACGAAGATATCAATTATCAACAGCAGATGCAACTAGAAAGTATATTTATTTTTTGTTTGAATGTTAATTTCTCTTAAAATGTGCACAAGGTGTTAAACAACTTATTAGTTTTTGAACAAACCATAATGACAGTATATGTGTCTGAGAAATCTACGATATGTTTATTTGAATGTACTGGAGGACTCAGCCTGCTCTTCAGAGAATTGGGTTAGCAACAGGATGCAAAAAAGAATGAAGCCAAGTCTTCTCTAAGAATTGAAACTTGACTTTCATATTTACACCAATGTGATTCCTGAGAATTTTTTCCAAAGGCATTCTATGTAACTTTAGAATGCATTTTAAATTTTATCTTTGATTAAAATATTTGTTTTAAGCGGTTTTTCATCATTACGAGGAGACACTTAAGAAATATAGAGGTATTCCACCCCTACGCACCTTAAGAAGTACACGTAGGTTTGTACTCTCATTTCACGTTTAAGATCTTTTACCTACAATTAGCATATTAACACCTTAAATATATATTAATATGATATGTAATATATGTTAATATTCTAATAAGATGTGTATATATAATGTGTGTATATATAATATGTATTGCCTTTTATGTTTTTCTTAACAAATTAACACACAATTGTATTTGAAGGATAATATAGCTGTGATGACAAATAATGTTCATCTTAGGGTAAACGGTAAACTTTAGTAGGTTTCTTTAATGAGATGCAGTAACTTTAATACATCTCTTAGGCAGTCAATTTGAAAAACAACAACAACACCACCAACAGCAACAAAACCACGATCACTGGAGGTTGGGGCAGAGCAAATATAAAAGCTTTTTTATCTCATTATTTCTTTTTAAATCTACCCTTGACAACTGTCATTTAAGAAAATCAATTCTGATTTAGAGTCAGCAGCTACAACATAAACTGCTATGATTCACTATTAAATTTATTTTGTTCCCTTCAATAATGCTGAATATGTAGGATAAGCACAAATTTAATCTATTCTGATGTGAATCTTTCATCACAAAACTGACAAAAGCTTTGCATGCTTGCTGTATTTTAGATATAAATTTCTAGACGTCTAAATTAAAGAGGAACTTTACTTGTTCAGTATCTTATACAAAGTAATTATTAGGTGGTCAATAAAATGTATCTGTTACCAAATTTTAGTCTCACACATGTTTAAAAATAGTGACTCCTGTAACTCTTGCTTGGAACGTACTATGTGTCAAGGTCAGACAAGATGGTTTCAAATGATTGCACTTAGTGTGTCCATGATGTGGCTGATAGATTTAATATACAATAGTCTCCATGAATCAAACATATTCATGTTTCATTTATTCTTTTTCACTTTTTTCTTTAAAAACATGCCAGTCTTTTTCTATAAATATTGTCCTCAAAAATACAGCTCATTTCTCATATATGTTCACTTTGCTTTTTAAAATTTAGTATCTCATAATCATTGAGTTTGCAAACATCTTGGGCTGTTTTCTATGTAAAATTAATATTGTCGCAAAAATGGATATATTCAAAGTTCTCAAAATTGAATATTAACAATAATGACTCAAACAGTCATTATTAGGAAAAAAGGAAGATATTATCAATAGTGGTCATTGTAAGGCTAGCCACCTTTAGAAAACATGGGCTATTCTAGCATTTTTCTCTTCTAGGTAAGAAGTGTTAAGGCTAATTGCTAAAATCTTTAATTAAAATATGCACAGTTCTGATATGCCTTGTTAGATAAAAATCTGAAGGCATTAAACATGAGCAGATAGTTTTTAAGAGTTGGTGCTACATTGGTTTATTGTTAAGGATTATTATCTGTTTTGTTATTTTTGTTCTTTTTAAAATATGTATTTGAGTGTTCAATAAATTGTGTGCACAGGAATAAACTTTGGGAATGTCACAACGAAAACACAGCCATTTTTCATGAGATGCTGGCCTTTTTTGAATATAGTTAGTTTTAACTACTCCAGTAACATAAAAAAAAATTGTTTTAACCATAAGATTTCTTGTCATAGTTGCTCTATTTTGAGATTGTGGAAGAATTATTTAATTGCTTTGGAGAGAGAAAACTGTATACAGACTGCATTTTCTATCTAGGGCATTAAAGAAAAACTATTAATTGACATTTCTGAGAATAGGTTACAAAAGTTCATGAGGTGATGATTTCGTTGATGTGCTCTTGAATTTTTAAAAAATTGTTTATTCATAATAGAAATATTTTCAGTAGATTACTACTTTTTATTTTAGTAACTATAATTAATGAAAATCACATCAACATTGCAGTAATTTACTAAAACATTCAATATATTTTATCCATTTATGAATAAGTTCCATTTATTGATGTTCTTCTACAATGCCAGCCTCCTTTATTGTGCTATGTACACATCAGCAAGGAAAAGACACAGTCCCTGCCTTATTTTGTCTAAGCTGTAGTAGAATTATCTTGTAAATTGAATAATGTTTTTGATGAGAAGAAAGATAAATTTAGAATTTGCTAACAACATTTACCATCATAGAATTCTGAATTTAAAATTTTAAATGTTTTAATTTTCTAATTCATGGGAAAAAAGAATGTGAAAATTATAATTTTGAAATTTTGAAATTTTTCTTGTCCTAAAAATCAAAGCTTCTTTTTAACTTTTAAAACCTTTCACTTCACTTTCTGTGATAATTTTTCCATAAAAACAATAATATTTCCAAGCACACAGGTTTCCTATCACACAGATTTCAGAAGATTCTCAGCAAAATACATTGAATTATTTTCACAGTAAATTTGGTCCCATTACAGCTCATGAATATTGTGCAATTGGTAACCATTTTTTAAGCTTTTTAAACTTTTAATCAGAACTATGTCTTGCTCTTAGACTAAGTTATCAAGTCATAATAAGAAAATTGTAAATGCCTTTGCCGAAGAACGTCACACTTTCCATTTTTATTCAGTATCATTGTAAACGACAAGATAAAGTTTCTAAAACTTGGCAAAAGCTAAAGACACTGTTCATAGTAAAATAGGAGTAAAATGATTTCTTTGTTCCTGCATATATTGGCACATATCAATAGTATATTGCTGAATAAAACTTTGAGGCATAAGCTATATTCTGCAATTGACTTTTAAATTGACATAAGTTTATTTATGTATGAAGGTATTTATTTATTTTTAGTTTTTAATTTTTTATTTATTGTTGTACTTTCTTTTTTTAAGACACCATCTCCCTCTGTAATTCAGGTTGGTCTTGAAATCACTAGGTAGGCCAAGGTAGCCTCAAACTCATAGCAATCCTCTTACCTCAGCCTCAGAGGTAGTGAGATTCCAGGCAAGGACTACCAAGCCATTTTATGTGGTGTTGGGAAATTCAACCCGTAGATTTAGGCTTGCAAGCATTCTAACCACTGACATATGCCAGAATTCATTTAATATCAAGACATGTTTTATTTTCCCAAACTGTAATTCTTTCTAGTAGTATCAGATTATGCAAAAAAAAGAACCAAATGGTACTGCTACGGTAAATCCTGGTGTCTGCAAATATTACTTTCAGTCTTTTGCCAGTGTAGATTCTTTTAAACTATCTTCTGTTTCAGTGTTTTGGTAGTACAATGTATTCATGAGATTACATTTTCTAATGTTCTTAAAGAACAAAATTGTTCGTGATACTTGTTACAGAACAATAAAGCAGACCTTATTCAAGGTGACTATTTTATAATAAGAAAAGCAATACTTGACTCAACCCAAACTATAATAATCAAAAAACAGAACTTTTAGTCTTCTCATAGTTAGATGAGAGACGTCTCATCTAATAGAAAATCAGAAACAACCGGCCTACTCATATTCTTGCTGAAGAGGGCCGAGGGTGTCACCTGGAGGGTTGTAGCTGATGAGGACCTCAATGAGCCAAGTAGACGAGTAGAGCAATCACATGTTGAGGGGAGAGAGTTCCGCTAAATCTTCTCTATCAGAATTCTAGAGAAATGAACACAGCAATTGAAAAAATCAGGATTCTTAACATAGATCTGAGGATACTGACTACAGTTAGAACATGAAGAGATCTTTCTCAAAGCCACCCTCTTATTTTCCATTAGAGTTATGCTTTCCAATCTAATTATACCCCATTTGGTCTCCTCCATTTGACCTCTCAATTTCTTTAATTTGTTTTTATTTTTATTTTTCTTGTAATGCCAAGTGCTCTACTACTACGGATCTACACTCTCAGTTGGATCTTAATTATTTAATGTCTGACCATTTTCCTAATGAACTAAATGAAGTTTGAACTAAATATTA
The DNA here is from genome assembly GCA_004027205.1 of Ctenodactylus gundi. Lineage (NCBI taxonomy): Eukaryota > Metazoa > Chordata > Mammalia > Rodentia > Ctenodactylidae > Ctenodactylus > Ctenodactylus gundi. Next base: position 218,565 of record PVKB01001314.1, read on the forward strand.
CAATGATATTTCGTCGTATGATTTTATATTGAAGTATTGTGATTGTTTTCAGATAAACCAAGTGACTAGCTTTTTTGGGCTTTTAAGAATAATTTCCTCAGTGGGCTGCACAGAACTAAGGAATGGAGCTCACCTTCTCTTCACTTTTTTCCTAATCAGTTTTACCATTAAGTACCAGCATTTAACTTCCTCTTTATTGGTAGGACAAGATTGTATTGGCAGGATCAAGCAGGAGATTAGTTCTCTCTGCTGTATGTATTCCTTAGAGGAATCCTCGCCTTCATTAAGATGGGAAACGCTTGAGGCTGTAATTCAGAGGCATTGTATTGCCTGCTCAGTTTAAATAAATAAGGAGAAAGGCCCTCAGCTACACAGGCTTAGCAGGGCTACTACGTGACTAGGAAGCTGCCCTTGAAGGCCACTCTGAAAATATACTCTGGGATTTAAAATAAGGAAGCTCAGTTCTTTTGAGGAGGTGAAGAGGAAGAATAATGCAAGAAGGTACAAGAATAATGCACGACTAATGGATAAGCTTACTAGCGAGTTCCTGCCCATGTTAACGAAACAGCCTGTAAGGTAAGATGACAATCTCAATTCATTGTATGTGCTGAACGTTTGCCATGAAAAAGCTAAGAGGTTGATTTTGTCAGGAACCCCATCTTGGCCAGTAAGAGCCAGCTCCTCATTTTCCTGGGTGCTTGTGCCCTTGGCAAAAGAATTCAGTCAAGACCCATGGCTGGCCAGCCAAAAAAATATAAGTGGAATTTATTGTAAAATGAGCTTATAGTTACACCTTCAGGAGAGAACAGGCAATGCCTCAAAGGTACCAGTGTCCGAGGAGAATCTGACGACATTTTTTGCCTACACAGTCTTGGGCTTTGGGAAATACGATAGTGCCCTTTTATTCGCACATAGATATGGTTTGAAGTCGATGTTCCTTTAATTATGGTAACTGGTGACATGGGCTATTTTGATTCCTTATTTTGTCCTTCAGTCCTGCTAATATCTAACTATTTACTTAATGGTAAGTTTCAAGGGCAGCAAGGATTGCTATGACATAATTGCTACTAGCAAGTTCCGATACTCAGTCATATGAAATGTGTTGAAGAATATCAGAGTCGAATATTGTAAAATTTTGGAAAATTCACGGATGAGAATTTATTTAAAAATCCTAACCTATCCTTAAAGCAACTTAAGGTAATTTTACCTCACCAAGATACTTGTCTCTGGAATTCTGAAGGAATTAATACTTCAGCTAAGTGGGCTTTCCATTCATTTCTAGTAGCAGTCCGTGAATTTTGGGAAGCAGGATGCTGTGATGCTTGATCCTGACTTCTCTGCTTCAAGATTCATCACTATTTTTTTATATTCAGAATTGAGGTTGGAAGTGTAGCTAAGCACATAAAGCATTTGCTCAACAATCTCAAGGCCCTGAGGTTGATTCCCCAGCACCCCATAGACTGTGCGTAGTGGTTTCACACGTGGAATTCTAGCACTCAGGGGACTGAAGCAAGAAAACTCCACACGAGCCACTATGTAGCCAGTGTGGGCTATATCATGACTTCAGGAACAACATGGACTACAGAAGGAAAGCCTGTCTCACAAAATGTATATGTAAATAAAATAACTTTTATAAGAATTACCAATGCATGAGAAAAAACAAAAATAGCCTTGTTTTTGACAACTTGCATAGCTGAAATTCAAAATGACTTTCTTGCTATTTCCTACATATTACTATTTCAACAAAAGCATGGAGATCAAACAGCTATTCCTTTACACACCTTTTGAAGTGCCGAAAAGAATATGGTAAAATCCTATTGATATATATGAAAAATAGTCCACATTTGGTAAATTATGCAAGATATATCTTGTTAATTTAGTTGATATCTTTATATAGTAATCAAATTCTACATCATGAGTATTTCATAAAATTTATTTCTTTCACATAAGCAACGTTTAGATTTAAAAAGAATAAATTTATAGCACTTGAAGTCTAAAATCAGAACATAATGAGTGTTTCACTAAAGTAGCAAAATAATTTATGCTAAAGTGATATAATAGACCCCATAATAGAATGTTCCATTGAATAAGGGAACTGGATTCTTTATCTGACTGTAGACTGTGTACAAGTTATGAATATTTAAAAATAATATAGCAAGATAGTACATTACATTTTTCATGTAAAATGAATATATTATTGAAATCTCACATGAATATTAACTGTTGATATAGAAAAAATAATATCTTTAACCATTTTTTTTCCACATTCAGGGATCTTTCTGCCAAATGGTGTTCTAAGCATATTGTAAAATTTTGGAATAATCATGAATGAAAGTTCAAAAAAAATTTTAACCTGTACTGAAAGCAACTTAAGGTAGCTTCACCCATAAAAGTACTAGTCTCTTGTTTTAGCTATATTCCTAAGTTTCACACTACAGTTTCTTAAAATTATACCTGTTAGAAATTATCTTCATATTCTTGCCATTGTCTGGTATGTTTGAGAACATAAGAACACTGACCTCAATTGACATTTTATGTTTCAGCAAAATATTATGTCAACTTATTTTACTGAAATGTTTATATATCCATGATGAGGCACAAGTTGTATTATGTGTTTATTGAATAGCTCTCTTTTTATCTTTAAGTAGTGCTGTGAAGAAATTTGTGATAAGATTGAGTTATCAAACCATTTTGGATTAATCTTGTAAATTCTCTGATGGACAGATCGATTCAAATTTACGATGAATTTAATTTTCTACCCAGAATATATATAGCATATATATATTCTGGGTAGAAAATTATATATATATATATATATATATATATATATATATATATATATATATATATTCTGGGTAGAAATATATATATATATATTCAGAAAAAAACTCAATTTTGAATCTATGGTAAATGTTTTAAAAATGAATAATATTTAGTCTATTTAAACTATCTCCTTCATTAAAACATTAAATTATACACAGCAAATAATCCATAAAAATCCATATGTCATTTCCCAGATCCTTGTGAAATGGTCTGAGACAGTACTAGTCTAATTTTTATTTCAGTTTCCATATTTTATATTTTAGTTTTCAATTTTTATTTTATTCTAAAGAGAAAACAAAATCCTAATAGTGTGCAATATACACCCATGTTTAATTATGTAGTAGTATGATATAACATGGAGAATCTTGTTTTCAATTTGAAATCAGTATGATTAGTAGGGATCATTATTTGTATAACTTGAATCTTATTTTTTCTATGTAAAAACAGAGTTAATAATATACAGCAAATTGTATGTACAATGAAGTAAATATTAATACTTAGAAATCAAAAGGACACATTACATATTAATTTTTAATACAGGTAGCATGACACTGTATTGATTTGACCCCACATGAATCAAAGGGAAGTATTGAAATTTGTCCCTGTTACTTGACCTACCAAAACAGAAGAGAAAAACTCTTCAACCCCGTGTTATTATTTTTTAAATTTTAAAAATGGCAACCCAGTGTTCCATACGCTCTCCTCCCCAGTAAGAAAATGATTTATGTTGATGTGTTCTTTTTGAGTCACATCCATTTCATCATTTGTATCTACAATGTGAACTTAGAAATCATTATCACAAGATTCTAATTCCTCAATTGCATAAATTTTTAGTCCTATGTTTTTAGAGGCTTAGATTCAGTGCAAACTTTTCCTTAATTATTTTTTATCTATGTAGAGTTTTCTTAGTTTTGGCATTTGTGAAATTATTATACTGTTTTTTACTACTTATTTAATTAGCATTTTTCACTTATTCGACCAATACTTAGTAAGTAAAATTCTGTCAGATAATTTGCTAATTATCAGTTCTTATGAAGAGAAAATTATTTTTACCTCAAAATGAAGCTAATTTAGGGGAAAGAGGTACACATCATACATAAATGAATACATTATGTAAATATGCTATAATAGTAGAAATAATGGGAACATAAATTATACCCAAATAAATTGATGGCTAATAGAAAACTTTGTGGGTGAGTAAGAATTTAATTTGAAGATTCTGGAAAAAAACACATTTAGGCAAGTGAAAAGTTTCAAGTTGTGGGAGTAATTCATGCACATTATTTAGAAAATGTGTCTTTATTTTCTCCAAATTTTATTAGTATGTGAAGATCTTGAGGGAAAAAGATAATAAAGTCAGTTTTCAAAATAAAAATTTAACTGATGTGTATTTGATACCTGTACAATAACGGTGAAGATATGCACATGTAAGGAAGATGCAGATGAAGAATCAAGCAAGGGGAGATACTTGATGAATTATTTTAAGAACTATTGATGATCCAGAAGGCAATATTTGCAATTACTCAGATGAGGATAATCATATTTTATTTTCAGATCTATCTGTTCAGTAAGGTAATTCTGACTCAATTGAAGAACAAACAAACAAAAATGGTTAGAGAGCTCCACAAGGTATCAGCAAGACCACTTAAGAAAGCTTGGGTAGCATCCAGTTCAGAAAGGATAATGGCTGTGTGAGGGAACACTGAGTCATTCACGTAGAGAGAGACAGAAAGTGGGAAGTGGGAGATTTTCTTGTTGTAACAAAGAATTAATAGGACACATTGATTGATTGTAGATGCACAATGAGTAGCAAAGTAGTCAAAATTATATCTAGAGTTATATATTTGGGCATATAAAAGTATTGAGTGAGACAGAAAACCAAACAGGAAAAGAAAGTTTGGAGAAGGTTGAATTTTAGTTATAGTTTTCCAGTAAGAATAACTAGAGGCAGTGTGTGCTGCCTTAATTATGATGTTTCTGACTGGACTCTTGGGTCTGAGGTCAGCTGCATTCTTAGTTCTGCTGTGGTCTGACTCCATCTCAAGGGTTTTCACAGTAATTTGCACAGTGTAGGTGATCGATATATTTCCTCTTATTCTATTTTCTACATATAAGTTCTACCAAGATGTAATAGAAAATATACATTGAAGAACTAGATTATAAAATTAAAATATATTTTAATTGCTTACCATTTATTATACAACAATATTTTAACCTATATTTCCTGGCAAGTATTGATTTAAATACACAGTAATGGACTCATTACTATGTGTTGCACACAACAAATGGTGCATCTTGTATCACACTGTAAAATTACCCGTCAGTGTCTTATTCTATTTTGTAATAAATGATTTCGTTATTGTTAAATGTAATAACGTATATTTTATTACATTATTTAGAAAAATATATCTGTTTATTTTCCCTCATTTTCATTAGTATGTGTATGTAACGCTCATCAGATGGATTGGAGATCTTGTGCACTGAGAATTCTGTGTACGTGTATGTCATGGCAGTTTCAGCATGTCTACTCGGCATTACCAGCCCTCCCTTCCCCTTATTCCTCCCCTTGACTCCCACCTTCTCACTCATTTGACTCTATTATTTATTTATATTTTTGATTTCTCATATTAGAGAGACCATGCAATACTTAACCTTCCAAAGCTGGTTGATTTTACTAAGTACGCATAATGGTCTCAGGATGCGAACATTTACCTATAGATGACTCAAGTTCATCTGACTTACTGGCATAGTAGCACTCCATTACAAACATATAATAAGCACCTTGTTTTAATCTATTATTCTGTTGATAGATACTTCAGAATCTTCCACATTTAGCTATTTTTAGTTAATAATAGTTGTGTTAATAATAATTAGCTAACAATTGTTGTTCTGCTATAAACATGGACATCCATGAATGTTTGTTGCATGATTAAGATACCAAGAAGAGGTTTCAATGGATCAAATGTAGCTTTTATATGTGACCATCTGGGGTATTGGAGATTTTATTTTTGTAGTTCACCACTTTATACTTGCTAGCATCAGTATTAGTGCTTATTAATGTGAAGGAAATACTTTTTAGTCCTTGCTCAAGACAAAGAATCAGAAGAATGAATGCGTGAGCCTTGCGCAAACCAGCCAATTTTGGGCAGGTCTTCTTATACTGAAAGTCATGAGGAAATCGAGAGGAAGGAAGAGAATGAGTGGTAAACACAGACACAACTTTGGACCTAGCTGAAGGATATGCTGTTGCGACATTAGTCTTTCGATTTCCCGTGATTTTTACACTATTTAAAATAAAAAAGAAATATAGTTCATGTAACATTTAGTGAAACTTTTGTCCATTCAAGTTCTTGAGTAAGTTTTATTCAGTAAGAAAATATATCGGACATGAACAAAAATTACTTTAAACATAGATATAAAAGAGAACTTACATAATTTGCAACATCAATGATTTTCCAAATAATAATATTAATAATTAGCATTGAACATTGAACTATAGGTGGATGAGAAGACATTTGGGTCACAGACATGACCTCCCATTCTAAAAGATAGTAAGATTAAATTAATGATTTCTAACATTTATATCTTTTAGCCTCAGTTATACAGAGAATGCAATTTTAATATAATATAAAAATCTCATTAATTTCACTTTTTTAAATGTTAATATATCATTACTTTGGATTAAAATTGAACTACCGCCTTGAAATAGGATTCCTGGCAACTAGTGAGGAGTGATAAATAGTATAACTAAGAATATGTGGTAAATAATTTTGTACATTTATTATACAGTGTGGGCATTAGCATGCAGTCCAACTTTTGATGTGTTTTCTTTCAGTGTAGATTTTAAGTCACTGGAATTTTTCAAATAATCTATGTTAAAAGGCAATCTTCATCCTGAACATTTTAGTGTTTAAGGATAGGCTATATACTAAATATTTCTTTTTAAATGTTAAGATAACTTATTATTTACTACTTTTTAGAACCAGAAAAATAGCAAAGTCACTTTTCAATTATGTAAAATGTAAACATAAAATCCTGTTTTGGGCATATTTTAGTATAATTTTTAGCTTATGTTCTTTAATTTTACTTTTTCTTTTTCCTTTAAAATACTCTTTTGTATATCCCCAAACATATCATGCATTGACATTGACATTTCTTTAGTCAGCTACCTAGACACTTTTTCAGTCCTAGTCAATTTAGGATTGTTTGTGAAATATGGCGATTTTATAGAAAGAAAAGTGGATGAATTCACTTAGTAATTTTCATTTCCTTTATTGTACCTGGTGATTTATCAACCTTGTTACACCTGTTTACCGCCGTGGTGACTTCCAAACAGCCTAATGTTATGGTAGGCACAAATGAGCTCTGTTCATTACTTTTGTCCTGAGCAACTCTATTAAAAAGCCATTCCTCAAGCTGGAGGAACAGGACAGCAGTTAAAGTGCTTAGCTTGCAAGCATAAGGCCCTGAGTTAGATTTCCCAGCACCACGTAAAGCTGGGCATGGTTCTGCATGCTTGTAATTCTAGCATTAGAGAGGCTGATGCAGGAAGAATATTCTGAGTACAAGGCCTGCCTGCCTGGGCTACACCAGTGAGTTCAAGACCAGCTTGGGCTATAGAACAAGACCCTGTCTCAAAAAAAAAAAAAAAAAAAAAAAGGAAAAAGTATCCATTTTTCACATAAGGATTAAGGATTATGTGTTTATTAACTCAATTCAAATAAAGAAACAATTAAGTTCATTCAGCAGTAATTAAAATAGTACTTATATGAGGGTGATTCATTGAAACTTTACCTGCTTCAATGGACAAATTGGGAAATTAAGCCCATCTATTGGTGAATACTGAGTCCAATGACCCTATGATGTTAAGTTGCCAGGAAGCCTACATATTGTCTTGTGATTTCAGTTTCCATATTTTGTAACTTCTCATAAAAATGTTTCTGTGACTACTTCAGTAGAAGTTTTATGAAATATTCTAGTTTAGCTATTACAAACACTTTTTGAAAAATATAGCTAGTATGATTTTAAGGGATTAGTTTAAATATGAGCAAGGTTGATATTCCTATTAGTGGATATCAGTGGATTTTCCTCTCAGAAAAAAAAAAAATTCTGAACCAAACTGACAATATATTTACAAATTAGGAGTACAATTCAGAAACACTTAAAATTTAACAGCAATATTTTAACAGTAATATTGTAGGTAGTTCATAAAACTCTTTTCATCTGCTTATATATTAAGATAGATATAAGTACATGAAGTGATGGATATATTTCTGATGGCTTTTGTATAATACATATATGTACCTGATAAGATCATGATGTGTAATATCTTAAAAATACACAACAAAATTTGTTTTAAAAATGAAGGAATATGAGGACAATAATTCATCCTCAATTCACTTGATAAAACAGGCAATAAAAATATGATCATAATTAAAATCATATCAGTTGCCTTCTACTTTTATGCTACTTTGTGTATTCCAAAGTCATGTGTTATGGGACAAAGAATTGGGTTTAGTTCTATGATGGATAATTATGTGAGTTCATAACAGTATGAAATATGATTTGAAACACATACTGCATGATCTTTCCCCATAGCAGGCACTAGGAGAGGAGCTTTGTAAGTGCTAACACATTTAGTCTTCTAACCGATGTGGTGGTTTTCTATCAGGGACGAGGAATCTGAGGTGAAAAAGAAATTAAGTGACTTGCTGAAGGTCAAACATGTAATTTAGGCATGCATAACCTGCTAGATGCTAAAATGTTACCTTTGGTTTTTAAGTGTAGGGAGCCTGTCTTGGGACACATTGAAAATAAACTATGTTATAAACTATAATATAGTTAATATACATAAGTTGTAAAAAATACTTCATTTGTTTTACAGTTTAGCATCAAGAAAAATCAAGTGCAAAAATATTCAACAAACCTCAGGTTGAACAGACTTGATATTATTTGTAGAAGGGCTGGAATTTTTTCACAGTCATCCTGGTTCTAGTGTCTATTCTCTTAAAAACTGAACTGTCTCTTGATTTTATAAATGGGTTGTATTGGTTTTTGGTTGATTTGAAGAAAGATATGATTTTGTTTTCAAAGCAAAATTGTTATGTGATAATTCTTACTTAAATATTTTCAATAACATAATATTCAGAATTATATTACTAAGAAATGACATTTAGACGAGAGTATGACCTCTGTTGTTCTGAAAATTAGTTTTTAATATTAGCTATGCAATATGAAGTTAAAACAAAGAGCTTGAGTAATTTATTCTGCTTTGACTTGTCAATAAAAATAATTCTTATTGGAATTCAGAAAAAACCTTCCCTTAATAATGCTTAAATTTTGTGAGTTTTGGTGTATTTGATTAGTGAAACTAAAATGGGTGTGTCCTTAAAAAGGATGACTAATATATACTGATTTTGAGAATCAAAATATATTATTAACAGAGATACAATTATTGCTTGATGAGTGTAAATAAACTAAAATAATTTTGGGATAAATTATATATATAGATCCCAAAAAGGAAAAAGTATATGTTAAAATTTATTTGATTAAACAGAACTGAACGTTCTGAGTGGACTCATTTCAGAATTCCCCATTTACACAGAAAATGCAGGATGCTCAGAATTTTCCAACTCCTCTTTCAAAGTCTTTTTACTATATATCATTTTAGATTTTCTTATTATAAATCATTCAAAAATGTTATCACATATAAAATCATGTTGTTTATAAAAGAGGACCGCTTACCACAATGTAATAAATTACGTGGCTGGGACAGGTCAGGTACTGTGTGAACATTTTCTTTTTAACTTCGGGGGGGGGGGGTGCAAAATTTTAAATATGATAATGTAGTTCATTCATAATATATTCCTATTTTTCAATTCAGTATTATTATCAAATTATTGCCCTCGTATCAAAATATAATTGAATTTAAACTTATAGACTATAGATAAACAGGCAAATCAAAGATCCTAGTGTCTTTCCTTGAATACTGGATAAATTTCATAGTTCCTTTAACTAAAATGTTTTACTTAAAATTGTGAATTTTCATCATATTCTAAAGACTTTGCTGACTTGACTCTTACATTAGAAACATTCCCATTAAGCAGAATGTATAGACTGTGCTGCTATATATGTTATGAATAATATCACTTTAAGTAAATAAGAGGTACTAAGAATAAAAGTGAATTAAAATATTTGTAGAATTTTATGTGCAGTATATAGTCATAAGCAGCTTTGTATAAAATTATATACCATATTGCAATGAAAAAATAACTATTTTATTTTCGGATGTTTATATACTATAATGTATATGGTTTATAGCTTGTGAATAATCTATGTTTTCTTAATTTATGTAATTTCCTGAATGGCATGGAATTATTTTATCTCTTAAATAAGACATAATGAATGCTTGCCTTTCAAAATCTCTGTAGACTAATTATGATTTTGTCTAAATAATCACTTAGTGAGTCCCATATAATTATATATATATATATATATATATATATATATATATATATATGCATATATAAATATATACACATATCATATATATTTTTATATGGGCAAATATTGTCCCTCCTGCTTTGTGTACTCTCCAACACACACACGCACATGTGCGTGCACACACACACACACACACACACACAGATGCCCATGTTTTCATTCATATACACACACGCATATATTTGAATATTGATGTATTCTTAGACTCATGGATTATTCCACATTTCTCTACATAATTGAAATAACTACATGAAAATGTTACCTCTTTCATGAGGAGCTTCTCTAAAATAACTATAAATCACTGAATACAACTTTTATTAAATTATAGCAAAATTGATTAAATTCTCATACTACCCTAAAGGTGTCCAATTATATGAAACAGTTAAAAAGAAAGACAATTATTAGCTGGTATTAGTGGGATCTTTTAATTATTGTTACATATGTTTAATGATTCATTGGATGACTTTGTTTTGAGAAGCCTGTTACGTCTCACTTATTTTCCACCTATGTTATTTTTATAAAGGACACAAATATATATATATACACATATACACATCGTGTTGGCTTGCCTCGTATTCCCTGTTACTATCATCTAACTTAATACAACCGTGCGAGATGAACTGCACCGCACTGATGGCGAAGAACCTTCCAGGGGCTGACTAATCGCTGTTTATTTTGTCCAGGTGTTGAGGGAAAAGCTAAAAGAATGAAGGCTCTGCGTCCCCAGCAGAAGCATGATATGGCGGAGCAGAGCTGGTGCTGAACCGTCCTCTCTGATGGCTCTATGGGAGTGGATAGCCCTGAGTCTGCATTGCTGGGTGCTAGCCGTCGCTGCTGTGTCAGATCAGCATGCCACAAGCCCCTTCGACTGGCTCCTCTCTGATAAGGGACCCTTCCATCGCTCGCAGGAATACACAGACTTCGTGGACAGAAGCCGCCAGGGATTTAGCACAAGATACAAGATATACAGGTATGACGCGGAGGGAAAGCAATTACACAGATAGCATCCTCTGAGGGGGTGTCATAGACGAGTTTCTCTCCGGGAAAGTTTCCGGAGGGTTTTTATTGACTGTGAACCATAATAATATTTTCTTGCTAATTAAAGATATTTCTTGAGTATGTGACGCATTACGAGGGAAAAGGATGTAGTGGGGACCCTGTGTAGAGTGTCACTCTCAAATTTCACAAGGCTACTCAGCCTTAAATTAAATATCCATGTAGATCGAGGCTGAGTGTCTAGTTTTAAGTAGCTAAATTTTTAATGATTTTCTGGAATCGCTTTTTCTTTCTACCTTATTCCGTGTTATGTTACCTGTCTCAGCTGAATAGAAGTGGTATCTTCTCCTGGCACTGATAAATTGAGTCCTCGCATCCTTTTGTAGCTGAAAAGTACTTGAACAGACAGAAGCAGGAGAAAAGAGCAATAGAATGCATACAGGAAAGTAGAACAACAGACGGGAGAGCAAGACCAGAGAAAAGGAGGCATTTACATTACACGACTTGTATCTTTTATTATTCGTTTACATTAGACGCTAAATAAGTTACTGAAAAGAAGTTGCATGTTAACTCTAACAAAGGATACTTGATCCTTCAAAGTCCTGGGCATGGCACAACTGGTTTTGCAGGGGAATTAAATTATATTGATTTGGGCTGCATAGATTTTTCTTATGCAAAATTTGCTCCTTGGATGTTACTTGGTGGTAGAAGTCTACAATTCTTAGGTCCTGGTTGAGTATTTATCTAGACATAAATTCTGTTTTTATTTTTTTAAATTTCTGTATGTGTTTGTGCGCTTGTATCTAAGTAAATACTAGCATATAAATATTTTATGTTATGTTGTATGTGCACCAGAGGGCACTGTGTTTCAGGCCTATAGTACTTTTTTATACAGCACAGTGAGAAATGTATGCAATTTCTTAATAATCCACACTTACACAAGAGACTGGGTATAGGAAAACGGTCCCGAGAAGCATCAGCCAACATTTTTTAAACAATGATAATTTTTTTTACTTCATGAGCCCAAGTTAGTGTCACATAATTAAACAATAAAAATTCAAAAGGAAAAAATTCTCAGTCTGATTTTTTAATGAATTGGCAAACATTAAAGATTGTCTTTCCAAGTTTAGCATTAGTAATATTTATGATTCCTGGTTTATTCCTTTTTACAAGTGCTTGTGGCTTAGCCATCTTTCCCCTCAGAGATTGTGTGAAGCTACTTGAATACAAGATAGTATGAATCCTGACATCTTAGCGTTCTGCAGAAAGATGCTTGACAGTCTGTGTGACAGGGTGTGTCTCTACGTAGTATCAGCGTGCTGTCTGAAGGTCTGAGGTGTTCTCTCATGTGTGGTTGCTGTAGTTTGTTACTGGTAAATCTGCTGTGAAGAACAAACATAGCTTGACATGGGTCTAGAGGTTCTAGAGGCTGAATAAAAAAGAGATTATGTGGATCACAGTGGTAAAAGGTAATGAAAGAAAAAAATGCTTTGAGAATTGTTCACAAATTAATCCATCCTGTTTAGTCTTTATGGAGCTATATGCAGATGATACTCATTAATTCTGTGCTTCTCATTTTTTTGCCTTTATTTTAAAGAATTAGATTAGCACATATGACTATTATGGGTAATTAAGAATAGCATATTAAGGTTTTCTCCTCTATCACTGATCTGGTATCTGGTTTACAACTCTTTTTGAAGCTATTTTTTAACATTGCGAATGATGTTGTGACCATTGATAATTGCTATGAAATTTAGCATAGAAACCATTTATTAGAGGCTTTTTTAGGTTTGGTAGTATAAGATATTTCATGTATCCAACTGGGTATGTTATTAAGTTTCAAACTTTGTCTAAGCCTATCTGTACAATATATTAGATGTATTTTTCCCCTTCAGGAAGTTATCCTTAATTTTTAGACATTAGGGATTTTCAAGTCAGGAGATTAGAATACGTTTTTAGTGTTTTATCTTTATCTTTTAGTAATCTTCAAAAATAATTATTAGACATTTATGTTTTAAAATTGCTTGTCATAAAAGACACATGTGGGAATAGTGATCATTTAACAAGTGGGAGATTAATACTTGTCATATGTAAGTATTTAATACTTTGAAAGAACTTATAATTTCCTAAAGTAATCAATCAAATTTTATTAGTGCATATTACTATCATAAACTTCTCCTTGTGGTATATATGATTTGACATAATTTTTGAATTAAAATGACCTTAATTAAAAATGTAAAACATAGTAAGCTTTCATTTTTCGGCTTTTTGTCTTCCTTTTCCCCACCAATGTAGTTTGACTAGAACAAAATAAATAGTAGATATAAATATTTTTAAGGTCACAGATAGGAACAAAATTATACACATTTTTCACCTCTTGAGGAAAGGTAAATTTTGGTCAAGCAATAAGGCTTGTACTTGTAATTTTACATTAAGGCATATGTAAAGTATTTTCAAGTTTTGCTTTTGAAATGGTATTATAACAGGAAATGATTAATTTATTGAAGATTGCAAAATTAGAGTATTTAGAATGTGGATGCTAATACTTGTTATTTGGGAAAGGATCAAAAGGAGGTTTTTGATCTATCATTCACTATTACATACCAATCAGTAAAAGAACACAAACAGATGTCATTTTAAGATCAAATTAAAAGTAAGTACTCTGTTTTTTAAAACGAGCTTTGATTAGAGAAATGAGTCCACTGTGAAGAGGTATGCACTTGGATTCATAACAAGTCAGAAGCTCCGATTGCAGTTTTTAAAAAGGTAAACACTTAGAAATGTCATAAAATAAAAAATACTTTTTAAAAATTTTGCTATTCTCTGATTAACTATATATATATATATATATATATATATATATATATATATTAGTAAACATCTAGTTTTGATCTTCTATTCATCTTCCAAAAATTTACAAATATATCATAATGCAGTAATTTAGCTTGCTTGTTAGGAGAGCTTTTCAAAGACTGTTCTGAATTTTAATGAGAATAGGAGATATTTGAGATAAATATGTGTCTCATTGTTCTTTGTAATTATGTACTAAAAATGTTATAAATTACTTGAAAACATCAAGAGAACCTAGAAAGCTAGAAAACATTTAGAAACATATGGCCACCTCTTATCTTGCAGAATTATGATAAGTTTATGCTTGTAAAAAGTTGAACATTTGAATAGTTTTTTCAATATGAATGGCATAAGTTAACTGGGACATCAGATTCCTTCCACCTACCATATTTGTAAGTCTATTTTGATGTAATAAAGATTTTTGAAAATGCCAAAAATATTATGTATAAGAAGGAAAAAAAGCACATTCATGATATCATGATATGCATACCTATGGATTTTCTAAAAACTAAGTATTTAAAAAATGACCACCTCAGATGTAATAACATTAATAGAAATATAGCCACCCCAGCAAACAGCATAAGTGAATCTCTGAAATAGAATGTCCAGTGAAGAAAATTATATATATATATATATATATATATATATATATATATAATTTCATTTATTTGAGGTTCAGAAAATAGGCAGAATTAAATTATATTATTTTGATTGCATGTCTAAAATGGCTTACTAAAACTTAAGAGCAAAAAAGTCAATGCCGATAGTAAAGAATGTGATTATTCATGGGGATTATTATTAAATTGTAGAGGGAGAATGTGGGATTTCTCAAATTAACTGATGATTATGCTGGTATTTTAAAAACTCTAAATAGGTATTCTAGATATTTTTCTGCGTTATTTTATAGTTTTTTAAGTAAAAATTAAAAACTAGATTAATATTATAAGCTTTAACTAGGAAAATTAGTTCTTAAATTGAGTTTTTACTTTGTACTTTAAAGATTTTTAAACTTTTCTTAAATTCTACAAAAATGTTGGTTTATGATCCATTGTATTTTCATATTTATAAATGCATTCATTTACAAAATGAGTTTTTTCTTGATGTATACCATTTATAAAGAGCGTCCATATTTTACCCATGTTTTTTGCTGTAGCATTCTGTTGATGGTATTAATTTATTAATTTTAAATAGCTGATATTTAGACACTTTAAATAGTGTTTCTACAAAAGAGATTCCAAAAGGCTTCCCCCAAAAGAGCTTCCATATATATATGAATGAGTTGTATTTCATACGTGTATATAAATTCAATTCATTTTATCACAGCTGCAAAATTACAGAACACACAAAAAACACATGAAGTTTCCCTATAAATGAGTACATTTAATATAATATGTTTTGATTTTTTTAAAAATTGCATCTATCATATTAATTCCTTTATTTCTATACTAACAGGTATTAGTATGTTCTGCTAAGTAAATAAACTTTTCTAATATACATACTCTGTTTTCAGTAACAATGACAATTTTAATTGTTTTAGGTCTCCAAATTTTGAAATGAACTCCTCTATACTGCATATAAATGATATATCAATCACTTCATCAGGAATAACAATTGGACAAATATTTGTTAATGATCTAAATTATATACAATTATTAAGAAAATATTAAATAACTTCTTTAAGAATTTGCAAATTTTAAAAACAAAGCATATAAGGATTCAGTTTAAATTGCCTTCTATACACAACAATAATTTCTAACACAAGCACTTACTTTTTCCTACTAAAAATTGTTGAATTTATAAAAGGAGAAGGTGAAAACTGGCTACACTGAAAATTAAGATTGATACACAACTTCCTGCCAGAATATGGGTGTCACTCCGACAGTTGTAAGATTTAGAAATTAGCAATATTAATTTTAATACTCAAAATGGAGCAAAACTCACAGTCTAGACAGAGATCACTTACCAGAAATACAACACGAAGCTGCAATATTACCATTAGCTACCTAACGCCATGGTGATGTCTAGTAGATATTAGCCCTCTTTTTAATGCAGGCCCTTGACTCTACGGTGTGGCCATACGTGATCTCCATCTCATATAATAATGAGAGTTGATAACTACACAAGGAAAACATGTGCAATATTACTCCCTCTATGAAATATCCCCCTGTAATATTTGGAACTGACTTCTACATAAAAATAATTTGTTCTTTATGTAGACATTTCTAATTTAGCTATTTGGTAAATACCTATTTATATATAAATATTTTCATTTGATAAATAATCTGGCAACTTTAGGAGGAAATACGTGAGCACTGATAGGATGACTATGCAACAAGAACAAGGGCTTGGAAGTAAATGAAGAGCACAAAGTGGAAGTGTCGTGAATGTGGTCAGGATAGCTTCACGGACACTCTTACTCTGACGGAGGATGAAATGAGACCCGGGTAAATCTTGCCTTAGCTACAAACTGACTGGCTCCTGACTAAGCACCCACACTCTAACAAAGCAAACAATGTGAAAAAGAGACTTTTGTGACCTATTTCATACCACAATGTGGGCATTGATAGAGTCCTCTTTATTCCGTATAAAACAAATCATATCAAATGGTAATAGCAAAATTGGGAATGTGTAACGTTATGACTGTCACGTAGTAGAGAAAATGTGCCAGTAGAAGGACGAAGGGAATCAATTTTTAAAAATAAGAACTGTTAGTGGTTACCTTGAAACTCAATAGAATCTCTTATTTCTTTTGTATTTCTTCATGAAACAAACATATGTACATCGTCTCCTTGATGCTTTTCAAGAACATGTGACTGCTATGGAAGCAGAAGTGTTGGAGTGGAAATGGTTTGAGTAGGGAAAGGAGATACTTAAGCAAAGGTAGTGAGTTAAAAAAGTAAAATAAAATGAAACACTAAGAATAAAATTAGCACTACAATATCATGCAAAATTAGGTGTAAAATTATGACTGCAGCACTGAAATTGCATGGAAACATTAAATTTACATTACTTTGAAAGATAATCTTTGATATGGAACATAGTGGTAAGTTTAACTAGTATATATGCATAGTTATACTATATATATATATATATATATATATAGAGAGAGAGAGAGAGAGAGAGAGAGAGAGAATAATGACAGCTAAAAGTTCAACGGAGGTTTAAAAATACAAGTCAAAATGCAACTTTCAGGTTTTTTTTTTCAAATGGAACAGAAAAAAATGTTAAGATTAGAGTGTTATTGCTAACATAAGGGCAGCAACCGGTAGATATAGAAGAATAATGCATATATATTAAAATATCCTTTCACATATAAAACAAAGAAAATGTACAAGAAAATGATAAGGAATCAACTAAAGAAGTGGAAAGAAAAATAGTTCCAGAAAATTAAAAGGTTTAACTAATTTAAAAAATCTATTTCAAGCTGTAGTACTGAATATCATGAACAGACTCAAATTTTAATAGGTTACTTTATATCAAT
The DNA here is from genome assembly GCA_004027205.1 of Ctenodactylus gundi. NCBI lineage: Eukaryota > Metazoa > Chordata > Mammalia > Rodentia > Ctenodactylidae > Ctenodactylus > Ctenodactylus gundi. Next base: position 236,218 of record PVKB01001314.1, read on the forward strand.
GTTACCTGGAATGAAATTACATCTAACATAACAGTAAAACAATGATTAATTCTCTATGGTTCCAAAATATGCAGTCTAATGAATAATATATTTATACGAGATCCTCTAAGATCAATTGAAAGAGTCCAATGGCTACATGAAAGCTTAACTTACCACTCTTATTTCCATGAATGAAACAGACTAAAAATAAAGTAGAAATGTAGAGATGGTAAATGCCCTAAAATTTGAAAATATAGTTTAGTACCTTTGTATTGGATTAGTATGTAGAATACTGTATGAAAACATGCAATATGCTTCTTCTTAAAATATTCAAAGATATTTATAAAATTTTCACTCTAATTAGAAAACAAGAATTTTGGTACACTTAATAAAATAGATGTCATTATAGTTTATATTTACCAAAACTTTTACCACAAAGCCTTAAAATCGCACCAGCATATTAATTTAAGAATTTAAGACTGCTTTATGAAATTAGGACTCCAATGTTTATATAATTTTGTTTCAAAGAATATGTAGTATTATGAGAAATTTCTCAGAAATCTTTCAAGGTTAAACATTCAAACAAAATATTAAAAAGGAGAAAAGAGAGGTCAAATCATTTTGCTACACCCTACTTTTTGTAATTTGTGGTATATTTATATGGCTTTATTTTGCATTCTTTTCCCCCTAATATTTATTGCACTTTTAATGTACATACATGCACCACCAAAAGGCTACAAGAAATCACCCAAAGTTTTGATTTGTTGCTTGTGGAAAATATTTAAAATTGCCCTCATATATTTTTCAATAGGTATGCATTTCTTATGGTAAACAAAACAATAAATAAAGATGAGTCATTAGTTATTTGTGAAGTCAGAAGAATTCTCAACAAATTTATGAGAATGTATCAAAATTATTTAAAATCAGAAATAAAATTTAAAAATAGAATGTAATGTATACTTGAGTATTAGAATTAAATAAATTCACATATTAAGAAAAATATTCAAAAATATAAAAGGAACTGTGAAATAATTGAGGGTGTTTTTTGGTCAAATTTAATAAAAGATAGATATGCAGACAGACAAATATATAATAGATTTATGATTCAGGATAAAAAGGAGATAAAATTAAATATTGGTTTTTATTATGAGATTTATTTTCTATTATTAAATTCATCTCAAAGCCTTAATAATTTCCATTTACAAATTAAGCAAAATGATATAAGTCCACTGACCTTCCATCAGCCCCTCATATTATAAAATACCTCTAGTTCTTGTGATACTGCTCCAAAACATAATCTGCTGAACCCCTTGAACAGTGAATATTTTTAAAGTCATTTTTCCAGTTTTGTTTTGTTGACTTTATTTTACATGTTTTATTTTATTTCTTTTTGTCTATCTCTACGTTCTGAGCCAGTGACTCACAATCAAAACTGTTGACATTACATTTGATGTACTTGACTTAAAAAAAAAAATAATGCTCGTAACACAGAAATAGCTCCTCTTGTCTGCACACAAGGAGGTATGCCCTCTCCTTCTGTCTTTTCTTCTAATCGCTGTGTAAAATCAGGTTTATAGCTTAATTACTTAGGCCTTGGCATCTTTTGCTACAATTAAAGATACACTAAATCTCTGTCATCTACTCCCAAGGGCAAAAAGGGAACAGATCAGAATGAGTTGGTAACTGTTCAGATAATCACCTATGATTATTTATATATGCATTTGTCTGCTTTTTGTGGTTGTCTGTCTTATAAAATTTTCTTCAAATTTAATATCCAATAGGATGTGGCGGTGGAGGCCTATCCCAGTACTAGAGAAACAAAGATAAAAGGATCATGAAGTCAAGGCCAGCTTGAACTTTGATGTTTTCTCAAAAATAAGCTAAAACCAATCCACCAATCAACCATCAAAACAAATAAATCACAGAAAAACTAATAATCTCTTATACTCTTCTCTGTTCATACACATTTGAAGAAAAGGCTTTGCAATGGCTCTTCTTTCCCATACTCCAAATTCTTTTATTTCTGAAGAAGCTATTATGAAAAGGAAGCTATTTATTTTAGTTGCTTGGGTTACTATAAATTAAGGAAGTGTTCTATTCAGTGATTTCATACATCAATCACAATTATTTGATTGCATTTCAACCCAATTCCAATAGTTTTTTATAGTTTTGTTGGTAAACCAATAACTAATATTAACTTTTCTATTGATTCCTAATTCACAAACAGAACCTGCATATGAATTCAGCTTAGTACATTTCACTTTTTGGGAATAAAAATATAATTTGAGAGTTTGGCAATTGCAGTCCACTCTAATAATAGTCAGTTCTTAACTATAATGTTAAGCACCTATGATCAAATACAAAATAAATGTCTTGTAATTATCATTAGGATTTAAGTAAAAAGTGTGGCTTAATAGAGTATTCATGTTTGTTGCTAATGAAATGAGAAAATGAGCAATGCAATTCTTTACAAAAAGAAAATTAACAATGATGAGGTTTTGGCATTTAAACAAATACTTAATATATTTTTTTGCCTCTATCGAATTTCATTTTATCTGTCTCCCTACCTCGTCATTGTTATTATCTCTGTGGCCTTCTTCCAAGTAAAATTGCCCAAATTACCAATACTGTCTTCTTTTGTTATGACTATCCTGGGGCTTTTGAATTGTTAATATGTATTTTTAACAGACATCATTTCAAAAATTTAAAATTTAGCACTAGAGACAAAACTTAGTAATGTTTCATATTTTCCTTGTGAGTGTGTGTGTGTGTGTGTGTGTGTGTGTGTGTGTGTGTGCGCGCGCGCGCATGTGTTGGGATTAACTCTAACATTCTAACAGGAAAGTTATTATCCTTATTGTATCAATTGTATTTTTATATACAAATACAGTAACAGTTCTACTTAATTGCACTATCTAAAAATTTTCAAGCTCCAAAAAATAGTCCTAAGGTTAAATTTAGGTTACTTTCTCCTTTGTTTAATGAATATATTATCTAGTAATAGAAGACTAAATGCTCACCTTTGAATCTCACTTCCAAAAGTTAAAGCTAAAGTTTATCTTGTTTTTCCTTTAGACATTTTATCCAACATCTGTAAGTAGGCCTTTTTATAGAAGTAACACATTTTAAATGTTGTGATTATGCTTTCTATAAATTACAAAATATTTCACTATTTTCAATAGAAAAGATAATTCCAAAGTCTGGTTTAGGAAATGAGATTGATTTAGTAAAAATTAATTTAGATAAAGTCGAGTCTCATGTTAATTGATTTGTAAATTTCATTGACAACCTTTCTGCTGGATGTGCTGTAGCATGCACATTCTCAATAGAAACTTGATGCGTGTTTTTCTTCTCTCTCTATCTAGTTCCGTTGTATTCGGCTCTCTAATTCATCATTGTTATTATCTCTGTGGTCTTCTTCCAAGTAAAATTGCCAAAATTACCAATGTTGTCTTCTATTTTATCACTACTCTGGGGCTTTTGAATTGTTAATATGTATTTGGTGAAAAGTTACAAAGAGATACATGTAGCGTTTATGAGTTTCTAGATTTTTTCCTTAGTCTGTTTCTCCAAATATCCTAATAAGTGCAATATGAAAGTATGCAATTTACTATACAAAAAACCTTAGAAATACATTGATTAATCATTTTAGTTCAAGTATAGATTATGGAAAAAATTATAGATTCCACTTCATAATAAAAATCTACTAAATATTCTCTGTTTGCTTAAAATCTGGTGAAGAAAAAATTCCACGATACTGGAAGGTACTTTATTGTTAAGGAATCAATAGAAGAATTCAAGTGAGTATGTATACTCATTTATTTTTGTCTACCTGAATTTTCCTTTAAAGTAATCAGCCTTTCTTTGCCTCATTAATGCAATTTTCTGATTCTCTTCTCTTTTGAAACAATTGAAATAGGCAAAGAGACTGGCCAGGCCATGTATTTGCATATTCTTTTCTAAGCCAACATTTCCCTGGCTGCTCAGTGAAATAGATATTAGCAGCTAACTAATTGAACCACCTCTCCTGTCAGGTTGAAATTAGCAAAGCCTTAAAAACATTAGCCAATGCTCTGCTTTGTTATGTCTGTGTGTGCAATTTTATCTTAAAGACACACAATCATTATCCCAAAACACAAGACAAGATTAGATTTAAATAAACACTCATTATAACTTTAAAGTACTTTACAAAATGTAATCTTTCAAATGCTCTTATATGAGAAGTATTTTTTTATGCACAGCCTGGAAGTTTACTCTTAAAAATACCATCTGAATACTATTATTAAGAAAAATTAAATAATAAGTTTCTTTGTTATTACTTTTTCAAGAAATATATATATATATATATATATATATATATATATATATATATATATATATATAATTTAAGTGACTATCATGTGTCTACCTAAAACAACTATCTGTGACTCATGAAGTCTTACTGCTCTCTATGATGTTTACTGTTAAGTAGGCATTTAGCCATTCTTAAATGTCTTAAACATCTGGGAACTCATTACATCCCCGTATTCCTGAATCTTTGTGTAAATATATGTAACTGTTACTAATGTCTTCCTTATATTGAACCCTAATCTGTGAGCTTTTTTCTTCTAATAGTTGTCTCAATTCTACCATTTTTTCATGAATCAATTGATAACATATAAGCATCACGTAATATTCTCTTCAAAAGGGGCTGCATTTTCACACTGCTACGTACACTTCCAATATCACAGTTTCATGTTTCTACTGCTCAGGGTTACATGTTTTCATAACTCATTTAATATTATATAAAATAGTCCTGCCCCACTTAGTGCGTTTGTCTAAAATTTTATTTTCTTGAACAAAATCCAATATATTGGTTATTTCTTGAACATCTTCATTACCCACACTTCTGACTTTTCCCTGCTCCCCAAGCAACCATTGATCTGCCTTTTCTAAGTAAAATGATACAGTATATCCTCCCTCTCTGCGATCTAGTTTCTTTCATTCCGTGTTCCTACTTTGAGATTTCTTTCTATTATTTGTATCAATGATATATTCTATCAATCCATATCAATGATGTATTCTGACATACCACTCGTGGCTATTCCATGACCTGTTTATCCCTTTATCTCTTTGGATACTCAGATATGAGTTAAGGGACATCTATTTTGAATCATATATGCATGCCTCATTACAGGTTACTGGGTTTTTTATTGGTAAAATAAGGAAATTATTATATTTCTAAACAACTCTGATTCTCTGCACGGAATCCTGGATTCTTACCCACTAGAACTAAACTTCTCTGTAGAACTTTCTTGGCGGTATCTGATTTTGGCTTTTACTCTTGGCATTAGGGTTACCAAACCATTTGCATTTTATGTGTGGACTCGGTACTACTCCTCTGTTTGGTTAAAACATAGATCAATGTCTTTCCATTACTTCACTCAAGGCACACAGGTGCACACACACACATATACTCATAGATCATCCTATGAGAATACTCATGATCTGACATTCTGCTGCCTTAGAATTTACTCGTGATCTTGCTTTATACCACCTGCTTCATCTGCTTAAATCATCCAAATATAATCCCATGCTGAATGTTTGAAACTTTGAAATAAGTTGAAACTGACGATCCAAGCCAAATTACTAACTTTGTACAAGAAATATTTATGCTCATATACTAAACACCAATTATTTCTGCGTTTAAGAGCGATGTCCTCCTTATTTTACTATTTTTGTGAGGATTTTGTCTACCTGTGAGCAGCATGTTTCTCATGCCGAGAATAAGTGCTGATAGAGTTCAGAGTACACCACTGCTGCATTGAGTATACGCTAACTTTTCAAATGTGTTAAAGTAACCCCAGTGACATTAATAGCAAGGATTTAATATTAAGGATTTCATATGTAAAACACATCAACCCAGCTTAATCTAACAATATATTTTCATTCTTAATATATAAGTTTTCCTAATGTCAATATGTTCATCTTTTAGATATAAAAATTATGAAAATGTTGGTAATAAATAATAAATTTTTAAACAGAGAGAACAGAAGTAGGAAAGGGTAAGAAAAGGAGAGATACAAATGTTAAAAGGAACATTTTGGTGTTTAAATAAATAAAGATTAAAATTCATACTCTACATTTTCTTCTAGATTGTTTTGTCAGAAATCTATGCTACTTTGATATTTTTATTTTTTTCTCAAGAAAACTAATGTTTAACTCAATATCATACAACAAACAGTGATTCTACAATTTTTGAAATAGGAAGAGACTGGTCATTTTTCCAGGGAATCTTCAAGAATCATGCGTGTAATCTTGTAGCATTATATAAATAAATATATCACAGGGATTATCATAATATCGTTCTTATAATTTTAACATATATTTTATAAGGAGAAAATATAATCACATCTTATGAGATACTAATTTTTAAAATGTTCATTCTACCTAACTACATTTGTTGATTAGTTATACTAACATAAAATTAAGTGGATTAATTATATTTCCACACATTTTAAGTGGTAAAATTGCATATCAAGAAGTCATTAAATGTTTTCAAAGATAAGAATAAAATTATCTAAAAAGTGATACTTTGAATGCTGTAAGTTTTCGTAAATGGCACCAAAACAAACTACTAAGAAGGACAAACCTTAGTTCATCCCTATTGCTGAATATGACAATGCTGCTACCTCAGAGATTCAGAGGTTTTAGGGAGGGCAAGGGAAATTGGAATGTTCACTGCGACAGTACTGCTTTATTGAATGTGAACCTTTTAGCAAGTGGTGTGATGCTTGACTGGGAGAAAAGGAAAATTCTGGCTGTGATAGTTTAAGATTACTCATCAGACACAATAAGGATCTTGAGGGTAAGAATTCAAGGAGTATCAATGATGAGTTATTTTGTTTGATGCTTTCTAGTGACAGCCTATGTGTTAATCATGAAGACAGATCCTAGAATGCCCAATAATGTTATTTCACATTAACCTTCCTATATAAGTATTTCCTGGAATAGAAAAATTAGGTTGATAAAGATACTAACATATACACTAGCTTTTACGATAATGATTTTCATAGCTGAACTTACAATGCTGTGCTTTATTAGAGGTGGATGAAAACCCCAATAAGATTAAATAACCTAAAGCCATATATCTATTTTTGAAACCAATACTAGAACCTAGATAATTTGACACATAATTACTATGTTCGCTTTCTGCAGAAAAACTCATGAGGGTGCTTAGATTTTTAATAAAAATGTGATAATATCAGAGCAAAAATAAGAAACCACTTTAAACACTATTGTTGATATAGATGGCTTGAGCCAAAGTTTGTCACTTAGAGGAAGAGAATATTAGATGCTATAAAGCTTTCATAATTTATGTTGTTAATTAATTATCAGATAATATAAGCTCCTTGAAAGGAAATATATTTTAAATATTAACATAGTTCTGGGATGTAGCATATGGTCTTGTGCATAGTATATGCTCAATAAATGCCATAATAATGTACTAAAAATCTTTCAGCAGGCAACACTGCATGTTTGAGTTTCAGTTTCTCATGTGTTTTTAGCCAACGTCAATTGGAGTCATCTGAATCTTGTGATTCTATGTGCCTACTATGATTGTTAACCAAAAATATTTTCTACATTTAGTCATTTTGGATCAAAAGAGGAAAATTATTCAGATTTTTTTTCAGAAAGAATTTTATTTAGAATGTTCAATAATAAATTAATGAATGCTGTTATCTGGCAACGTATTTGCCATTTGTAATTTTAAACTTTTGAAATGCAAATTTTATGTTTTCATATATTATAATTTAGTTATATAAATTTTTTTCTATACGATATTGATAAATTCTATCTAAGAGTGATATCATTGCCCCTCTAGGAGAGTGTCTTGGCTGTATATATTAAAGTACTAAGTTTTACCTTCACATCGTTACCTATTATCTAAAACGTACAGAGTTGTGAAATCTACAAGGTTTTGGTGCTGTTGATGATTTTCATTCCAAATGCAAGCTGTGAGTATAATCTGCGAGTGTGTAATAATTATCAGCTTTGGAAAGGTTGATGCTGAACTGTACCACATCTAACGTTGTCATGATGTCATAGAAAATGCAGGAATTTCCCTAGATAGGTTATACTAGACTTGGGTTGAGACCTACCAAAGCAGAGTCATAATTATTTGTCCTGTAAAGATGGTACCTTTGATTCATTCTCATCTCTTGCAATGGTTGGTGGAATTGTAGCAAAAGCAGGTAGTGCTTGTTTAAGTAGGTGGCAGGTCTGAAACCCTAGGCTCCTCTATTGTTTAACTCTACACACCGATGAACATTAAGCTCTACGAGGTTGGAGTTGGTAACGGGTAATTGGGCCAAACTTAATAAATTAGAATCGTTCATTTTTACTTTGTTTGTGCAATAGAGACTCTAAACACCACCAGTTTTGAGTGGCTTAGTAGAGTAAAAAGAAAATTTTTAATTCAGAAATTATCATTTGCATGGTATGGTCCTTACAATATTTATAGAAAAAAATATATATCTTTAAATTGCTCTTGAGAATCCCGTTGTTTTTCAACAGCAGTGCTCAGTACAGTTTTTCTGATTGGTTCAAACACTTCAGACTTCTAGATCTGTTTTCCTTGATTCATTTTTCTCAGAGTCTAGTAGGTGATACCTGTTTTATATGGTAATGCAGGTCCTTTTCCAAAAATGGAAGTTTTTTTCTTTCTAGCTTTGCTTTATGAACACACACACACATGAACACACACAAAGATATCAAAAACCTACTTACCTCATATACCTCTTCTAAATATGTGAGATATAGATAGATTAAATGAGTACATACAAAGCACTAAATTAGTGTCTAGTTTATAGCAAATATTTAATACTTTTTCCTCTTCTTTTTAGCGTGAGATTATTGTTTTGTTATCTTGAACCCAAAGTCTGATATTTAACGCTAGTAATTACAATTTTCAAGACCATTTAAACATTTCAAGTTGCTCTTTTTCTTTATTTATCTGAAAAATGAGGTTTAGGAAAGAGTATAAATTTTGAGAAATAGAATATTTAGAAATATATTTGATCAGCAGATTTAAGGCAATGGCAGAAGAGAAAGAATGAATCAAGGCTGAGAGGTTTTTCAGGAACAACGTATCTCACATTTTGGTGGTTTGGAATGGGAGTTAACAATTTTCCTTTAGATAATTAGTAATATGATGACACTAAATAGAAAATGAAAACATAAACTGTATTTAGTATTTTGGATTATTTGATATAATTTGATACGACAAGACAGCAGATGGATTGCAGACGTGCACTTTCAGTGTTGGGGTATGGAAAGTGGTCAGAACATGAAACAATTTGTGTTCTGCATGAGCACTCACGCCAAGAGAATAAACTAGTTTACTGTAATGTAGGGTGAGCTGGACTTAAGGTTAAATGAGGGAGAATATCTTTTTAAATCGTGAGAAGATTGAAGGAAAAAAAAACTAGAGAACCACAATAAAAATAATAAAATTAGGAAAGTATAATATCGATGATTTCAAGAGTTTGAACGTCAGCAGTGGAGAATGCTGCAATGAATTTTTTTTTTTTTTTTTGCTCTTTTTTAAAGATGAAGAGGGAGTTTATGACTTGGAAACAGTCAATAGAAGGAATAACAAGGAAAGTACTGATAAACTTTAAAGGAATGTATTTTGATGGCTGTGATTGATAGGATTTTGGGTCTAGAAGCTAAAAATGCAAATAAAAAAGGACAAATTTTTCAAACAACTTTTTAAAAGAAAGTTCTTCGTTTCAAAAGTAAAGAGAAAGCAAAGGAAAAGACTTTTTGAAGTTAGAGATACATGGCAGACAAAGAGAGACAGCAAGGAGATATATTTTTTCATTAAAACAATATACTTTTCATTCCACAGGCCTGGAATGCAAACTTCTGTAGGGGTCAGAGGGCTGCACTTTTTCTTGAGGCTTTAAGTGAGAATGTTTCCTTGCTACCTCACATTTAAGAAAATTAAGAGAAGAAATTGCATGCTTGATTCATGAATGGCTATTAGCTTTAATAATGAGCCACAAAAGGAATCCTTTGAAAAAGAAACTTCACTGAACTTGTTTAAATGAAACTATTTTAGAAACATGACTTAAGTTTAACTATTTTATAAACAGTGATTGTTTACAAAAGTGATTGCTGATGAAAGGGGCATCAATGTTTTTTTTTCTTATTTTTTATTTTTTTACTGTCTGCTGTATCTCTTCGATGTTCTCAGGAATTCTCTGATAGACTTTGTCGTGGTTTAGATCTGGAGTGCCCATTGAAAGCCTCCTGTTCCTATGGATACTGCATACTGTTGGGAGGTGGGGCCTGGCTGGTAAGGGCAGATGCACAGGGTCTGACCTGGAAGGCTGTATGTTGGTTCTACCCTTCCTCCCAGACTGGTCTCAGTTCTGCCATGCTGCTGTGAGGATCTCTGTCTTCTGGAGCACTGGCTCTGGCTCAGGCTCTAGCTGAGGCCTCACCATGTAATTCCACCATTTTCCAGCCACCCACCTGTGAATGGCCTGTGTCTTTCTGAAACTGTGAGCTATAATAAATCTTTCCTCCATAAAAGTTGAGGATGCCGGGTATTGAGTCACAGTGACTAACAAGTAACTAAGACAAGCTTTAATATCAGAGTTCTTCATTTAATCCTGGGTGAATGTGCATAAACAGGACTATATTAAACTATCCTGAGATCAAAATCTTGTTTTACACTTCCATAACAACACAGTTACTTGACTCATTTTTTTCAATCAGACACCAGAAGGCAAAAATCACAATTTCAATATAATAAAGCAGCACAATTGTATGTGGGCTAACTACATATGGGTATGTCTACTTGTCAAACTCATACCTAAAAGGCAGAAAATTCAGAATTTTGTATTGTGTCCTCCTACATTCCAGAAAGAACTGGATGTTTTTGAACTACTGGCATTTTTAATACGAATACTAGCCACACTTTTGTGTGGGCCTCCTAAAGATGGTAGGAAAGTTACATAACGTGTTTACAAAAATATGTGCTAAGTTTTAATAAGCAGCTAAAATGATACTTCACACAGCACAATTTTCTACTTACCAGTTAATTATTATTTTATGCACAATTGTCACTTAATGAAAACTATGCAGAAACAAAATGATATGGTTGCCTGTATAAGAATTTAGCATGAATATTTAAATTATAATATTATAAATTAACCATCATAGGCAATCAAATTTAACATTTTGGTACATGCCTCTTTAGCATTTTTGTGGTTGTCACCATATAGCTGAGGCAACTTTTTAGGTGGAAGGTATTGGGGATTCAATCCAAAGATATGACTCTGAACTACATTCACATACTTTCCTCACTTTAAAAAAAATCTTTTATTTTGGGACAATTTTGCTAAGTTACTCAAGTCCTCAGGCTGTGCTCAGTCTCATGAGCCTTCTGTTCTAGCTCCTTATGTAAGATCTTATATTAAAATCCTTGTTTTTTATAACATTTTGTATATAAGCATTTCGGTTTTAATTATTTTTATAACCAATGTATTAAAGAAATACATTTGATAATTAGGTCACTTAATTTACCATTAGTCTTGTTGTATTAAAATAAGATAAAATTTATAATATATATTAAATAACATTACTTATTGTTCATATTATATATTTAGTATTGCCATAGTAACACCTCTATTTTTTTAATTTTATGGTTTAAAATGAGACAGAAAACTTTTTCATTTCTTCAGAAAAAACCCTAAGAGTAATTCTGCAGTTTTGAGTACGTAATAAAATTATGTATGTCCAATAAGACTACGTGCAAACTTTTGTAATCCTTATACTAAACTGGAATATTGAAGATAAGTATCCCTTTCATTTTTCAAGTTGTGCATTGTACATATCAATACATAATTGCGGAACTTCCTTGCAGTGCTGACATTGTGTATGCCAATACATTTAAATTTTTGCTGATTAAAAATAAAATGCTGGGCTTTTCATTATTTATTGGCTTTTCATGGAAGTCCAATTTATTGGCTTCCTGTTGAAATGAACACTGTTAGAGAGGAAGATTTTATTGCAATGATTCTGTTTAAGCCATTTACCTTTCGGAAAGTCACAAATCAACATTGTTTGGGTCTAATGGTTATTGATTTGGAAATAATTCTAACAAGTATACTTCTTTTAGGTCAAGCAAAGGTTTTCCAACTTAGCTGCTGCACAGCATTATACACAGCCTAAGCCTCTTTACCTAGAATCTGTTGTACTTTATAAGGCTTACAGCTCGTGTTTCTAGTAGCTCGGGTGAAATGGAACTTTTTTCATAATATTCATTGTTGTCTTGTTAAATGTGTTGGTGATGACTCATAGTAGAAACAATTGTCATTCTTTGCAAATTAAAATTTCAGACTTCTTTAAAGCAAGTATTTGGCACTGTCTACTTCCAACACATTTAGAGCTTTCTTCCTTTTTGAAATAAATTGACCCTGAGAGAGTGAAGATAAGTAATCCTGTTCACTTATTACTAGTAGGTGGGCTAGGTTTATTTCAAGAAAATATCTATGCATTTGTTGTGCACGACTGTTAAAGCTTTAAAAGATTGCTATTGACTTGAGATAGGTAAGGTATTTTAATGTACAAATACCCATCTCTTACAACTCATCTGAGTCTTTTAAAAATCTAATTGTTTTTCAAGCCGTGTGAATTTTTCTACAGAACCTCTAATCCGTAGGTTTCATATCCATCTTCTGTCTTTCAGTCTACTGCTTTCATTCGTACCATTTTAATGTTTCCCTTTCACTGTGGGATGCTTCCTTCAATGTTATACTCAATATCTCGCTACGTCAAGTGTCAGCGCTGTTTGCATTTGCCTCCACTTAATTTTTATTTCATTGTCGCAGTTCTTCTTCCGTGACGTCTTCTTCATCTCCAACGTCTTCTTTTGACTGTGCCATGATGGCGTCTTATTTGGTCTCCCCAGCTCCCCTCTCTTCTTAGAGAGTGCTGCTTAAAGACGTCTTATCATCTTGTATGATCTGGGCATGCAGCTGATGTGCTGAAATTTTTTCTCATGTTAGAATGAAGAGATACCTAAAGGTGACTTTCTAAAGGCAATATTCTGAGACTTGCAGATTTCATTCTCTAATCTTGGGTACATTTTAAAGCCTCATTATAATTGTTTCCACACTATGCAATCTTTAGAGAATAAAAGACTCAGTGATTTCAAGTATGTGCTTCTACACTCGAGTCTCCCATTTGGTTCTTAAGCACTGCGATCTCTTGAGGAGAGATCCTAAACTAAGATTTCTAGCGGGCTTTTCTGAGTCATACAGAGTTGAGATACTAGCCACTCTAGAGCTCTTCGGGAACCTGAACTAAAAAAGTTCAGGTGTACTATTGCACATAGGGTGACCACAGGTGGTGATAAGAAAAATGGTCTTTACTATGTGGAACAAAGAACTAGTAATGTATTTCATGCCACCTTTGGGATTGGTCATTTATTTCAAAAATCTAAAACATTTTGAATGTTTTCATTACAGAAAATACAATAAGTATTTGAGTACTTTGATTTATACATTGCTCTGTGAATACAGGCAATGAAAACACTATAAATATACACGTCTAAGTTAGTGTTAGTTAAAAATAAATTTAAATTAAAATTAATTTTAAAGGTACAACTTTTTGAATCACTTATTATTACTAATAATATTCAAACCCCATGTTCTCTGAGAGTGTTGCTCTACACAAGTGACCTTGCTTCTCATTTTCAAATGCCTCCTTGTTATCACTAAGATATATTTTCAGGCTGGAAATGTCAAATGGATATAGAAAAACAGAGAAAAAGTACTTATGACTATGAGGAACTAAGAAGCAGTAATGTATTTCATGCTAGCTCTGGTACTTTGGCCATATATAATACATTTCAAAAATAATAGATAAATAGATACACTAATATACGTATGATGTTAGAATTCATGACACAATAAACTATTTCTTGGAAAGATTTTAGGAAATTATGTTGTCAAATCTGTAATACATAGAACATTAAAAATAGAGTGCATATATACCTTTTTCAACAAAAAACAATATTGTATATGGAAATCTTACCACTTGAAACAGAAAATGTAATGTAAAAGGCAAAGTCATTAACTAAAGTCCTTAAATTCTTACAGTCTTTGCAAGCATGCAAGGTCAATGAATGGACAGCTTGTAACCAGCAGAGAAACTAGGTTAAGAAAATCTTACCTTGTGTTGTTCAAAATTGGGGTGACATAGCAGAAAATTTTTAATTTAATCACTTTTGCATTAGAGAAATTTTTCTCCATGAAGAGTGGGTGATATTGTATGTAGATTTAAAATCCAGATGCTACTGTTAATGGTTGCTGTTTTCTTGAACAAATCATTTAATTTATTTGAGCTGCAGTTCCTTTCTCAAGAAATGTAGTAGCTACACAATTTTAGGTGGGATCAAAGTGGTTAAGAATAGAATTGCTTAATATGATATTCACAATTCATAATTCCCAGTGATTATCTGTACCTCGATTTCATATTACCTTCTGGATGTTTCTTACATTCTTCCTTTTACTTTGCTCTTTTCGGAACATCATATTTTCTTATGTTTTTTTCCTGGCTACTCAGTGAGTCATCCATCTAATCCCTATCTTAAGAATTTGTTCCTTTCCCTTCAAGATTCTCAAGGTAGCCCTGGAATTTCATCAAATAATTTGATTTACCTTTCAGCTTTGTGACTTGATAGTCATGTAAAGCCAAGAGAATTGATTAACTTTTTGGGACTTCCGTCTTCTAATCCGTTCAGTGAAAATTGTACTTTAACTCATCCACAATTCAAGGGTTAAGCTAGATTATGCACAAGACACTTAAAACTGTGCCTGCAGCCATGAATTAGGACAGATATGACAAATGACTAACTACATGGGTTTCTTTTCTTCAAAATCTGACTGATTAGTTATTTTCTGCCTAAAGACAGCTGACACATTTTGAATATTCTAAATAATCTAGAACCTAAAAGAAGATTTTGGTCTGGTTCTCTACAGACCTTGACAACACACCAGAAAGTTAAATTCTTTATTACTAAATTATTCAAAAATCATAAATGCCACTTTTGATAAAAATGGCACTTTTTCTAGAAGAACTGAAAATGAGAAATGACACTTTTGGGACAAATACTGCAAACTCATTACAAATGTTCTCGGGTGTAATAGCTAACTAGAAACACACGGGTAGTTAGAAGTGCCGCAAAGTTTCCAATTCCACTTCATTTACTTTTCAGAAGCAAATACAAGTATATAAAATAATGGCCAAATTACACCTTAAGCAAAGTTTTATTAAAGCATACTAATTTTTATGGTATTCATCAAGAAGCTATTTCATGGTAGTTATAATAGATTCTTATGATTGTTAGGATTACCGGACCTAATTATATATATATATATATATATATATATATATATATATATATATATATATATATTCTTACATAAAATGCCAATGTTTCACATCACTACTTACACTTATTTTCTCCTTAAATTCTTTAACAGCAAAAGATAAATAAAACATTAAACACAACTAGAAATAAATGAATATATACATTGGAAGCCTTTTCCTTTATTCTAGTGATAAAACCATTTAATCTTTTCTCTCAATTGCTGTATCATGGCCCTAACATGTATTGTACTGGAATAATTCTAATCTTTTTCATTATTTATTATTTAGTGTCTCTCCCACTATCACAACACAACATACTCTATTTGAGCAGATCCCGTGCCAGCTTATTCTGCTTTAAAACAACAGTAGTGTTAACACCTCATGCAAGTTCAGATTGTATTTTTAGAAAAATTTAAAAAATAACTTGAAATTATGAAATATTTGAATGTTATTAACATCAAAACTAAACCACAGTGCTTGTTAAAACATATTAAAGGTATGACTTCAGGAATAGTGTTTATGATATTTGCATGCTTAATATATTAAATAAAGCAATTACAATAATTTTGCTAATGATGCCTGATTTCAATTATGATTTTTTCCCATTTTATTGATATGTATACGTCCAAAGTTTAAGGTTTACAGTGGAGTTGAGCATTTTATGCACATACATATCTTGTTAGGGTGACAAGAGCTTTCCCGCTCTTTTTGTCCCTCCCCGTACCCTCTCATCCCTCCCTCCTCCCCACCCTACCCACCTCTTTCACTTCATCTTTCCTTTTAAGTTCCATAGGAGTTGTGATCTGGGTCTCTCATATCAGAGAGACCACTCGATGTTTCACCTTCTGCTTCTGACTCACTTCACTAAGCATGATGTTCTCAAGTTTCTTCCATTTGCCTATAAAAGCCTCCATGCTGTTGGACTTTATTGATACATAGTATTCCATTGTGTATAAATACCACAGTTTGTGTATCCACTGGTCTGTTGAAGGGTATTTTGGTGACTTCCATATTTTAGCTATTGTTCGTTGTGCTGCTATGCACATGGGTATACATGTACCTCTGTTTTATTTTGTTTTGGCCTCTTTTGGATATATTCCCAGGACATAGGGGTAGGCAAAGACTTTCTTGGCAAGACACCAAGAGCAAAATAAATTATCCCCATTATTAACAAATGGGATCTTGTCAAATTAAAAAGTTTCTGCACAGCAAAGGAAGATATCAATAATGTAAAAAGAGAACCAACAGACTGGGAAAAATATTCACCACCAGCAAATCAGATAGGAAGCTCATAACTACAATATACAGGGAGCTGAAGAAAAGTAAGCCAACCAAAATAAAGGATCCTATTGAAAAGTGGGCAAATGGAATGAAGACACAGTTCACTCATGAAGAAGTACAAATGGCCAGTAGATACATGAAAAGATGTTCAACATCTCTAGCCATAAGAGAGATGCAAATCGAAACAATGTTAAGATACCATCTCACTCCAGAGACAATGGCCTATATCAGCAAGTCAAGTAGCAATCAGTGCTGGCATGGTTTTGGGGAGAAAGGAACCCTCCTGCAATGCTGGTGGGAGTGTAAATTCGTACAACCACTCTGGAAAGCAGTATGGAGAGCTCTCAAAAGATTAGAAATAAATATCCCCTTTGATCAATTATGCTTTTATAACAAATTTAAACATCTAAATACATGGATCTATGTGACAAAATGTTAGGTGTTCATTTTAGTATATGGTATGACTTAGGACTACTTTTCTCTTTCTTAAATATTTTATACTTTCCAATAATATTAACGTAGTGTTATTCATTATGAAAATAAGGCAGATTATGAACAATACATTTTATTTAAGTTTTCCAGTCATTTAAAATTGGATCTTTACCTTCTTAAGTTTCCGTTTTAACTTAGTGTAAATATGTAGCTCCAAGATTCCCACATATAACTACGGAGAATGTTCACAGGATGAAAAATTCCCTGATTATAAACATTTATATTTTGGTTTATACTTCTATAATTCCTTTATTTTGATCTCTTTGGGAAAATGGTTACTACATATTCTTTTATAATTTAAATGACATTTTTATCATTAATCATTTATCATTCTATGGGCATGGTAATTTAACTACTATTACTTGTTTTTCCCTGTGTGTTACAAGTTCTTGTTTCCAGATCATAAAAGTGGAGAAAATACCTTCCTTCATGAAACATGCATTTTGTTTGTAGTTACATACCTCAAGATGCTTTTTACACATTTCTTCACATGACTGAACATTATATATTTTCTTAATGATTGAGACTTTTTTATGTGAACAGTATTGAACATATTAAATTTCTAGTTATTTATAATTAGTATTGTGAAAATGAAGTTTAAATATTTGTCAGCCTGCAGTTTAAATATGATAAAAATATTGCATTCAGCTACTACAAAAGGAAACAGCCAATGGGGGAGAGCAGTCCAGTACAACAATCAGAGCAATCCCTACATTTTCACCTGAGGGTCACCTGAACTTTTGAAGATCAAAGACATTTACAAATACCACAGATTTCATCTACAACTAATAATTAACACATACTCACCATATTGAATTGAATTAAAAAGTAATGTTTTGCAGGGCCTCATGTAGGCTTTATCCCAAGAAAGGGTGCTACGATTCATATATTTTTATAAACATATAATAGAATCAATTACTTTGCATAAAGATGTCATAGAACTTTCTCATCTCCTATATCTCAGATAAGGATATATTTTACATAAAAATAAACAAAAATTGAACAAATTCATTTTCAGAGTAATTTCAACATTTCATAAGTCACAAATGGACTCAGAAATCTAAGTGAAACTCAAGTTTTCTAAAAGCTTATTTGTCCTTTCATGTTAACTCAAACTCCAATTTAAAAAAAAAAAAACTTGTTCAAACACTTTCTGAAATTTCCAATAATATTTCTGTATTGTAACACTTGAATTGCAGTGGGTACACAAATAAGGTATTTGCTACACGATGATATATGAGCAAATCAATGTATTATATTAAGGTGTGAATAACTTCTTTTTAATTATGATTTAACTTTGAGGAAAATGTTTGTGTCATTGCCAGCAGAATGGTTAGTACCAGAATGGTATTTCTGTCATTCCTTGTGAACTAAGACAAAATCATGCCACTCTTTCAAGTTTACAGGGAGAAAGCCAATACCTCTGGCCCCAAAGAATTTTGCTGATCAAGCATGTTCTGACCTCCTCTTGGTAACTAGAGTAGACATTTTTAGAGGTTAAAGCACTGGTAATTCTACCGGGATTACCATTTTTTATAACATTTGTATTCTGATATGTCGATTCAGAAAATCTCAGTTGCCTCTGCACTCCTCCCAGTGAGACAGCTGAGGTTGCAGGATAAAAGCAAGGGTGTGTAACTTTTCACATTTCAAAAAACGGGAAGAGTTGTTTTAAAACAAAGATGACATTTTAAAGATATTTCTTACAGTGCTTGCCTCGCACGTGCAAAGCCCTAGTTCGACTTCCCAGCATCACATACAGCCAGGCACCGTAGTGTACACCTGTGATCCCAGCACTGGGGATAGGCTGAGGCAGGCAGATTGCAGTTGATTCCAAGCCAGGCTCAGCTCACAAAGCTGTGCAGTCCGGGACTGTTCAGTGAATGTGACACATGGGGACCGTTGGAGACATATTGTGACCAAATGACTGACAGAGATGTCAGCTGCAGGGACTGGAGAATTCTTCCAACAAACGCACATGTCCACTGTTACTTACCGACACATTCTCTTCCTTCCGTAGCTCTCCCGCCGTGACGACAGGCCACCTGCAGAGCCATCTGTCTGCTTACTGAGTCTTATCTGAGATTCACACATAGATTCATTATGAAAACGAATCCACTTTAGCCCCCAAATTTGGTTTGCTTGCAAACACGTTATACCAACACAGCTGATATTTCTCTAACCTCCCAGGAGAAGCAAGTTGTTTTAAAGGACAGACTGGTTTCAAATAACATCAGCATATTGACCTGGAAATGCTTTTTTTCTAAACAAGCAGGGTATTCTCCTTCTACTTAGCATCGATATATGCACTCATGATGTTTCTCATTAACTTCATTATCTGAGCAATTTTCTCTTACTAGTTTCTTAAGAAACTACGTGTGTGCGCTAGGGCAAGAGAGAAACCTCTGGATCCCTGTATGGATGTCACTCTTAAGACTAGTACCAATCCAGAGTAGATGAAAAACAAATAGAAAATAGTCTTTCACATTTACTTAGCATCAGAGATTACAGACATAACTTCTTCCATGTATAATTTGCTTCAAATATTTATTTATTAGAGAAAAATATGATTAGAACTAAATATGGATGGACTAGGTATTTATTATTCTTAAGCTCCACATCTATTATAACAACCCCGTATTATTCACAGGGTAGCATTTTATGGTTTTTGTTGCTTGTGGCCTACCGGGGGTAGCCTCAAACTGTTCACACTATCGTGAGGTGTTTTGAGAGCGACTACATTCATGTTAATTTTATTAGAGTCTATCCTCATAATTATTATATTTTATCATTATTGTTATTCATAGGTATAATTTATGAATTAAATTTAATTCTAAGTATGTATGTGTAGGTAATACACACACACTCCACATACACATGCAGGCATATCATAAAACACATATGCATGCTTATGTAGAACTGTCTACATTGCAGGCTCTTTTTGGGTGCCCAGAAATATATATCTTCTGGAAATCTCTGTGTTAACATTATTGAAATTATGTATTTTGTATATGTAGCTAATTATTTAAAGTTTATACAATGTCTAATTTACACCAAGAGAACAAAAATAACCTAAGGTAAAACACTTGACGTATTGCTTTTTTAAGCTCTTAATTTAATTAGAACTTAGTAATCATGCAATGTTCGAACTGTTTACAGAAAATTAGTATTCGGAATTTTCAGATTTGTTTTTTTTAAAAATAACACTGCCAAATATTCCACGGTTATACATTATCCCCTTTGGTAATAAAATAATTTAAGTTTTCCAATATTTAAAAGATGAAAAATATTTTTGAAATATGCTTTTTTTCTCAG
The DNA here is from genome assembly GCA_004027205.1 of Ctenodactylus gundi. Classification (NCBI taxonomy): domain Eukaryota; kingdom Metazoa; phylum Chordata; class Mammalia; order Rodentia; family Ctenodactylidae; genus Ctenodactylus; species Ctenodactylus gundi. Next base: position 256,714 of record PVKB01001314.1, read on the forward strand.
ACTGGCTAAATGATCACTGGGCAACAAATCATTGCACATTGGAATGTGTACATTAATTCTAATATATTTTTTAAAAATATTTAATTTCACACAAAATACTTTTAAAAACAATTTTTAAAAGAAGAATTTATGGTGTAAAAGAAGTCATATAATTTAGCTTCCCCAGAAATTCTGACCTCTTGGAGGCAGGATTTCACAGAGGACCCTTAAGGCTTAATTTCTGCCTTCAGAACATGTAATGAATGGACAAGATAGGCTGATCGTTTGTTCACTTATTTTCAATCTAGCTGGTTTATGAAGCCATGGGATCTCGAGTGTCACAATATCTTTTCCACACCACATATAACACTTCTCAAATGATTTCTGACAAAAATGAATGTAATACTTTGAAAGCAGAACTTGTTCTTTTCTTACATGATTACTTTTCAAATTGGCAGATTTTTTTGCATAAAAATGGAAATATATTTAAATTTAGGATGAGTTATATCATAAATGTTTCTTTTCCTACATTTTAAAATTGGCTAGATAGAATCATTGGCTGATTTGTTTTTCTGCTGAAAATCAAGGTAGAATGCTTTCAAAATATTTGATGATGGTGGAGGGTTGAAAATGGAGAGGGGAAGGATTTGTAATTTTGCCACGATATGTATATGCACAAAATACTCAAAATAGATATAAACATTGTTTATTATCTCTCTCTCTCTCTCTCTCTCTCTATATATATATATATATATATATATAGCAATAAAATGAGGAAAATTATAAATAAAAATGTTAAAAGCACTGCTACTAATCTCTTTCAAATTCTATCCTTGAATATAATTGGCACATCATTCTTGCAATTTTCTTGTTCCGTTTATTAACATGGATAAGTGAAATATTTAATGCTTGCATTGAACTTGATCTTGTGACTTTCTGGAAAAGTTCTGAAATTTCTCATTTGTGAATATTTTGATGAGATGTGACAGAAATATGAGAGTATTGCTGCCAAATGCTTTCCAACGGTAAGCCAGACGGTTTGTTTTCATTTTGTAAAATCAGAATCAAGACAGAGTTACAGAGGTTAGAGTGCTGGCCTAGCAAGTGAAAGACCCTGAATTTGATTCCAGAGCATCCCATAAATCAGGTGTGTTGGCACATACCTGTAATTTCCGTAACTCAGGAGGCTGAGACATGAGGATTGCTGTGAATCTGAGACCAGTGTGGACTGCATTGTGAGTTCAGGACCAACTTGAACTATACCGTTGTCTTCTTTCCTCATGCTTTCTTGAGAATCTCATCAGCTCCCAGGTTATTTCTGGCCCTTCACCAGTGTCAAAATCACCCTGAAAGATAAATATTTTGAATCAATTTGACACACGGAGGCAGCCACATAGCCTAACTAAAGACACCGATTTTATTTTAGAAAAAGCAACGAGGAATAATAGTGAATCAGAACATAATAATTCATCAGTAGACTTTAGGGATTTTTTCTGATAAATAGCTGCTCTACTAAAAGGTGTATTTTACATTTAAGAAACACATTTTGACCGAGTTATTTTTTGTAGTTTTTCCTATTTTTTTCTCTTTTATTTTGCTCAGAGACAAGGTCTTTCTCTGCAGTCCCGGCTGGCCTGGAACTCAACTATGTGTAGCCTTGGCTGGCCTTAAGCACAGGGCAATCCTCTTGCCTCAGCCTCCTGAATGCAGGGTTACAGCTATGTGTCACTACATCCATCTATGTGCTGATGAGAAATCGAACCCAGAGCTTTGTACTGTTTTTATAACTTTATAATATCATTAAAATGCATATACATGTACACAAAAGTCCATACACGATGAGTAAGTGAATGTATGGTTTACAATTTTGAAACATATGAAATAGCTAATAAGATGCTTTAGGATTGAGTAATTTCCACAGAGGCTTGTAACTCCAGGAGGTACTGAGTAGTCACATCTGGAAAGCTGAGAACCAACTGATGAGGCTATCCATCAGGACAGAGATAGTAAGGATGATAGAGATTTCCTAGCTTAGAGGAGGAAAAACTTTAGCACTGATGTGTGAGGTGACTGGTGCTGAAGTTGTTAGAGGTCAAGACCATCAGGAACAAGGTTCTATGTAACCGTGCAAAGATCTTCCTGGCATTAGGCATGTACTCAACCGAGCAAGTACTTGATCAGTGAAAGGATGGATTGCAATTCTGCCATTCCAAATTTTCTGCACTTTAAAAAATTGTCTAAATTGACAGAGAAAATTCCTTCATTATGAACAGCTCATACAGTAATGATTTACCTTTAAATGGGTTAGAACCCACCTGAATGAATAGCGTACTTTCCAAAAGGAAAAAAGTCATTTGTGAATTATAAAGAATGACATGTGGCTCTCAACATTCTTTTATTAATCATCATTTCATATTATCAAATAAGTATTTTATAACTTATGAAAATATAGTCGCTTATCTCATATTGAAACAACTGAATTTTTGCAAATGTAAGTTTTTATTTTATAAATATACATAATAATTATATAAATTATATATTTATCATTTGCACTCAAAAATCATCTGTTTTAACTTTAGCACTAAAAATATACTATAGAAAGCAAAAAATATGCTTTTGTAAACTATAAAAGCAAAAAAGCATTTTTGACATTTAAGTTTCTAAAAATTAAAAAATTAATAGCCAAAATATTGTGTTAGTAGTAAAAAGTACTAATACTTACATTTAAATATGGATATAATCCTAAATTTTTTGTTAAATAAATGTTAGTAATCAATAAACTGAGTTAAAATTCTCCTGAATCCCTTAATACACACAGAAAGTAATATAATAAAAAAAAATTCTTTCTGTTTGATTCTTTTCATAGACAATAAAATCAAATGATAGAATAGTGTTTTATTGCCTCTTATGACAAAGGTCTTCGTTAAAGTCTATAAATAAGTCGAAATTAATACATTTCTAAATCACCCCTCAGATGGACTTTATTGATTTAATTTGTGATTCCATCTTAAACATGTTTAATATATTTCAGAAAATTCCTGTTCTTCCATTGAGTTTAAGAGCATTTTACAAAATTTTGAAGTGTCTGTTTCCTGGCAACAAGAGATACGGAGTGCTTTCCCACTCTCCTTTTGTCCCTCCCACTACCCCCCCTCCCTCTTACCCTACTCTACCCCCCTACCCCGTTTCACTTTGTCTTTCGTCTTAAGTTCCATAAGAGTTGCGATCTGGGTCTCTCATATCAGAGAGACCATTCGATGTTTCACCTTCTGCTTCTGACTCACTTCACTAAGCCTGATGTTCTCAAGCTTCTTCCATTTGCCTATAAAGGCCTCCATGCTGCTAGACTTTATAGATGCATGGATATGTATGTGCACAAAATGCTCAACTACATTGTAAATCTTAAATTTGCACTTATTCATATCAATAAAAAAGGGAAAATAATAATAATAATAATAATAATAATAATAATAAAAGAGATACGGAATTCTTCATGATTTTTTTTAGTTTCCAAAATAATCTTATCATATAAACCTTCCACTTAACACCCTGTATGTAATTTACTCTGGTTTAGATGAAATGAGGAGTCTAGAGAAAGCCATACTTCCAAGTGAACACTCGCTGGTGTCTATTTTTGAGATGATTCATAATTGCATGTACCTTATTATTGGGGTTGAATGCTACAACTCAGGAGTAAGATATTAATATTTTAAAAATCACAGACAGAAATTTCCAGGATCTTTATACCGTAGGTTCATAATGCAAATGATCTGCCATGACAGAAATCATTCTTAGATTACATGAAACAGTGAATGTAAGGTGACTGGTATAGAGTTAAAGTTGAATAATTGATGGTTTCATTACAGCTTACCTTAGTTTTACATGAGCAAGTTATAACCTCTCATGACCATAGTCTGCCATGAATTTGTTGGTCCCCAGTCCACTTTTAAAATCTTACATGTTTTGTTAATGTGTGTATGATATATATATATATATATATATATATATATATATATATATATATATATATATCAGCATTTGATTTGACCCCTGTTGTTATTTCTGAAGTACATACAGTGAACTCTTCAAGGGGCAGCAGCTAGGTAGGTAGGTAGGCTTGGGAAAATTAAAATTCTTTCTCTAGTAATTTTTCCAGGTTAATGTTGACAAAAGATATATAAGTATGTGTTAAAAAAATCTGTGAATATTTGTCAGGTAATGGATTGAATAAAACCTTGCTAAGTTAAAAATACAGCAATTTGCTCACATTCATAACAGGACTGGGTTATATAATAACTTTATGTATTTATAAACATTTATCTAATACATATGTGAAGGAAATATGCATTCAATGACATAGCATTTGAAAAGGCTTGTAATTCTTGAGAGAATCTAGTAGATATGTGTATTGTGTTGATCATTATTTAATACAGATTTTATACTGTGTGCTATAAAATTCAATTTAAAAGGCACTTAGAAGGTACTGAAATTGTTTTTAACTTCAGAAACATCTCAAAAGTGGCTGGGAAATTAGAATAAAATGTATAAAATGAACACATCTTATTATCAGAAATGAGAAATTGAGCATCTGTTTCTACAATGGAATTATGCTCTCTTATAGGTATCCATTGCATGTACTACTGTCGAGGTGTTCTTTAATTTAAAAAGCTACGATTATATTTAGATAAAAATATTTCCCGGCATGCTTGCTTAATACTTATCTATAATTGTTTTCCTTCGTTAGTAGATGGGAGCCATCAATCATTAACTATCATTTTATATGTGTACAAGTTGAACAACTAAAGATCATTCACTAGAAAGTCAGTTCTTGCTTGCTCGTTTCTCTGTTGTGTGGTCGCTCATTAACAGACTATCTTCTGACGTCATGTCCTCATTATTCAGAGCCAGATAGTCCTGTGTTCCAAGGACAGATTGCTCACTGAGCAGACTAATATCCCATTGAGTAATGCGTTAGGGAAGAAGAGCTCAGCGAGTTGACGGCACGTTCTTACGCTTAGTAAGACATTTTCTGATCTTTGTCAAGAATCTCAGTTTTTTGCTTTTCTGTAAAGTACTAAAATGAAATTTCATTTTAAAAGTCTGTTGAAATTTAAATTGTATCAAAATTATGAATATTTGGGACACATTTGCATTTCTATGATTTTGAGCTTTGTTATCTGAGTATTCCAAGGATCCATTTGCTCCATGCCCTTCCCTGGGATAAGTCTTGTGATGGTCGGAAACGTTCCCTTATTGTATCCAATGGCCAGCTGCTGTGTTCTCCTTACTATCATTAGTAGCACTGGTGTCTGCTAGCGCTCCCTCTTTCCTGCTACTGCGACACTACTTTTTTTGTAACACTTTATCCTATTCTGGATCTGAGAGCCTTTGAGTGTTCAATTTCTTTTTCTTGTGTACATGCCTGTAAAGGCAAAATGAGATCTAATCCACATTAAATATTACGTATGTTCTCCTGTTTACTGATGACATTTAAATGTCCCAATCTGGGACCTTCCTGCGAGTGTCAAATATCTCTGTATGTTTCTGTATGTGTAATAAGCTCCCTGACCTTCTCAGGTCCACAGGAGAATGCTTGATTTTCTTTGCCAAAAAATCAAAATGAGCAAAACTAAACTATGGTACCCCTCGCTCTTTACATGTGATTGACCTGCAATGAAATTTCCCTCTTTGGTCTGGCCAAAAATAATAGTCCTACTCTCCCTGACTCTCATGTCTGATTCACTAGCAACATCTTGGGAGACTAACCTTTATATGAGGTACACGGCTTATTCATTACTGTTTCTCCTACGGTTTTAGTTTCTGCAAACTTCTCTTATTTCAATTTTGCGTCACTATCTCTCACTCATTATTCTCCACCTACAAATAACGAGTTTTTTTCAGATGGTCGCTCAGTGTGTCCTTCCTTTGGCCTTTTTAGAAACAGTTTCCTCTTTATTTCTCCGAATCTTCGTTTGTTTCATTCTATCTCACACTGAGGCAAGCTTTTGTTTGCTTAAAGGATATCCAGTGTACTTTCAGTTCCTATTTTCTCTAAGTGAGATCTTCACCCCAACATTCTTTAGAAACTGCTATGAGTGAAGTGACTTTAATGCTGTTCTGCCAAGAACAATTGGCTTGTAAAAGAGGATGTGACGAGCATACAAGAAGGAATTTAACTACTAAATCAAGAAAAAAAGAAGTAAAAAGATCAGACTATAATTTTGAAGGAGATCACTGCCTAGAAATTTAAATCTTTTAATTTCTTTCAATTAATCTTTTAATTTTTAAAATCTCTGTGTTTTTCTCTCAGATATATTTGCTTCATGATAATATTACTCAATCTTTAATATGCATACTTATCTTCAAAAGTAATGGGCTAAAACGAAGAATTTTTTCAGCTAATTGGGAATTTGTCAAAACTAGCAATATATTCTCAATTTCATGAACTAGTTCTCTGCCGCAGCTGCCCTTTGCCCTGTTCTCTGTTTTATTACATAGCAGAAGTATTGGCTTTACCTACTAAATGCCATTACTAACAATTCCTCCTACTCTCAACTTATAACCAAAATGTCTCTGCAAATTACCAAATGTCTGCTGTGGTGTAAGTTCTCCACTTTCCTGAACCACTGTTCTAGTCTATATTAAATTTACAGACACGTTTCATTATTGCTATGGTACAATTCTCATCTTTATGGTGAACACTTGGAGGTTGGTAGTTAAAAAGAAAAAGTACAATCCTATTGTGACAACCAAAGTATCTCTTAAGAAATCCAGATAGACTTTGGAGGGGAAAATTCTATTATTTGAAAAACGAATAATCTAATGCATGTGCTAGAAAATGAGTATAACTGCATTGATTTTTGAAATAAAATGGAAAAATGGAAGCATATAAATGTCACTGACCCCAGTGCTTTTAATTCATTGATTTATTCATCATATTGACCTTTTTATTGAAAAGCACTTATTGTTCGCTTGTTTACTTATTTTTATTAGTGTATTTGGTGATAAATAATAGTTACATTCATTTAGGGAAAGTGAGACAAACACACACATGTTTTATATACATGTATATATATATATATATATATATATATATATATATATATATATATATATATAATCTTTATCATTTTTGGTACCTTTCCTCTGCCCATCCTCTGATAACCATTTTATATTCCCAAAGAGTTTGATCCCTTCCATCTCTTTTTCATTTTATTATTTTGTTTATTTACATATGGTTTATTCACAATAAAAATATGACACATTATTTAACTTTCTGTGTCTGACTTGTATCACTTAACATTAATGTCTCAATCTGCCTATTTTCCTTACAAATGACTTAATTTCAGTCTCCTGTGTGGCTGATTTATGTGTATGCATTTTTATTACCCTATGAAGGACATTTAAAGTATTCACAGGCCATTGCTATTTTAATTTTATATAATAATCATAAGCATCAATAGCTTGACTTTTAAATCTGAAAAAGCCTTAAGGTAATTGTAGTTCAGATCTTTTATTTAAAAAAATTATAAACTGAAATATTGGCAATAACTGTTATGTGTGCTCTCTGTGATTACATGAAGAACCATTATCTAGAAATAATCTACATCCAGTATGATTTAAAGAACTTAATTTTTGAAATAAATTTTATAATAATTTATACTTGTCTTATGTTTCTCTACAAAGTATTTTATGTAAATAATTTCTAAAAATAAAAAAATGTGAAAAATAACTTCGGAAACTGAAACTTAGATGTAAAAAGTGTGTCAGAGGTTAAACATATTTCAAGAGGAAAACTTACTCATGTTTAAAATATTGATTTATTATCTATTATATTTATTCTGAAAAGTCCGTATAAGATGTAAAATACTGCACACCCTGTAAAATTTAAATTAAGGTTGTTAATAGTTTCCGATTTCTGACATCAAATTATGCAAATTTATTTAAATAATTTAAATAAGTATGTTATATAATATATAAATTTTACCCTATAATCCTTTTCCCTGCCATTATTTACCAAAATCTTAAGAAAATTAGAGCTCGTAAGTGTCAATTTCTGGAGAGAGTTGGGAGTGCTAGCATCATTTATTTGTGCAAAACTAAAAATATTGTAGGATTGAAATATACCGTAGGTTGGCTTAATAATCTTTTGGGGCAAGTCACAAACCAGATATGAATTAATGTCTAATTGGAAAGACCATCAAGTTCTTTGGGTTTGTCCCCCAACAGGACAAGTATAAATTAAAGCATATTGTTTATTTTGTCAATAATGTGCTTAGTTAATTTTACATAACTTGTTCTAAAATGACCAAAAAGATTTTGATGGAGGATCAAAACTGATATATTGCACTAGTATATTTAAGGATCAATTATAATCTGACATCAAACTTTAGCAAACACTAACAATTATGTAAAACCTCTGGTTTTGCACTGATCACCTTTATTTTAATTGCTTTAATTAAAATGAGATGACTCTAAGTGCACCTAAATTAGAGATGACACTGTTTTGTAAAATTTCATTTGAACTTTAGAAAACACCTGCCAGGTTCAATTGTTTGGGTACTGAGAGAGGTTACAGGTTAAAACTTTTCCCCCTATCACAAATTACATGAGGATATTTATAGCTTTTGTTTTTGAGGAATCTCTTGATTCATGAAAATAAAAGTGTGTTCTCAGCATACAGGACCCTTCTATATTTTAAGTTAATTCCAAATGTGTCACAAGAGGACAGAATGGATCCCAGTTCATTTAAAAGCTCTCTCCTGTTCTTAGAAAACAAGTGAGAGGAAGGATGAACTAAACTTCACTTTATTTAATGTCCCTCAAGTTTAAAATGAGATCTGTCAGGAAACTCAAGTAGAAAATTCTGATGCAGAGTGGTATAAGAATACAGGCTTAGTAGAGATACTGGTATGATACGATTCATGTTAATCTTCTGAAACATGATCTACCCTATATTAAAGGATAATAATAAGCAAATGATCACTGAAAATTATCAGTATGTTGAAACCAAGTAACAAGTAGAGCAGATAGGCCTAAGAATCTTTGGCACCAGGAATTAATGACAGAGCTTAGATTTCCTGCCTACCTATGTCCTTAATCATTTGAATATTTTGACTTTTGTAACTGTATAATGCTAACAAATAACAATTTTACAGTGCTTAATTGGTTATACTGTTCAAGAACCTGGTTGAATCTAATTTGATTAGGTCAAAAAATTTGTTGATCTTTTAAGCATAGCTATAATAATAACCTGTAAAAGAAACTTAAAATATCCAAATGAAATAGTAGCACCAGCCTGCCTTTAAACAGCAAAACATCTTACATTTGTTGAATGCTAATAACAGTTGTACCTATCACCTATGGAACATGATGAAAAAGAAACATTAATCTGGCTGACTAATCTTCAGTCTTCTGGTTGGAAAATGTTTGGATTTATTTCATTACTTTTCTGTCCTTTTTGCTCCGGTTCTGCAGCATACCTAGTGTGGGAAAGGATAGTGGCAAATTAAATCCTCAAATCCATCTCTGGAATCCTGAAAGCTTAATTTGAGGAGTAAAATAGCATTCTTGCACAACTTTTGCTTTACTCTTGAATACTCTATCTGAACATTCGCGTTCTTCAGTTTGAATTCATTTTTTAGACAGTGTGTCTTTCTTGTATCTGTGCTATTGCATTAATTTCTATGATAAGCCTTTGAGCTGTGTAATCTGAGATATTGCAGCATTTCCAGAGCTCAAAATTGCTCGTCACGATTCATGCTAAAAAGCAATGTGACATTTCTATGATTCTTTGAAAATATTCCTTATCATTACAATCTAGAAAAATATGATATTGAATATAATTAATCCCGAGAATCAGGAACTGCTTGTGCAACACTCAAGATGTGTTTTTCAACTACTTCTGTAAGTAGAATAATTGCTTCCTTTTTGATTCATTTTTTTTATGTTTGTTTTTCTGAATTAGACACATAGTAATTTCTGTCCAGGAATTTTTAAAGACTTTAGATGTAATTGTTTCAGAGAAATGTGTGATTTTTAAACTAAAACCATTGTAAAAACTGAGGAATAATTTGTAAAACCATTTCATAAGGTAAAATAATTGTGTTGAAAGCCACCAGAAAACCCAGAAAGACTCTTGGCTTTAATAATACATAAATGCCACCATAAAACTATGTGTATTATTGAGCAAGACACTTAATCTTTCTGAATCTTAATTTGCTCATCCATAAAATTGGGTTAATAATTTATCTTCCTTGGCAAACTCGCCAGGCTTTTCCTAGGTCTAGGTGATCTATTGCGAACGAATTGAAAATTACGAAGTGCTTCATAAATGTAAGGTATTAATGTTAGCTGTTTTTAGCTCAGATTTCCTTCCATTAGTTAATTACTTCTATTTGTTAGAAATAGAAATTTTTAGCTCTCATCAATTTTCACTAGCCAAAGGGAAATAAACATATCGACAAACAACATGTGTCTAGAAGTTGTGAGCATTTGTAACATTAAGCAGAATCAATCACATCATTTGCAGGTTTAGTTTCATTTGTTCATCAGAACAAAATTACTCTATAAAGTGTAATATGTCTATTATTGAGTTGTTCAGCCCTGGACTATAGAATTTTTGGGTTCATTTCTGTTTCTTTATCAATAACTATTCAAGTACATCAAACTTGTCATTATGACTAATTTTGATTGCTATGAACTGAAATACTTTTCATTAGAATTTTTTTAAATAACAAAATTGTTGTGAATTGTAATATAGCCAGCAATATAAACTAATGGCTGTAATTTTGGGAGTCAGAGTTTAGGATTCGAACAACATTTATAATTTTGTCCTACATAAAGTTGATTGTCTGTAAAATTACACAAAATGTCACTATCTCCTCTCTTCTTTTTTGAAAGATTAAAGAGGTAATGTCGATATACTATTCAGCATATTGTAAATTCAAATGAATCCACATGCTTTTATACAGTCTCATAAGAAACTCGGAAAAAATTGCTATTTGATATCAGGATTTCTTGTCTCAAAATGTTTACTTTGACTTGGAATCATTTGTCAAAGTACTAAGGAGATGAAAAAGATGATTGAAAATCAGTGTATGTATAGCTATGAGAAGGACTAAAGAATTTTTTAAAAGTCAACTATTAGACAATTAGAGTAGTATTCCAAAATATAAAAGGAACTCAAGATACCAAACATTTCAAAATGTATTATAATATCTCTTTTTTGTTCTCACCTTTCTCTAGAAAATTCATACTGTGATCCATGAATATATTTTGCTGATTCGTCTTACACAAAACGATTTAGGAACTTAGGTGAAAACCGAGAAAGGTTGCACATACCCTTTCCTGTGCAAGGCAGTGATAACGAAACAAAATCGTTTGGTTCCTAGATCTTTATTTGATCCAACATAGAATCCTGTTGGCGAAGCTTCTCACTACACAGAGTTTTCTCAGGCATTTTGATTGCACTCATTGTGTGTCCTCTCTGCTAGAAAATTCACACAGAACCTGAGGCACTACAGCTGGTTCTCTTGAGCTTTTAGAATTCAAGTGGCTCACCCAGCAGAACTTAGTAGGTTAACTGACTGCAAATTGAATAAATCATGTCTATTTAAGCTGGAACATCATTTGTGTGTAGTTACACACACACACACACACACACACACACACAATGAGATCACAAGCTAGTGATTTTCATTCATTACACTTGTATTTCCTGGACCAATATGATACTGAATGTTTCAAAAGTGTTTGTTCAATTTATTGGTTTAGAAGATTAGGTTTTAGGAGGGAATAAACGTAAAAGAGGAAAAGGTGTAATATTGGGAAGAATTTAAGCACATTTTTAAAGGAGTTGTAGCAAGAAAATTTAATTTAATATTTTGACTGTAGTGTGTTTTTAAATTAGAAGTTTTGAAATGTTTTGTTTTGACCTTTTTGAGTTCCATATAATAGCTGCTCGGTATAATTCTTAATTAGTTTTATTTTATGTCAGCATATGAATAGAAGACTTTTTCATAAGTTCTGTGAGTAGATACCTTAGTTTTAAGGACAAAGCAACGTCATCTGGAGGTGTCTTCTTAGAAATTATAACAATGATCATGGAAGGATGTTTCTTAAAATAAACTGGATTTTTATGTCCGCAATTGTTATCAAATATAAGGATGGGGTAGTTAATTTTACTTTATAAAAAAATAAAAGATATTGTACAGGCCATTAGCAATGTTCATATTTCTAGAAGTCTTCCATTTGATAAATATAAGAATATATCATATATGTTTGTAATTTTGAAAAACTCATACTTTTTGCAGAGAAAATTAAAAGTATTTTGATAAGGCATCACTTCAAGTTATTCAATTTAAGCTTCCCTTCAAGGAAAAGTAACATAGATGCTAAGTATTACTGTCATTCACAAATCTTTGTTACATGTATGAATTTTTTTTGTTTGTTTTTCTTGAGACAGTCTCACTGTGTAGTATAGGATGTGGTACATCTGGTGTTAAACTACTTAATATGTAGCCCAGGCTGCTGGCCTCACCATATCTGGCTAGTGTGTGTGTGTGTGTGGGGGGGGGGGTGATACTAGGGACTTGCACCCTGGGTCTTGAGCTTGCTAGGCAAACATTCTAGCCCCTATCCCAAATGACCCTTTTAGAATGTTGAATACAATCTTACAATTGAAAGAAACTCATTTCTTTCACTAAGAATTACAATAAGACATTTTTTTCATTAATTGCCAGGTATAAATTGCATATTAGTTTAGTAAGAAATAAATTTTCTTTTTTCAATTTAATGAAATGTGTACACTAAGTGTGATGTATATACACATTTGTTTTGTTCATTGGAAAAGTGGATATTTTTGATTGAAAAGGAAAAAACAAACACAACTTCAAGTTTTCTTTTAAAGCTATTTGTATTGCCTAGCAAGTGCTAAGTTAAGTGCTAAGGACTCAAGTTCGCTTACCCAGCACCAAGTAAGCTGGGTGTGGTGCATGCCTGTAATCCCAGCACTTATAGGAGGCTGAAGTAGGAAGATTGCTATAAGTCCAAGGCCAGCCAGCTTGGGCTCCATAGTAAGTTCAGGACAAGCATGGGCTACAAAGAGAGACCCTGTCATTCATATATATATATATATGAAAATTTATGATTAAAATTTTCTCTTTAAACCAATTAATTATTGTAGAATCTATATGTATATGAAAAATTGGTTTACTTGGTTTGATACAAACAATAGATCTTTTTATTTTAATCATTTAATGGGCTAAAGCATTTACCACAGACACTGCACAACCCCACACACTCACTCTCAGCCCCGTTGCTTACCCAGTACCCTCCGCTGTGGACAGAGCTGGTATTTGGGTCTCCAGCGTCTCTTCTTACAGAACACACTTTCAGAGCTCTGACCAAGATTTTATAAAGGACATATTAAGTAATCTGAAGGTAACATGAATTTCAAGACACAGAAGCCACAAATGTTTTTGTTTGCTTTATTTCGCTTTTCTGTTTGACATAGCTCCACTCAATTGTGGGGTGAAGGTCAATTTTTCAAATCAGAGAATATCAACAATACTGGGAGTGAACAAATACGTTATGAGCCAATGAGTGCATTTGTGATAAAGCGTGAACAAAGGGTGACGTGGCATAAAATATGGTGGATGGAAAGAGCTCAAACTATAATCATTTTAAATAAATGATTAATACATAAGTAAGTTTATTTATTGAATAAATTTAAGCTCTCTACTTAAATTGGAGATCAAGTATATTCGTAGGTAAGGCAGGAAGTGCTAAGTTTGCATGATTTCTGTCCAGCTTTCACAGGTTTAGAGATGAATGATCCTGAGTGTGACTTTTCTTGGACCCTGGAAAGTCTAATAGGATAAACTTTATATCAGGTATGTAGAGAGGAGCAGAGGCGTGTTTTAGTGTGGGTTTAAGAACCTTACATCCAGGTGAAATATAATCAATCGAACTATCAGTACATGTGTAAGTATGCTGCTCAACAGAGAAAAACATGGTACTATTCATTTGTCTACACCAAAAAATAAGGTATGAAAAGAATGGTACTGCCTACACATGTAAGATAGATTTATTTATTTATTTATTTATTTATTTATTTATTTATTTATTTATTTTACCCTGGCAGCATTGAGCCTAGGGCCTTTGCATTAAGTTATAGTCCCCAGTACTTTTTTTTTTCTTTTGAGCAAGGATCTTTAAATTGCTATATGATCCAGGCTAAGTTTAATTTTGTAATTTTCCTACCTCAAGCTTCCAGAGTGGTGGGATTACAGGCCTTCATCACCCCAACTATCTATACATGCACAATATCTTATTAGCTAGTAAAAATATTTTGGGAAATTTGAGAGGAGAACAATTTATTGTGCTTTATAAAGAAATACTTCAATTTCGTGCCCAAATAGTGTCACTTTTGTTTTTAGATTGAAGCCATTATAACTTGATGGGAAGACATAAACGACCACAAATCATCTCCCGTGGAAATACATCCGATTTTTAGTCAGGTACATTAGTGACAACAACAGCAAAAGCTTAATAGATTTTTTGGGGTGGGGTTCTGTTTTTCAAAGGATAACACTGGTGTGTTTTGTTCACTGTTTTAAAGTAAGGGGATGGATATGTTTTTCATTAAGTATGTTAAGTATTTTAAATAAAAATAGTGCCATTTTGACTCTTCCCTGTCAAACATCTCTAGTATGTTTCAAAATTACCATTTATTATTTTACATTCATTTATGAAGTGTTCTGCCTGGTTGGCATCAATAAGATAAATTAAGGGAAATTATTGTTCAAAAAAATTCATAACACCTGGCAAAAACAGACATAAAAGCAGATAGGAACAACGGAACTTATTCAGCGATGGAGGGATATCTGACTAAGTAGTAAAAGAGAAAAGAAAATGAATATCTGGGGCGAAACGCTGGGGAAAGGAGGACCAGAAAAGGTTTTTGGAAATGTTTGGTGGTGGTGGTGGTGGTGGTTGGCATTTTTTCCCTGTAAGAATTTTGAAGCTAACCGTGAAAGCAGAAGGTCATCCAGAAATGTACAAGGGGAAGAGAATCATATTTAACTTATGCTACACGCACACGCTTCTCACCTGTTCCTATAATGTGAATAGTACCACCTCGGCAAGCATTGTGATGCTAGAATGAAAAGAAAACATGAAACTTTATATAAATATAGAATACACATTTAGTAAATACAATCTATTTTAATTTTTATATGTAGTAATGGAGATTATAGGAAAACTTATTTTACACAAATTATTCTGTTGAGCTCTTTGTTAATATATTAAATATTTCTATATGCTTCCTCAAGAAAAGAAATTATAAAATAACAGAGTTGTGTCTTTAACTCAAGGAATAGATACACAACTACTCAGTTTGTTCTCTCAAGTAAGACTTGTTATTTAAGAGACAAACTCTTACTCTCTAGGCCACACTGGTTCTGACCTCACTATCTAGTCCAGGCTAGCTTTGAACTCATGACAATCCTCCTGCTTCAGCCTCCTGATTGCTGGGTGCCGTCAAAACCACTTTGTGCTGGGGAATGAAACTCAAGGTCTTAGGCTTGCTAGGCAAGTGCTCTAACCACTGTGCTATTCCTCCAGCCCCTGCACTCCGCATTAGAATTACTTCCAATTACTACAATACATATTCTGGCCCTAAGGATTCTCAGGCTGTGGTCCTTACTGCAACCTAAAAGTAAAATATTTTATTAGGCACTGAAAGGCAGTACAGGACCTCAGGGAACAATGTTTGGAGAAACACTCTGGATATATTTTTACCTCACTTTAAACTCTAAGTCCTGCATTCTTTTGGGAAATAAAACATATTTCACTGAGAGTGCTTCTTGAATGACTTTCAACTGCATGATGGGCTGGAAGTTAGTGCTTTGTACATTTACTTGATATTGAATAGTAGAAAAGACGTTCATTGTGTTTTTAGCACCTTACTAAATACGTGAGATGTACATTTATCCAAAAAATAGTAAATGTCCTAGGAAATTAGGTTACCTTTCTGTCTTTCATAATTTTACCTCATTCCTCCTATAAATTTGGATGTGTAAAGTAGATTACATTTAAATATACCTTCAAGTCTTTGGTAACCATATATGAATTATCCATGAAGAGTTTAAAATTGAAGTTTTTACTTTTCATAAACATTATGATGTTTTAATCTTTATTAAAATTATGCAGTTCTTACATAGTCAAAGAACGTGAACCACTATGAATGTTTACTTATGTGAAGCATTAATTGAAGGATAATTTGACTACACTTCAAAATTGTATAATGTATCAAATTGTGTAGTGTTATTTTGTGTGCTATTTTAAAACTGACAGCTTGATTAGTAAAACTGTTTCAAAAAGTAGCCAATAGTTGGGGCCAGTGAAACAGGTCTATAATTCTTGCACTCTTGGAAGCTGAAGTCGGAGAATCCCAACTACATGCCCAATTTGGGCTATTAGCAATTTGGTAAGAGCTTGTCTCAAAATCATAATTTAAAAATGGGCTGTGGAATTAGCTCACTGTGAATGCCCTTGGCTCAATTTCCAGTATAAAAAAATTACTAAATTAATTTGTGTGTGTGTGTGTGTGTTTGTATATGTGTGTGTGTTTATATGACTTAAGAGAAAAGAATACTTTCTTCACATATGTCTCATAAAATGTATTGCTCAAAAATGAAATCTACACTGAATAGAATATTAATCCTTAACCAACATTTTAGTAATATTTGACAGGTTCATATGCTTCAATTTCTTTTCCTACAAAAGAATATAGGGATCCTCTCAATACATAAAGTATTATTCAGAAAAAAATATTTAACAATTTATGATGTATTATTCAAATACTTAAATATTCTTTGCAAATTGATTTTATGAGATAATTTTCTTAGTAAACTCTGGGGGAAAATTTAATCGTTTCATTCACATAGTTAAACTCTGCATGTAAATAGCCAATTATAACTTCAATTCCATCTCCATATCCAAGTTGCAAAAGGATATTTATATGTGTTCCTTGGTCAAGAAGAAAATTTACATATAAATATCTTATTTTTGATTCCTTGAATCACGGGACACAAACTTTGGAGCACAATTAGAGCAAGAAGTTGGTAGAATTTACCGTATAAGAAGTGGGACACAGTACACAGTATGAAGAAAAGATAAAGTATAAAACCAGCTCCTACAGTAAGGATTTGGAAAAAAAAATAAAAAGTCAGATGAGACACATAAAAATGCCCAAGACTAAATATGTACTGAAAAGTGAAAGAGGAAAAAGGTAGCAATATGGTGGCATACGTTTTTGATTTCTTGGGGAGGCTGCAAAACTGGCAAATCATGTCCATTTGTGACCAATTTCAGTGTGATTTTTGTTGTTTGGTAACAGTAGCGTAGCCTCGGATGAAATTGTGACATTCTTCTCGGCCACTCATGGCTAATAGACAGTATCAAAAGGCTCACAGTACACACTGGCTACATTGTTCTGAGGGACTGCTGAGGGGTGAGAAACCCACTTGCAGAAGTCCAGGGTCAAGAGAAGAGGTCGTCGTGAATCTAAATGCCGAGTGCAGAAGTTGATCACGGTCTTCTAGAAGCAGGTGCACAAAAGCCAGAAGCCACCACAACAGCCACCACTTAGGGGATTCTCATGTGGTCTCCAACTCCAAGCCTTGTGGAAGACACATATCTCTGTAGTTTTGAAGAGGAGTTTAAAAATGGGGGAAATCTGAATATTTTATACCTACAAAATCAAAAAAGGACATCTGTCTTAGTTACTTTCTCATTACTGTGACTCAATACCCAACATTCACAACTTAGGGAGGAAAGATTTATTTTAGCTCACAGTTTCAGAAGGCCTCGGTCCATTCACAGGCTGGAAAGCGATAAAAGAACATGGCAGAGATGGAGCAGGGGCAGGGGCAGAGCCAGAGCTGCAGAGGCAGAGATCCTCACAACGTGGTGATACAGAGAGAGACTGGGAAGAAGGGTGGAACCAGCACATGCCTCTCCAGGTCAAGCCCCAGGCATCCACTCCAACCAGGTCCAACCTCCCAATCCTACACAGTTTCCATAGGAACATGAGGGGTTTGGGGGCACTCCTGATTCTGCACCATCTAAAAGGAAATAATCAAGTGCTGAAAACAAAAAATCTGTTTGCCTGGCTGCACATAAGTTCGGTAGATCACTCTCTCTGCTCCAAATCCCTTCCTTGGGTTAAGTTTAGCAGATGTAAATATTTCACAAGATAGTAATAGTGAGGAGTCACTATGGAAATTAATTAGCTACTTTTAAAATATAGATGCATAAGTATTTGTTATTCTGCTTTTAGTGTACTCAGTATTTCAATATTATTGAAAGGGTAATCTAAACGAGAACCCAACTTGCTTAGAAAAAAAATAATTAGAATTACCAGACACACTAGATCCAGTCAGATGGTTTGTGATGGTGGTAATACGACTAGTCTTCCAAGGCTTCATAGAGAGTCTTCCTGCATAAGCCGGTCGTGGTATAACGAAGTGATGAACCTCACCAGGACCTGGTTGCTCCAGGAAAGACAAAGTCATGCAAGGCAAGACCCGAAGGCAAATCTTCCCATTTAGTGGTTAAAGAGGGCACCATTTTCTCTATTTTATATATGTCCACATGTTAAGTTGCATGGCTTCTTACCAGAATTTTACATTTTAAATAAAACTAAAAAGTGATAATGCCCAGTAGGTAGAAAACATTACTTCATTTAGATACAACCCTGGCTGTGGACTTTGATTCCAAGGTTATCAATTTATTAGCTGTGTGACACTGAACAATTTAATGTTATTGTCCCCTGGATTATATTCATTTATAAAGCAACAATGTTATAACCTGCTTTCCAAATTTATTAGGAAAAAGATGCAATGGATATAGAGAACTTGACTTCAGAACAGGGGTATTGTTAGCCCTTCAAAAAATTCTCATTAAAAATAAACATTTATATTGCAATAAAATAGATGGGTAAAAAATATTAAAGGAATGCACTGTGACTTTGAAAAGATATAAAGAGGAAATGTGTACACCCTTCTTTTCCATGCTACCACGTAACTAGAAAGAACCAATAGATTGTGCGAATTTTATAGAGAGGGATTTTGAAACAGTTGAATAAAACTTACACAAGGACCACTTATGACCCCCTGGTTTCTTGGAGAATACAAGCAGCATTTTACTTTACAGGTAAAGGCTGAGGTTGAATGATAATAGATTTCCTATTCACATCTAAATTTATCGGCAACACTATTGAGATGCAGTAAGTTTATATCTCTTTACTTAATTACACACTTATATGATTAAATTGTATAATACAACCTATTTATATTCAGTGTTAGTATGATTGTTATAAGTTAAATGCTTATCTGGTGCAAAGAAAAATAGTGGATGAAAACAATAGTATACTTAGTTTAAATATGACAGAAAAAACTGAATAAACTGCTTCCTGTTTTAATTAAAATATTGAAGCTAGACCCAAGGGTATAAGACTCTAATCTCAATACTCTGGTGGGGGATGAAACAGGAGGTTCACAAGTTCAAGCCTAGACAAAGCAATTTATTGAGTTAGCGATACCTTGTGTTAAAATTAAAACTAAAAATGGGCTGGGGATAATACTTTGGTGTGAAGGTCTTGGGCTTGATAATCAGTACCACGAAGGAAAGAAGAAAAAAAGAAGGGAAGAAAGAAAGAGAGAAAGAGAGAGAAAGGAAGGAAGGAAGGAAGGAAGGAAGGAAGGAGAGAGAAGCACAGATAAATAGAAGTATTTTTCCTCTGTTAAAACTCAATTTTTTCCTGTTACCATGCTTACAGAAGTTTGCTATTTAAGCTCACAATGCATGACAAATAGCAGATTTTCGATACACATTTTTCTTTATGTGAATTGATTCAATTTAGAAGAAAATACAAATAAAGTCAAATCGTCTCTTATTGTTGTCTTTAGTTATTGCCTAGTAAAATTATTTCTCTAGAGGGACACTTCCAAAGTATATTTTTGATTAATTTCTACTCATACAGCATGAGTAAATAATAGCCTTAGGCAAAAAAGATAGGGAAAAAAATAGCTACCCGAGTACAAGCCATAGATGCCCAAGATATATTATCATCACAAACATCACAACAAGGATTTCACAAACTTTTTCTTTAAAAGGATTGTAGACAAGATTTCTTAGAGGATTCACTAAATCTCTCTTGGAATAATAATATTCTAAGAACACTGCAAAGATACTTCTTTAAAACAGTGCAGTTCTGCATATCTTGAGAAGTCTTTCCCTTTCCAGAATGCAAATAATCTTTTGCGGGATGGGCACCGTGTGCTCGCCAGAAAGCTAATTCTCTAATTTAAATGGGTATCTACAGGGCATATTTAAAAATATTAGAATATTTAAATAAGCAAACATTTCCATAAACATAATTTATATTTATATAGTAAAAGTTAACATGGAACACTGATATAGTATTTGGAAAAAAGAAATGTAGTGGCAAAATGCAGTTTTTTTTCTTATCGTTAATTAAATTTTCTTTTGTAATCTTTACTGCTGTATTTCAATTTAATATCTCTCTTCCTAGTAAGAGATATATGATACTTTAACTACCTTATTCAAGGGAAGACTGGCTTCCCAGGGATGTTGTTTGAAATATGCTGATGGAAGAAACCAGCACAGTTTGCAATAATCTAAATTTAGAGGCTTGCTTGTTTTTTTTTTTTTTCTTTTTTTTTGGACTGTGCACATGCATATTCTTTTTAGAGAAGAAAATTAGTAATTTGAAAAACAGTGCAAAGAACCCATTACTAGCTGAATCAGTATTACTGGAAATAATGACATTTTAATTGTGCAATGTTTAATAATTCCATTTTATTAACAATGAAAATTATTCTGAGAATTCATTAAATGCTCCACAAGAATGATGCTAAATAATTTTAAGAAAAAAGAAAAAGAGATATCTTAAAGTATTATAAAATATTACAGTAATGAAAGCCTTGACACTTTTTAAAATTATGTAAAGATTCCTGGTTTAATTTGCTACTTTGAATCATACTGTAAAATAATTATGATGAATAATTTACCTACAATATTTCACCTAGCTAACTGATAAGGCATTCAAAATGCAACATACTTGACAATAAATACTTTTTATGAATTAATATTGAGTTTAAAAGAATAGAATGCTTGCTTTATAATTTTTCAAAAAAAAATAGTTTTAAGACAAAGGGAAAATTTAAAATACAATACCTAAAATACATTTCTTCCAGCTGTCCCTTAATTTCTTGACTTAGCTTTAGGACATGTGGATACATTAAAACATTTCTTAAAACTGAAACTTTGCGGTGAGTGCACTAAAGTAACCATAGCATCCATTTTATCATAATCAAATGCAAAATTTAATAACCATTTGCAAAGTAATTCACTCACTAAAGGTTTTTCAAAGTGCTTTTAAAATTAATAGTCTGAGATTTCGGCTACATATAAGAAAGTTCATGGAAAATATATTTTGAGTTCTTCAAGTACATGATTTTACTAGACAATGGAAAAGACATTCATAGGGACAGAATGTTACACATCTAAGTTTTGCAATGTGCATCGCATCCATTGTTGCATTTACCATGGGTAAGTGTGTAATGAATTCCTACTCACTGTTTCCCCTCCATTGTTTCACGCATCATAAAGATGATGTCCACAAATACTTCATATCATATGTTCTGTTCACATGTAGCGTGGAAAGCATATTGGTAGAGCGACAGGGATTGTGTTGACAAACATATGAATATGATGTCTCTCTGCATTATGGAGGTACTATTTGTTATCAGACCTAGTCTGAGTGGAGTATCCCTCAGGACCTCTACCAGACAGAAGGCCATTAAAAATCAAGAAGTTGGGTTGGCATTGTTAGTTTCATCTCTTGAAGGCTGTGAATTTCTAATTATCCTCGCTCTATTTATAAATCCTTTGGCAGACACTATGGATATGAATATGCATATATATGTCCGTATATGAGGACACATAAAGGCATATTTAACCTATCTATACGTTAATTATGTTTGCCAGGTTTCCAAAGTTTATTGAAAAAATATGAAAGTAGATAACATATGTACAATTTCAGAGATATATTACTTTTCAAAGTTTTTTTTTTAATCGGGAGGAATCAAAATAAGTCTTTCCAGAAAGTTGTCTTTAATTGAGATAGACTTCTTGAGCATTTCTGTGGTATCACATTTTACCTGAGTAGCCTCAGTGAGGTTATCTTCCCTTCCTCTGTGTCAGTCTGCTTTTCACCCCCATTGGTCAAATGATAATAACAGTAGTTAGCTACATCAAAGAAATATAAAGATGAAAAACGGTAATCTTTCATATATGACTTAAGTTCCTGGTCTACTTAAGAAATCTGTTAATGTTAAGTCATTCCTTTTATTACTACAACTACGTTATTCTAATTCTCAATGTTTTAAAATATTGATGTTTTAAAATATTGTTATTTTTATAATTTAACTTTTTCATTTTATTATGAAATGGAATGCATAGATCCCAATATATTTCTAAAGCAACTTTTAAGGTGAGCACTAATGACTAGGTACTAAAACATTATTTGAAGCTAATCTCTAAGAGTTTTTTAATTCTGTATTTTAGTTTGCTAAGTTCCCTCAATGTTCCATTTTAACTTTGTACGCTCTGCTTTGGTAACCAAATAGAACGGCAGTGTATCGGAGACTAAGGTTACAGACACATTAACATTCTCGGCAATGCACTGTGCAACTGAAGAGGATGGTTTCTGAAACCTAATTAACAGTGGCTGTCCCACATCAGATATCAAGAGTAAAGTGGTAAAGTTAATTACATTTAATGCTGAAAGATATGAGGTAGACAAGCATGCTTTCTTTGATCTTTATCTCTGACGATAGTAATGATTTATCTTAGTGTGGTCACAAATCAATTATTGCCCTCCTGTGTACCTTAACTACAGACAAATCTTTTTCTTGAGGAAAATGAGACTGAAAAAATATTATTTTCGGATCTTATGTTTCTTAAGAAATCTGTATAGGTTTCAAAAACACCAGCTCGAACTGTTCAAGTATTAATGTAAAAGAGATGTTTTAAGATTTGCTGTTTGTGTAAGAAATTTTAGTTTCTAATATTTAATCTAAGGTTAAATAACCTGATAAGAAGTTTTTTTTTGGTAGCACTGTCGACATAAATTATCTTTCCAACTCAAATGCTATGATATTAAGTATAAATTCACAATTCTACGTCAGCAAATGGAATCCAACATACATTTTATCAGTTACTTAAGAATTTTGAGCTCAATAACTCATATCCTCTTCCTAATAAACGCACATCTCTGTAATGGTGCCCCTTATCTAATTTTCCCCATTGAGAAGCAGAGCAGTAGGTTGAATTATAGAGTCAGAGAAGGCTTGAAGATCAAGGTGATGAGGAGAGCCCCAATGTTTGTAGTGCCCCAGAAAAAATTCCCTCTCTAATCCCCCCAGATTTTTCATGTAAACAAAGAAAGAAAAAAAAAACAGTCTTTCATTCCAGATTTTTTTTTCAGTCCGCAACATATCTAGAGTGAAGCGGGGGTCTCTGAATCCATAACCACCTACCACCAGTGTCTTCTGCTTAGCAATCATAACTTTAGGCAAGCCATGTCACTGAGAATCCCAGAATTACTTTTTATCTATTTTCTCTGTTTATATTTAGTTACAGAAAAGCTGAAGAACTCTCCATCCCCATATAACCCAAACATTCCATCACCCTTTCTAGTCCTGTCAAACTTTGTTGCAGTGGGACTCCAAGACTCAATGCACATACCAGCAACATTACTTTATGTCTTACTCACTTTTCATTGGTGAAACATAATGTCCACCCACACAATTTAGAGGATAAATTTATTTGAGCTCACCATTTTTAAAGGTCTCAGTCCATTCTTGGATGACTTGCAATGGTGGGAAAGTATTGAGCGAGCAGAGCTGTTCATGGTATCTCAAGAGCAAGGATTAGGAGAAGCCAGGTTTGGATGGGGAGGAGGAAGACTATATTCTTCTAAGCCACTCCCTCTGGGATCCATCACACCTTCAGTAACCTGCCTCTTCCAACCAATCTCTACCTCATAGAATGTGAAACCAATAGGCGATCCACAATACCCAAATACATGAGGCTTTTGGAGGACATTCCACATCCAAACTGTAACACTACACTCATCTCTTTCTCTGTGTATCCCTTGTGGGTTCTTATAGTCTGCTCTGCTCTGAGGACCCTGCTTTTCTTGGGGCCTTCTTCAATGTTATGGTTTGAATCTGATAAACCCTCCAAATGCTCGTGAATTTTAGATTCTACCTAGTGAAACATCTTCTTTTGGAAGAAATTGGGACATCCGGACTCTGACTTCATCAATAGATTAACCTATTAACGAGTTCGTGGTGTGATCACGTTATTTATCAATGATAGACACATTAGAAGGTGGGGCATAGGTCACTTGTAGTGTTACCCAGAGAGGCCAATCTTGTTCCTCGCCTTTTCTTTCTCTCGTTCTCTTCTGTCCACAGTCACATGAGCAGTTTTGCTTAACTACGAGCTTGCTGCCTCTCCACATGTTCTCCCTCACTACGGGCTCAAAAGAAATAGAGCCAAGATCCACAAATTGAAACCAAGACCTTGGGGACTTGAATATCGCTTTTCTTCTCTAAATCAATTAGTTGATTTTCTCAGGTATTTATTTTGTAGTGATGACTGTTTCGAACTTAACACTATTATCACTGGGAAAGAGAATAGACTAGGTAAACACCATTTCTCTCTTGTCCTTCGTTGCAAACATTCCAAAATTTTTAATACAATTGTAAAAGATCCTACTCCCTATTTTCTAACTTATTCCTGGGACAATATGTGTTACTCCTTAAAAATCATCATTTGGACATAATGTCCACAAATAGAGAGCCTCAGCTTTACTTTCTAAGTGTGTCGCTTACAAGAGAAGAGGATGTTGTAAGAATTCAATATTTATTCCTCAGTCCTGTCTCTCATTTCTCTTTATTATTTTGTAATAAACATAATTTTGTTGGCACATGCTTTTATTTTCTCTTTAGATAGTTCTCAGTTTAACAAATAAGCTAGAACTACACAATGCCTCCCAGGAGGGAAGCTGTATATTTCCTGGTGTGCAACTCGACCACTCTACATATACTCACACCACAGTTGCATAGTCATGATTGCTCTCTTATTCGTAATTGCATAGTAGACATATTTTGTACTGCATGTTTAAAT
Organism: Ctenodactylus gundi; assembly: GCA_004027205.1. Lineage (NCBI taxonomy): Eukaryota > Metazoa > Chordata > Mammalia > Rodentia > Ctenodactylidae > Ctenodactylus > Ctenodactylus gundi. The sequence continues at coordinate 281,983 of PVKB01001314.1, forward strand.
TTACTCATTAAAATAATCACAAACTGAGTGGCTGGAAAGATATACCTTCATAACTACAAAGGTTTGGAGTCTAGAAATCCAAATTTGACTGGTCTATAGGACTCTAAGTTTTCTCATATCTGATGCATAAAAGGAAGTGTCCTTTTTGTATCCTTCCAACTTTAGTTGGGTGCCAACAACTTCTGGTAGTCCTTGGCTTGTTAATGTGTCATTGCAACCTCTGCCTTGGTCATCCTGTGATGATATCCCTGTCTGCCTCTGATTTTTAATTCCATATTCTTATAAACATACTTGCCATTGGGTTAGAATTCACCTTAATCCGAAATGAGAACATTTTTAAAGCTATTAATTCCAAATAGGGTTATAATAGATCATTCATTAGCACTGAGAATTAGAACTTTAACATTTAAATTTACAAAACAAAATTCAATCAAGTTTCCCATAGTGTCAGCAACATAATAGGAACTCAACAATATTGTTGATTAACATATCAAATAACCTTTTAAAGTTACAGATATTTAAGACATACAGCAACTTAGTATATTAACTGAAATATTAAAACTTGTGACTCGATGGAAATTAATTTTCATGACAAGTCAGAGAAGAAATTTCTTCATCATTCATGCTGAAATATTTATGTAGTCTCTAGAATATTTAAAGTAGAAAAATACCTTTTAAATTGTTTCTTTCGGTGGTTTATTAGTTCACAATATCATAATTGCATCCATAATTTAATGTATATAATTAACACACATGCATATTAAAGAGGCAGGTTCTTTTTTATTATTTTTTCTCTTAGTCCACTCTGTTCTTCATTTTGAGAGCTGGAGAACTGACTGCAGAGAGCAGAAGCCAAAGCAGGAGTCATATGTGTTGTACTTACCCAGATTAGAGGTGAAGATGACTTGAATACAGGTAGTGGGTAAAGTGAGAAATGAGAGCTCCTACATCAAGGTGAAGATCTTGATAAATTGAGATGAAGTGAGAAAAAAGTCAAGAATGACATTAACACCGGTGCACTTGAGTGACCGGAAGAATATTGTTGTCAATTGTTTATTAGAGGAGATTATTTAAAGTATCATTAATAAAGTTCAAAATTCATTAGATTTATAAGTAGTGATACCCAGAAAATGAGTGGTCTTGCACAAAGTTTCACAAAGAAACGCAGACTTTAAAAAAAACTGGTATATGAGTCATCATTATAAGCCTAGCAAGTGAATTAATGGACCCAGAGAAGACCATCCAGTAAGTGCCAATGGAAAAAAGTCAAAAATTGACTATTCATGAACCTGGCACCTCAAAATTATCCAGAGTCGCCACTGAACTTTCCCTTCACTTTCACAACCTCATTGCCCTCTGAGCACTACGCTGCTGGCCCCGCAGGCCTTCCTCCGAAATCTATGTGGAAATCTCCATACCACCAACACTCTTGCATTCTGTCTGCTATCAGACCAGGGCCAAGTGGGTGATGCCAAGGTTCACCACTGGCTTGAGAAACAGTGTGGCCTCTATGAACAATCTTTTCCTGAGGCCGCTCAGTTTTTATATGGAAGCTCAAAACTAGTATATTACACTAACATATTTAAAGATCGATTAAAATATGGCATCTGAACTCTTTGGGGTCTTTTATTCATAAATTGCCCTATGGAATTCCCCAGGGATCTCTTTCAAAGTAAAGTCTCTTTTCTTTCCACCCTTAAATTGGTAAAGGATGAGTTCTTACTGTTTCCTGAGTCACCCTTATGGTCTCTTTATATAGTCTGGACCCTAGTTACTTGGCTCCTTTTTAATGCTAATCTCTTTAGCAAACCTGTGCTCTTCTGCCCCACCTCTGGTAGCCCCTTCAGTCTAGCAAAACTGAAAACATTTTATACTCTTTTTCTCTGCAATTTTTCCTGCTTTTCAGCTTAGAGCTACATAGAAGCTGCAAAGAGTACTCATATCACAGCCTGAACATTTGGTCTGCCAAATTAAATGGCCCTCAATCTCAGTTTTAGCCTGAATCTCTGACATATATGTTGCCAGAGTGTAGCATGTATGGTTTTTAAACCAGTTGCCAATGAATACCTCCTTTCCACGTGAAACTTTTGCAGGCCAAACTTTCCAATGTTCACTTTTCTCTACATTCTATCTCTGGAGCCTTGACCAGCATCTCCCAACAAACTCAAGTCACAGCATTCTGAAGCTTCTCTAGCTGACATTTTCAATCCTTTCCAAACTCCTCCCACAAATCAATTCCAAGCCTTCTAAATCACATGAGCCGGTAAAGTCACAGCAACAGCCTCATTCTTACTACTGATTTCTGATGTTGTAAATGTGAAGCCCAAACGCAGCGGAGACCTGGAAATTTGGAGATGCCAGAAGCATGGATCATCTATGGTGAAAGGGCACTGAGTATGAACAGAGCCAGCCAAAAAAAGAAGCTATGAAGGTTGCTGCTACAGGCACCAGCAATGTAGAGGTAGGGCTACCCCAACCCTCCAGAGTTCATATCTCATCACAGTGTACACCCAAAATGTGGGACACAGAGCTAACGAATGCAGCAAAGCTTCAGGATTTGACTCTTGCCCTGCTGGGTTTATAACTAGTTTTGGTCTGATTGTTTTCTATCTTCCTATTTTCCCCTTTTGGAATAGAAATGTTTACATTCTGTCATTATGTGTTGGAAGTGCTAAACTTTTCTGTGATTTTTCACGGGAGTTCACAGCTGGGAGAGGACACATTGGATTTGAACTTTTATTATTTATTTATTTATTTATTTATTTATTTATTTTGCAGTGCTGAAACTGTTAAGACTTTGGCAACTCTTAGAGAGGGATTAAATGCATTTTGCACAAGGTATAAGTCTACCTTGACTCAGGGTAGAATGTTATGGTTTGAATCTGAAATGTCCTCCCAAAGCTTCATGCATTTGGATGTTGTAATTTATCTCTGGATTCTATGTATTGTTAAAATGATGGGGCCTGGTTGAGAGTAGTTAATTATAAGTGTGTGGTGGGAGATAGAAGTGTGATAGAGTAATGATTACAAGTGGTAGATATTGCAGATTTTGGTTGTAACACATTCCTGGGGCTGTGACAGAGAATGGATGGACCACTGGGGCATAATCTGCAAGTGATAGAACAGTGAGGATGGACTTATGTGGGGCACATCCCTGAGATGTGATGTGGAAGAGTGTGTGCTAGCTCTGCCCTTCCTCACTCAGCTGGCTTCCATCTGCCATGCCATGAACAGATAAGCCTCTACCATGTGCTTCTAACATTACCAACAGTCCACAAGTGGACTATGACCTTCTGAAACTGTGAGCAAAAAAAAAAAAAAGAAAGAAAGAAAAACAAAAAACAAAAAATCATTTTTTCTCTCTTTTACTTGCAGATGTCTGGTATTTGGTCCTAGTAACCAAAAAGCAGTGAGAGCAATATCTCTTATATGGTGAATGTATAACCACCACAATCATGAGCAGCGAGTAAAATATTGGTTAGCAGCTGAAAAATTTAAAGATTGAGTGTTTCATAGTCAAATGTATAAAATCTGTGTGGGATATTGTATGTATATACACACACACACACATATATACATATATATATATATGTGTACATATAGATAGATAGATATGCATACATATATACATATGTATGTATACACACACACACACACACACACACACACACACACACACACACACACATATATATATATATATATATACACATATATATATGTTTTTTACCAAGCATGTTGAATACAGTTAGGAGTAGAAGACTGTACATTTCAAACTTTAATAAATGATATTTCTTACATTTAAATGAAAATCAAGAATTTGAAGTCATGGTGATATTAACTAGATTCATTTAACTGTTTCATTTATCTTTATATATCATAATATTACCTTGTATCTCACAAATTCATACGATCTAAAATTTTCAATTTGTAGTAAAAATAAACTTTCTTCATTCCAATGTTTAGATGAGAAAATAGAGATTTAGAAAAAGATTCAGGGACTGAAAAAAATATCACAGCAGTTAAAGTGCTAGCCCAACAATCTCAAGTCCCTGAGTTCAATTCCCTAGCACCACATGAACTGGGCATGGTGAAGCAAACCTGTAATCCCAACACTTGAGAGGCTGAGGCAGGAGGACTACTATGTGTTCGAAGGTAGCCTGGGCTATATAGTGAGTACAGGACCAGTCTGAATTCAGAGCAAAAGCCTGTTTCTAAATAAATAAATGAATAAAGAGTTAGAAAAGTAATTAGAATAAGTAGGAGAATTTGGTGACCTGGAAACCAATCTCATTCTAAATCTTCTTTTTAGAAATCCTACAGAACTCAAACTATAGACATGTTCCTGCTTTCAGGCTAGTAAGGATCCTTTCTAATTTTCATTTCCCTTCTTGAATTTTAGTATCCTAAATTAAACAATATTTCAAATTCATTTTGACAGTGCAGAGAACTGCGGTCCTATCAATTCCCATGATAAGCACACTATAACTCTATTAATGTTGTGTAGGATTAAATTAGCTTCTGCTGGCTTGTCATATTATTTTCTTTGATTAACTGAAAATCCCCAGATCTTTGGCACACAAATTGTTTTCAAGCCAAGTTTTTTCTATCTATTTTCTAACTTTTATCATTGATTTTTAGAAAGTATATCTACAAATTTGCATTCATTCTTATTAAATGTTGTCATCTGGCTTTTACAGATGTTATCTTACAAATGTATTCTGATTCTTGATTCAGTTGTCAGAATAGCTGGACATTGGTGCAGATGTCGAAAGCAAGCCAGTTTACCAAGAACAACAATCCAAAGACTTGACCTCTGTGACGACTTAACTGGAAACTTTTACCCACATTGCACTGATTTATTTAAGAATGAAATACGATTTCTCATTAAGGAATGATATTTATTGTCACTGCTGGTATTTATAAAACATTTAAAAAGTTAATACAGTAAGTCCTGATTTTTTTCTCACTGTAAAAGAATATGAAGACATATTGTAGCACAATTAGAAAACAAATACAAACATAATAAAAGCTTCATGATCTCATGGAAAAATTAAAAATAGCTAGCAATTTTGGATCAATTTGACATGTAAGTTCCTTTACTTTCTACTCATTTGAACCTTAATGAAACTCTATGAACTACATACTATTACCAAATATCCATTGGAAGAAATAGAAATCTGAGACTACAAGGAGATAATACAGCGAATCTCTCATTACATATCAATATGCAAAAGACAAATTTATTTTATGACTCCAGGCATTTGACACCAAAGAGCTGGAGCATTTTTTCCAGTAACCGGTGTTGATTTCATGTAAAATTGGTCTTTCTTAGATCATGACAAAGTTAAATCCATAAATATTCTTATCATCAATTAGCACTTATTACAAATATTTTAGTGTCTGCTTCATATTTTCTTATAATTTTTATTTGTTTTTGCTTGTAGAAAACCAAAAATGTTACAGTAGAAATGGTTTTTGCCATCATTTTTTTCCTTCATTTTACAACAAGCCATGAACACTTCACTCCACCAAAAAATGAAGGCTTGCTTCATTAAAATATGAATGCTTATTTTATAAGTATCCTACCACCTATTATGATTCTAAATAATTTTAGTATATTTAAAATGTTATGACACAGTGGATTGTAATCACATTGCTCAATTTTTAGTTCGGGTGTTCTGTGAAATGTTGATATAATTTTTCATTAATTAGAATCTACAAAATCCAGGTTGCTTATTTTAAAATATGTAAAGGAAATATTAGCTTCAAAGAGTTGAGGTGTGTGAGGCTAGGAGTGTAGCTCAGTGATTAAGGCCCTTGCCTAGCAAGCCCAAAGACCCTGGGTTCTACTCCCCAGCACACACCTGTCATTCTAGTACTTGGGAGGCTGAGCAGGAAGATTGCCTTGAGTTTTAGGGCAGACTGAACTAAGAGTGAGTTCATAAACATACTGGACTACAGAGCAAGATCTTGTCTCAAAATAAATAAATAAATAAATAAAAGATTAAAAAATTGAGGTGTGGATGAAATAAAAGAGTGCAAGAAAAAAATCTTAGAATAATGTTTGATATAGTAAGAACTGCTACTTTCACACATATTTGTACAAACTATCTTCTTCTGTCTATAAAATAAAGGCTGGAGCATGCAGTCTTAGCAACTTATGATGGTTATATTTTTTCAAAACTCCTATTAAATCTGTCTTAAATATATTTTACTAGATCCCACAAAAAATTACAAGAGAAAGCACATTAAACTACATGGATAAAAATTAGATTTATAGAGTTTTATTACTCAAAATAAGAATTTTATATATAAATATATATAAATATATATACATACACACACACACACATATATATATATATGTATTTTGTATTAGATTATCTTTAATCATATGAAATACAGAAAGGAATAATGTAAAAATGTATTCTCTTCTGAAAATGTAGTTTTTTTATGATTTTATGTCTTTTTAAAACAATAAAAGAGCAGGATTAGAATGATATCAAGGACATTTCACTTGATGCTTCTTCAATTTTGAATTTAGAATCTTGGCTACTTTAAACCAAATGTGCGCAGTTACTTAACTTCTGTGCTCAATGCTCTCATTTATAAAAGTTAGATAACTCTAATGACTACCTTTTAAGATTATTGTAACAACTACATAGGTTAAGTCACGCAAAATGCTTGGAGCAAAAATTACCACTCAATAATTCTCAAAAACTGATCACATTATTTTATGAATCTGTATAATCTAGAAGAACTTGAAGACAATTACCTATGTAAAATAATCATATATAATTTCTGTATAATACTTAAGAAATTCTTTTATTATGTCATGCCATGCTTTGAGGTAAATATAAATCTTATTCTATAGACAAAGGCCAAGTCAAACATTCTTTCAAAGGGAAAAAGGACATCTTTCTAATAATTATGTTTGAAGTTTATTTCATTTTCACTCTTCATTGTATTCATTGGCAAAAATATTCACACACTAACATAACATGCATATGATGAAAGTATTAACTTATAGGAATCATATAATTGATGCATAGTTTATTAATTTGAGAAAATCTTTAGGCTGCCTAATTGAAGTACCTATAATTGCATAGTAGTTCTTACTAGATGGGAAATAGCTATTCTAACTTTGTGTTTTTATGAGGAAATGTCATGGTGAAATTAAATTGTGATGGTTTCTCTGGCTTCTATACAAGCTCATAATTACCAATTGCCACATCACTGCAAGCAAAAGGTGGCAAATAATGCCCCAAAAATCATGTCAAGTTTTATGATTCTTTTGCTACTATAACAAGGAATGTAGATTCTTCTGAATCTTAATGGCTTACTCAACAAAATTAAAAAATAAATAAAACAAGAGCCATTAGTTTGTTAATGACCTCATACAAAGCACTCAGTTGGATATTTTCCTGATCAAAATAAGATGAATAGAGGGGAAAAATACACCAGGAATGGATGAATGCCAACATACTAATTTCAAGGGGCTCCTTTCACAGGCTGGTTCCACCTGCAGCACTGAAAAGGCACAAATCAATACTGTATCTATTCTGTGTTGTCAATTTGCCAGACCAAAGTGGTGAAAGCACTTGAGGAAATTGAGAATGAGGCTAGGTCTACATGGCTCCTGTGAATCGAAATGGCTGTGGCATTTGCTTTGCTGGATTGGCCTGATGTGGTTCATTTACATAGCTAGAACGCCAAGGCTCTTTTGGGTCTTATAGAGGGCAAAGATCTATTGGCACTGGTTTTGACCAACTTGATGACAACTGATTTTGTGAAAAAATATGTAAATTTAAGAAATTTTTAATGTTTGAAAGAACTTGAAATTCATTGGAAAGACATTTGATTTTTTCAGATAAAGAACGAAAGGAAAAAAGAGTTTAATAAGTGTGTACCTTGTTTTGGCAATTGTCAAATGCAGGCTGTTTTATTCTCATAAAGATGAAGGAATGAATGCCACGTTCCCCTCTGCTTTACATAAATTAAGTCATGGATCAGTTAGATTTGTGCAAAATTATAATTTACATTTTTAAAAAAAATTTTTAAGACTACTAAGTTTAAAGTAGAAGTTTGTTGAGGCTAGTTTAGTAAGTTCACATTTCAGATTTTCTCTGTAGCTACTGAATATGCAAGTTGGAACCAAAAACAATGTTTTCATTTGTAGTGGTGTTTTAGGAGGGAGAATGTAAATCCCAGTTGTGTGACAAGGGAAGATGTGACAAGACTTTTAAGTATGATGTAGTAAAAAAAATTGTGAGAATTAAAAGAAAAAAAATTAAGGCACTAAACCTCATTTCTTCCCTTGATAGTTATATATTATGTCACAAAAAATGTAAGAGGAAATAGATTTATTTTATCAGAATCTTTAGGTTTCAAACCAGAAATGGAAAAAAACATTATGAAAGTGAAATTTTTATAGTAACAGAAAAAATATATTATCAAACATGTTTTTTCTAAGAAGTAAATGGCTGTAGGCAATATCTGTAGGCATGTTTTATATATATGTGTGTGTGTCTATGTGTGGGTGTGGGTATGACATTCTGTAACTATTGATTATTTGTACTTTTAGCCATAAATTTACATATATTAAACCTTATCTGGAAGATTTAAGATTAATAAAAACACTGTTCTATGTAAATTTTCATGCAAAATTTGAAGAAGTTAATTTTCACAGTGTATTCGTATGAAAAAGACAAGAATGTTAAAAAATATTTGGAGATCGCTCCTAATTTATATGGTTAAAACCTACATAATATCGAAATGAGTTTTATGATATTAGGCTGTAAACTGTGAGAGTCAGCCGAGGGAGTTAAAGAAAAATGTACGGCTCACTCCCGAACACTCACATTGTTCTTCGATATTTAATGAATCACTGGGAGAAGTTTGTGAACAATTATTTCCATTTAAAACACTGACAGTCATACCCCAGTATAAATATGACACAGATACTCCTCTTCACGCTCAGGCTGGCTGGGCATGTCACTGTATGTGAACAGGTCATGGGACTTGCGCTTACTGGAGGCCTGGGCTGAGAACTCCACACCTCACACTACTTCAATTTTAGTTTTAGAAAAAGTGAAGGAAACGAAAGAGAGCTACAGTGAAAAACATTAATTAAAAATAAATTCAAGAAAACAAACACAGAACTGTCAAACTTCTTTTATAATGAGGACTGGGGCAAGTTGCGCCCTCCAGGAGTTCTCCCTTCAGTTCTGTCGATGACTCCGCTGCTGAGCAACAGGGCTTCTAACAAACACTCGTCATGCTTGAGGCTCAAATTTCCCACTCACGAAAGAAGTGAAGATAACTGGACTTACCTCACTGACTGCATAGATTTAAAAATAATTCATTAATGCACAATTTACAGTGAGAACAGTTGAAATATATATGAGCAATACAACAGTGTGATAAAAAGAAGCACAAAGTGACATTTGACCTTTTTATTCAAGACTTTTGTAAACTTGAGCAAATCGCTCTTTCTCTACGATAATAAGACTTGTTGCCTGTGAGGCAATCATACCATAGCATCTGCCTTGAACAATTGACAAATTTGTTGACGTGTTAGATCAACAAACCCTGAAGCTCATTCTACTTCTAAACTAACATGTAGGTTACATTAAATTTTTCTTCTTTAACTTTTCGTAGTTTGGTTTTCTTATACTAGAGAAATCATGTAATATTTAACCTCTGGATCTGATTCGTTTTGTTAAGCATGATGGCCCCAACGTGGATCTGTTTTCCGACAAATGACTCAAATGCACCTCTCTATCTGTCAGAATAGTACTGCATGGTTTAAATATACTGCAGTAAAACCATACAGTAAAAGAGAGCTGGAAGAAAAGAGGAAAGTGGGTTTGTGGACAGGGAAAAGAGATTGGGGAAAATAAAGGCCTGGGAAAAACTAAGGGAAGTAAATAACGAATATGTGACATGCGGATCATTATTATCATATATCATAAATGTATACTAATAAGAATAATTGGATTAGCAACATTTTCTCTTCAAATTGAGTTTAAACTTGGAACATGTTTAGACTTAGAAAAGCAGCACTTCTAACATATACAAGCTGTAGCTTGCATGGACTTTTACAGTGTAATAGCTAATAGAGCAGCCATTTCTCACATATGGGTTGAACAATAAAATTAAAATCAATTAAAATTCAAATTAGAAACGATGTTGCAATTCCTTTGGTACCAGCTATTCAAGAGGATGAGGCAGTAGATTCATAAGCTTAAGGCCTGCTGGATACTTTAGTGAGACTCCATCTCCAAATTTAAAGAAAACAAAAAAGTTGGGTCGGGGATAGTACCCAGAGGTAGAGTACCCCCAGTTTGACTCTAAAATCTCCCTAGGCCAAAATTAATTGTCCAATGCTGTCCGTCACTTTTTCTCCAGTAGTCATGTGCAGCTAAATGTTATTGATGCTTATAAATACAGAATAAATTCGTAATTGCAAAAAATCCCCCCAAACAGCAATGTTGGGGCATTTTTATGAACATTCTCTTTACATTTTTTTCCCTCCTCTCATGGCTAACAAGAAAAAAATGAAGGGATAAACAAGTAGACGTTGACTTGAAAAAGATATAATTACTTTACTTTTGTGATATACTTAACTAAATTAACATCAGTAAAAGTTTGATTCTTATTTTTTTTGGGGGGGGTTGTTTGTTTTTGTGTTGCTAGGTGTGGTCCACACCTAAGACATTACACATAGTAGGTCAATATTGGCTGTATGCATATCTTCATAGTTAGCAAATTTAGTAACTAAATCATGTATAAATGAAAGTATTTTTGAGACAATGCTTCACAGTGTTTTTGATGTTATTCTATGAGGTCATGCTTTGTATTTTTGTTACTATTGCTCAAAAGTTAAAACCAAGTAAACAAAATAGTTTTGATCTTCTATTTTTTCATAAATAAAATGAGAAAGTTATATTTTTGACTACTTGGATCATTATATGAGTGAAGCAGATGTCACAGTGTCAAGAAAATTTGTAATGCTTACTGAATCAGAAAGAGATGTTCATGATAACCAGTTATAAATAGAGGTATACACGGATGATAGCATGATTTCATTTCACACCTCTGATTTATGTAAACTTGCTTCAAATTCTGAGGAAAAATTCATAAATTTAATATTCAATTTGTTAATGTGCCATTTTTAAGTATATCAGAAATTATAGATACAATATTTCTAGAAAAGAACCAAAGGACATAATTTTAATAAAGTCTCAGTTACTTTAATTTAAGCAGTTACTTAAACTCTTTAGGTTTTGTTTCTGAGCCAGCTACTGCCATATGTAAAGAAGTGATATTCACAAATTATGTGAAACATTAAATATTGCAAGGGACAGTCCTGTAGTTACATTTCTTTGTGGTTTTGGCAAGTTGTGAGCTCATTAATATTTAAACGTGCCTATCATTATCAGATGGGTTCACATTTTGGTGAAATTTTCAAAATAGTTTTTGTTGCCAGAAAAGTCTATGATCAATATTATGCTTCATGAAAATTTTACATGCATTATGCCACAGATTACACATTATTTATGACTAAGAATGCCAGGAATGAGAATCAAAATTATCCAGGTAGGAAAATAGAAAAATAAAACAATTATATATTTACTTTTATGTATTAAATATGGTAATACTTTCAGGTTTCAAGTAGAAGGCACTTTTTGAGAGTTTCTTTAATCATTATGGGAGTAAAAGTTAAAATAATTTTAAAGCTAGTTATATATGTGTTTGTGAACAAATATCATTAGGTTATCAACGAAGATTATTAAGATTTTGTTATATTAGGTGATGACTGGTCAATCACTTTACATAAATGTCTGTTTATATACTTTATACATGTTCTATTATGCTGTCATTTACTTGGTAACATAGAGATATTTATGTAATTTAGTGATGCTAGATTTTGCTATCTGTGTTATAATTTTTTAAAATATCAGTTTGCTTTAATTTTATAATTGATGTAGTAATTGAGAGGAACAACCAGAAATATATTATTATTTCTATAAGGTAGGAAAATCCCTCACCTTTATGATTTCTGCCATTTGAAGTGTTTCAGATAGCCCCCTTTTATTCTAAGATCACAAGCCGCTAGGCAGTGTACCTTACAGTGATGATAAAAGGGCAGATATACACATGATGGTTTGTGTGTCTGAAAATATTTTTGATTCATTTAGCTTTTACCTTGGTATCTGAAGAAGTATCAGCCCAACTGCATTATCTCCTAAATTACTACCCAATTCTCACCATGGTATTTATTTATTTATAATTCTCAATGGTTCATCTGAAATGTCAGTTTGACTGAGCATTTTTGTAAATATTTGGCCCATTTTCAAAACCTTGCCTTGCTATTTATCCATATACTATCACTTCACTTTTGAATTTATTGAGTATGTGTAGCATATTTTGTCTTCTCATAGGCCTGATTTATTCTATTTTTAAGGTTTTTCTAGATATTCATTCAGGTTTTGTTTATAAACTCTTTAACAGGTTGAGCCTGGCTACAGTAGGTAGATGATTGTTAGTGGTGTTTGCCAATTTTCTGATTTTCTCATTGTTCGTTGTTTATTTCCGTGTTTTTAGGATGTTGCTACTGACACTCTAGATAAAATCTTTTCTTACTTATATGTTCAACAGGTTATATTGTGTATACTTGAAAGCTATTGATTTTACATTTTAATGTCACAACTCACTGCTTTCCTGAGTTATTTTGTTGTTTATAGAAGTTTCTTAGTTTCCTCGAGTCATATTGCCAGCATTAAATTTCATTGTCTGCAAATGTTGATTTTTTAGTGTCTTCTCATTTGTTTCTTCTAACCAATCACCTTGATAGGAACATGCAGTTTTATCCTAATGGTCATTATAAGTGTCAAAAAAAAAGGCGGTGGACATTGCTGAATGATAAGTACCTCTAGGCCCAATCCCTGTTTAAGAAAAAAAAAAAGAGAAAGAAAAAGAGGAAAGAAAGACTTCCATGTTTTCTGCTATAGTTTAAATATAGTTTGTCTTCTTTAAATTATTTTTTATTTTAATATCCATTATGAGGTGTTGAGTGGGAACTTTATGTAATTGTTGTATTTGGGAGTGATTAGGATTAGGAAAGATCACTGAAGTGTCTTCCACATGAGTGAGTTTTGGGGGTTTTGTAAGAGGAGAGATCAAAGTATGCATGTGAGCGTCCTGTCCCTCAATGTGCCCATTTTCTATCCTCATGACCTTAGCGTGAAAAGGCATCACTGTACCCAGAAGGAACTTTCCAAGACCTATGCTGTGCTGCTTGGTCTTTATGACTTCTCTACAAAAACCATTCGTTTTCTCTACACCTTTTCTTTTCTGTGGCATATGACATCACAAACAGAAAACAAAATAAAAGGAAGTTTAGGGACGAGTTCGGTCGCTAAGAAACCTATAGTTCAAAATGTATATACAGTTTCAAAAGTTGATAGCATGCTAGCAAAGACCTGAGGATGTTGATGAAAATGAAGTGATTCATAAGCCATTGGAATAAAGGCCATTTTTTTACACCACTGAAAAAAAAAAGCTTAGCTCATCTCTCTTATGCTTTAAAGTCTTTGAAGTACTAATTTAAAAATTGATCAACTAGGTTGTTTCACAAAGGAATTTTCTAAATAATAAAGCATTCAGCCTGTTTCTTATTTATTTTACCTGCATGGAGTAGGATTTGACATGACCTAAGAGCCGAATACATAATTATGAGGAAAACAAATTCATTATATTTGAAAAGTCTGAACAGATTAGTGAAGGAATGAAGAAACATCATGAGTGTGGCCTAGTAACTCCTTGCTAAAGAGGCTAACACAGATAAGTATGTGACATCAGGACAATGGTAAAGAAGTTATGGATGTCAGAATATTTAAGATCACCTCTGTCACTAGAGGCCCCAACACCTAAGGTACAATGTTTTAAGAAAACAGATCCATGAATTCTCCATAAGTTGGTTGTCCAGAACTGCCTTGGAATGTTTTTGTTGTTTCTCGCTTTGTTTTCAGAAAATAAAAAGAAAATGCTCAATGGCCTCTCCAGCTTTGGTTCAGTCAAGCACAGATAATATTTACATAGTGACTGCAAGGGGAGCAAAAGGCTCACAGTTTTAGTAGGTCCAAAAAAAGTGAAGTGTGGTGGCTTGGTTCTGGAGTGCCTATGAAAAGCCTCATGTACCTATGGGTACTTTGTATTGTGGGGACATAAGGACTGGCTGGAAGGGGCAGATACTTGGAGCTTGATCTTGAGGGGTATGTGCTGGTTCTGCCTTTCCTCCTAGAATTGACTCTATTCTAACATGCCCGGAAGAGCTAGGTCCCTGGCTTGGCTTGGCACTGTTCCACGATTTCCAGCCATCCATCTGAAGTTCCATTACTGTGATCTTCTGAAAATGTAAGCTAAAATATTTTATTTTCTCTAAAGTTTTGGACATCAGGTATTGTGTCCCAGCAATAAGAAAGTAACTGAAACAGGAAGTCAGGTAAAGATCTGTTGTTGAACTGACACAATGCAGACATTTTATCTCAGGACAACCCTTTATGAAGTTATAGGACTGGTACTATCACTATAGTAGCAAAAGTACAGAGCTACTAGTTGGTAGCAGCAGACTGGGAGATTGATATTCATGAGATTTCAAATAAGGAAAAGTGAACTCAGCAAATTCACAGGGCTGGAACTGCTTGGGACCTTGGAGGTCTCAGAATGATGACAGAGAACTCCAAGATTTCTGCTGAATTTTAGCCAAGCTTAACTCAGTTTGTCCTTTCTCTTCCTATTCAAACAAATATACACCTTCTACTTATTCCACATTACACATTGGACATGGACAGTGGATAGCCTCTCTTTCTAGTTTCCTAATCTCACAAGTAAAAAGAGTTTGCCGCTACCTTTAGCTGAAATTTGGATTTTGAATTAATGATAGAAAAGTTAAGGCCTCAGAAGTATTTAGTATGAGTGATTGTATGTTGTATGTGAGTAGTCAAGGGCTTTGTGTGGACAATGAGCAGAATGTGATAGTTTCAATTTGGTATTCCAAACTCATGTTGGAAATGAATCCTCATTGTAAAATATTAAGAAGGAAAAATCTTAATATAAGTATGGTATGTAGACGTTACTCCTAAGGGAAGTAAGTAGGATTAGATAAATTCACCACAGAGTGCTCCAATGACTGAATATTGATGGCTTTCTAAGAAAAAAGATAGAAATCACAAAAACATATACATGTATAGGTGCACATTAATTGTCTTTATAAAGTACTCAGTCCCAAGCATTTCATTATAATAAGGGAAAATCAATTAATATATTGTTTTAGCTAAAAGCTTCTTCCATTAGCCCATCTAGTAAATATGACTATTTCTAAACTATCAGAAAATAAAACCCCAGGACATACACAGATACCCACAGATAGGTGCAGACACATAATTAATTGGTTTTTGGAAGATGACAAGGACACAAAATAAAGGAAAAATAAAAAGACTTCAATGAATGTTGCTGCGGAAACTGCATACCCATATGCCTGAGGACAGAAGTGGGTTCCTATCTCATAGCATAAAAACTACTACTTACAATCTGGTAACAACATTGCCTAAGGCATGAAACACTTAGAAATAAATGTAGTGGGAAAAATCTCCATACTATTTGTGTAGTTCTATGTAATATTTTTTGACTTAGCTGATTCAACAAAAGAGGCTCCAAGACAAAAATAAAAATCAGATTGCATTAGAGGAAAATCTATTTGCATAATGAAGAAAACAATGAAAGGAATTAGAAGGAAATATTGATAAACTCTGTACCTGATATCCAAAAATACACAAGCAACACAGATCAATAACAAAACAAATATTCTGATTTTAAAAGTGGGCTAAAGTCCTGAATAGACATTTCACAGAGAAAGACAGGCGAAAGAATACCGCTGTAAGAGTATGTGCCCTACCTTACTGTCAGGGAAATACAAATTGAAACTACAATAAAATTTCGCCTCACACATGTTAAAATGTCTATTATCAAACAAATGAAAGATAATAAATGTTGATAAAGGAAAACTCCCTGAACTTGACCACTGCTTAAGTTAGTGAAAGATGAAAAAGCCAATGGCTGGTTCCAATTCTGCGGCAGGAAGGGAAAATTCCAATATGTTTCAATTAAGCTGCCTTCTCATGCTGACCCCAAATAGCCTTTAACCTATTTTTCCATGAATCCAGTTATTTAAAAGTAATTTTTGCCCTAATTGTGAAAGAGTAAAAACAATTTTGCTTTGTGATGCACTTATTCAGATGTAAATGGAGAAACCTCTGCATTTGACAGTGATTTTTGCCAAATTATATATTTTTTTTCATTTTGATTGTGCTTTTTTCCTGGATACTTTTTAATTTTTTTCTACTTCTTCTTATTTTCTATTTTCTACATGATTTGTTCAGAATTATATTACCTTAAGCAGCTAATTTATCAGCTTTGATAAATTAGAATTTTTCTGGAAATTTTACATTTATCCAGACTATCAAATTTACTTGTGCATGGTTATATAAAATAATATCCTGAAGTGTTCAAAAAGTGCCTTCTTTTTTGTGGTATTTTCTTAAATCTTCTGGTTTTACTTTTTTCGTAGATCAAATGGTGTTTATGTAAATAATTTATATTAAGACTGTTGGCACAGCCGTGTGGTTAAATTGCTTTCCTTGTATGCACAAAGCCATGGGTTCAATGCCCCAAGAGCACATACAAATTATCTGTGCGTGGTGGCTGAAGCAGGAGAATTGCCTTTAGTTCAAGGCCAGCCTGGGCTCCGTAGTGAGTTCAGGAATAGTTGGACTACAAAGTAAGATCAAGAATAAAAAAATATATATATCTTTTCAAAGAACCAGCTTAGGAAGGTAGGTTTGTATATATGGTTATGAATGCACTTATTAATTCAACTACTAAGAAAGCATTAAGGAAATTGAAACTACTTAGCTTCATTCTTGCAGATCTCCTTTCAATGGATAACCCTAATTATAGTGGGGCCTCTATTGGCAGAGGGACCAGATACCAGGTACGTCTCAAATCAGAGACTCTGTAGCAACAAACTTTAGAGTGAGGTAAACATACTTAATAAATCAAATTACTTACAAAAATATAAATCTGTATTTATATAGGTTCCGTTTTAATGATGATTAGGGATTTTTAATTATTAGTTTGAACACTCATAAAACTATAATATTTAATAAAATAAGTATCATTTTGAAATATGAATCTGGAAATTTTACAAAATATTCTGATTATTCAGTCCATAATTTGCATAAAATTTCTAGGATACAATTTTCAATGCCAACTAGTTTCCAAAAGTATATGAACACCTTATAAAATCATAAAACATACCTTTTTCTTTATGTCTATGAAAACTAAGTTGTCTGACCTAAAAAAAAAATTGGAAAATAGTATTTTTTGTCAGTGTTTTATCTCTGTGCACTTATAGAATGTATCTTTGTACTATTTTGGAAACAAACCTTTTGATATTTCCAAAATGTAATATATTGAACAAAACCTTTTTTCTCTTTTTATTACACAGTATCTTCTTTTAACACAGATTCTTTGAATTGTAACGTCTTGTTACTTCTTTTAATTTAAACTTAACTGTACTTAATCTGCATTAGCAAATTAAATTTTTAACATATATTAAATTTATGTAACATTTCAACTCTTGTTATATAGTTAATCAAAACTTTATATCATAAAGTATACTATTTATGCTAATGCGACTCAAAGAAATTACTTTTGAGACTAATTATGCTATAAACATGAGTAAAATGACTAAATAGTTGAATATATTTTAACCTCAGCATATTAAACCCTTGACTCACTTATATATCTCTTTTGTAGTGTTAGAAATATTTCTATGACTGACAAAAATAGAAATTAATGCAAATTTTATTATTTTCTTTGATCCTTTCTGGAATAACTCCAGATAAGTATCTTTGCATCTTGTATTTCAAATTGTACCTATTATGATTTAAGCCCTTTGACAATTATATGGATTCTATTAGAAAGCCAAAAATTTCTCTTTTATTAGTTACCTTTCCTTCATTCTTTAGAAGTCCACCAATGTATTATTTTTAAGAAACTTTATCTTACTTCTCATAATGGCTCAGGATATATAGAGATATAAAGGATACATATACACAACCATGCATCACTTAACAACAGAAATACATTTTGAGAAATGCGTCACTA
The DNA here is from genome assembly GCA_004027205.1 of Ctenodactylus gundi. NCBI lineage: Eukaryota > Metazoa > Chordata > Mammalia > Rodentia > Ctenodactylidae > Ctenodactylus > Ctenodactylus gundi. The sequence goes on from PVKB01001314.1 coordinate 300,220, forward strand.
GGCGATTTTGTCATATGAGGACATCATACAGTATACTTATAAAAATTAAGATGGCTGAATATAACTAGGTCACTTAAACTCATAAGAACACCAGTATTGACTGAAACATGTTTATATACCAACATGTGCACATACATCAATATGTACTCTCTTCTTTCAATTATATAATACCCACATGGAATTTTAATTATTTGTACAATAATTTTATAATAAGATAATATTTGTTTAGTATTTACATCCTCTGAAAAAAATGTAAGTGGCATGAAGCATATGAATATTGGTTGGTTTACTCACTATTGAATCCTAAGAAACTTGCATAGTAAGAGCATTGATTGCAATCAAATTAACACTTAAATGATCAGAAAGAGCCCATTATCACTCAATTGCCAAGTCCTCATTCAGCATGGTCATTTCTTCAGAGAAGGGGCTCCCTTCTTGGCTTCTATGAGTGTTGCATGGTCACACCATTCTCAAGTGTCTAATTTCTTTGGGACCTTAATGATACATTAATATTAACTGAAGTTGATAGCCAGCAAAATCAGAAATGATTTTGTAATTAGGGTCTCTTAGTGATTCCTTGTATTACAAGGGAGCTTCGATTTTCGTGAAGTAAATAAACAACCTGTCCTCCTACATCACCTTTGATTTCCCTGAAGGGAAAGTTCTGGCAGCCAACTGATTCCAGACCAAATTTGATTCTTGGCAGTCAATAGGGTCTTCAAGCCAGCACTTCTTGAGCATTTCTGTGGCAAATCAACTCTCATTGTCTTATTGTCAACTAGCCACCTCTTACTCTGTTTTCCTTTTTATTTTTTTCTTTTTGAGACTTGAATTGTTAGTCTAATTCCAGTGTTACAGCTTCACTATAGAGATATTTGAAAGGTAGGTTTACAAGGAATTAAAAACTATTTTATGTGTTAAATTACCTGTGTTATAACTATTTTAAGGACTTTTGAGATATGTTAGTTACCCAAACACTTTAGGACAAATGACTTGTTAGATCTTTATAATTCATTATATTTTTACATAAAATAAATATACTATTTAACAGAGTTTGCTTCATTTACAATTATAACTTTCACAAAGATTTGTATTTTGACCCACATTTTTACAAAGGATTACAATATACAATATTTTTATTGTTATTTTTCTGATTGTTTTTCTGATTACAAAATACAATTTTTTTCTGATTGTTAGCTTTGTGATTATTATTAAGATGGTTTCTTCCTGGGATTCACTGTGTCTTATAAACATCTTCCTTTCTTCCTCCTGAGAATATTTATAAGGTAAATTATACGATTATTAATTAAAACTTCATAAAGAGTCACTTTTCTCAATCAAGGCTATTCAGATTCATGCCGTGTGTGTGTGTGTGTGTGTGTGTGTGTGTGTGTGTGTGTGTAATAATACAACTACACAGACATGTAACTGTCCCCCCAATAAAATAAATCACTGGACTATTGATTGACAGACAATTGAGGAGAGGAGAATTATTTTCTGAGAAACAATCTGAATACCATTAAGTTTTCTTGAAATTGGCGAGCATTTTATCAGAAATGTTAATTTCATCCAAAAGGAGTTGTTACATTTTACAATAATATATACACTTAGTTTGAGACATTTTTTTTCTTAAGATTTTGCTTATAGAAGTCAAAACACTTTATATCCAAATTTAAGTCATCTTCACCTTCAACCCAAATCTGCATCTTTTCCTGTGCATTTTCGGTACACTGTTATATACCTTCCATCTGGATATTCTAGGTAAGAATTTGAAATTTATTTCAGATAATTTTCTTCCAATTATCACCCAAATAATCTCCATGACTTCCTTTTTTCCTTTCAAACAATGTATTCATTTTCATCTATTTCTACCATTGCTCTTGTGGTCCAGGATGTTCAGCTGTATGAACCATGCAGTCACAGTAGCCTCTTAGGTGATCAGTGTCCAACCCTCCACCAATATTCTGAACTTCAGCAGGAGTAATAACCTTGCACAAATGAAATTGGACCTGTTGCATGCTTTCTTACAATTACTTGATTCCCGTAATTCACCTAAAGAAGTTCAAACATAATAACATTTATCATTTCTCCTAGTTAGACATTTTATGATCTTTAATAATGTGTCAGCTTTCAATAGTTTATCTAACAAATTAATACGAATTGCAAATTCGTAATAAGCAAAATTTAGTGTTTTTTTTCAGTTAAGATTTTGGGGCGTAGGTGCGCTGGGTTCTTTGCTCAGATTATCACAAGGCTGAAATAAAAATGCAGCTTTTTTTAAAGACTGATCGCATTAATGTTATATTTTCAATGGGAAAATTAACCATTACAAATTATATTGTAGAAAAAAATAACAAAAATATAATCATGCTGTAATGCCCAGTAAAAGCATCAACATAAATAAGCAATATATCTTAGTGTGTTATTTGTTCTCCATCCAGCCCCGTCTGTTACTGTCATAAACACTGTTGGATTCTGGAGACAAAGGCCCATGTTAATTGAACTTCATGATCCTGGAAACAGACAGTTGACATACAGTAAATACTGAAAGATGTTTATTGCTTTGACTGAATTGCCCTAAACAAAATGGGAGAGTTTAAAAAAAATACTGTTAACAGTTCTAAAATTCATATATACCAATTACCCCATCGTATAATGCAAAGTGTTAAATACCTAACAGAAATTTTAGAGCAAGATTAAAATGATAAAGATTATAAAAAGAAATTCACTTTTGGATACAAGAGAACAACAATTTCCACTGGGTCTTTTAAGTATGGGTACTTTTCTCATTTTAAAATCTTTCTCAACCTACTTGATGCGATTGAAATGTTGTCTCAATTTTATAGTGTTGGAAAAATGAACATTTTTCATTTTTGGCCATTTTTCTTATTCATAATGTATGTGTAGACTTTTTAATGTATGTGTACATAATGTATGCGTACACTCCATACTTACAATAGCAAGAGCTGTAACACAAGGGGCTAAGAGGCTTTGGCACGGAGCGTTCAATGGGCAATGTGGTGGTGCTCAGTGCTGAGCTTCGTGGCACTCCAACCTGAGAGCCCTAACGTCACGGGAACAGTACTTTGCCATTGTGAGATATTCATTCAACTTGCAAAAACACCCTCAGGTTATAACAATATTACTTCTCCTTTTCCTTTCTTTCAACTAAAGAGGCTACTTTCTTGCTGTGGGTCCAAAGGATTTATTTAACCACAATTTCTTTTGAAAGGAAGAATAATTTCTTACTTCCATTATCTCAGCAGGAAATAAAAGAACAGAAATAATTAGTGATCCTGTGTGGATTAATTTCTTTTTCCTTTGGTTAAATATATATGTGTAATTACACGGTTCTATGCATGTGTGTGTGTTTATTTGTTAGACAATTCTGAGTTTATAAAACTGTAGAAACATAGGCATAGCCTATGGCTTTAATTTGGCATCAAAATCGAAACTGTCAGGCATAAATATTTGTTCACTGATTTAAGAAATATTTGTTGAGTGCTACATGTATGTGTGTTAGAAAGTATGTTTAAAATAGTGCCCAAGAAAGGCAGACCTCATCCTCCTTGTTTTTATTTTGCTATAGAATATCACATGTTTTTTTTTTATCTCCAGCTTCCTCAAAGAGTGTTTTTCCTCTTATTTGAGATAAATTATTTTATTGTTTTGGCTCTACATTCTCAGAAACTGTCTGTCACCTTTTTCCTGTATAAACTCATTTTCCCTTTTCTCTGGATCTTTTTTTTTTATCCTGATGAGGATCAGAGTACATATCTCATGATAACAGGGTTTGTATATTGTTTCTGCACTGCACACATGACAATGCTTAGCACAGAGTGGATCTCACTACAGGTTGTTTTTCAATTTTGAATATTTAATTGTCTTTATAATAGCAACACTAATATTTTCCTCTGTTTATATATATATATATATATATATATATATATATATATATATATATGAAATACACAATGGTTATGTTGAGCTAGGGTATTTTGTGGACATACATATCATGTAAACATAATTCTTTCTTTTCCCCTTCTTAGCTTTCGTGCTCCATTTTTTCAAGGTCACTAAAATTCTACCATTTTATTTTACTTGTTTTACATTTATATATACATGCATTTCAAATTCTGTAACACACTAGAGACATGGGGTTTAATCAGTGACTGTCCATGCCCCCATTTTTCAGACCTTTACCCCTCTCCTGACCATTGCCCTTGTTTCTACACTCTCACTCATGTTGGAGCCTTTTTATGACACTATTTTTCAATAATTTCATAAGAGGGATGCATTTAGAGTCAGCCTTTTGCACTTCTTAACTCGAGGTGGCCCCATTTTTATTTTTAAAAAACTCATATCTTTCTTTCTTTCTTTACGGCTGTATAATATTCCATCGTGTATAAGTGCCACAGCTTTAACCAGTCTTCTGTTAAATGGGTAGGTAGATTGTTTCTAGGATTTGGCTATTATGAATTGTAGCAACAGAATATTCCATCGACCTTGACTATTCTACAATATCGCATTTGCTAAAAGGGCATGATTACGGTTAGGATCTGAAGTGTGCCTCAGAAACCTCACGTACTTGGATGCTGTAAAATCCCCTGAGCTACTAAGAGGTGGGCCTGGTCAGAAGGGGAAGAACACTGCAGCTTGACCAGAAGTGGTAGGTAACTGGAGCAGGACCTGGAAGGGCAGCTGCAACCTGCTCCTTCCCTTGGCTTTCTCATGTCATGCTGTGATGAGCTCCTCTCCATCTAGCCTCCACCACATGCCTCCACGATGGGCACATTCCCATGTATGAATATTTTCCTTTTTAAATTGTGAATGTCCAGTATTCTGTTTATCAGTGAATAAATAAGTACATCCCCCCCAATAACATTCCACTGTGATTTAACTTCATACTTTGTATCTTATGCTGTCACTTCTCCATAGCTGCACAGTTGAAGTCAGAACAGCTTCTGAACATAGTTGTGTAAGGACGGCTTTCACCATGCTGACAATCTCTTCTGCATTTTTTTTTTTCATAATGTTGGCGGTTCCTCCACTCCTGTGCCTATGTGTTGCCTTTAGTGTGTAATACCTTACTTGCAACTGAGGACTTGTTGCTTAATTTACTCTCTTTTTCTTTTCATTTAAATATTTGTTATTTTAAAGCAGTGCCTTTGGCTTGATCTGTTTTTATAATATTCTTTACCTAATAGCCTTGCTCTCATGAATTACATTGCTAACTAGCAAAGTCTACGTTTCAACTCCTGCTTTGTGATATGGACTAGGCTTTTATTTCCAGCCATCAGATGTCAATTTCTACAAAAGGAAGCAAATCAAGCTAACCATATTAAATATCTAATTCATTTTTGCCTTTCAATAGACTATCTAGTTAAGGTTCGCCTGTCCAAATCCACTGGCAGGAATTGGGTTATCACAGTTGCTTATTTTTGTTACAACATCTATGCCTCATTATATCCAAGTGTCATCTATGTAAGAAACTGAAAACATTGCCCATTCTATCATTCAATATTCTTTGCTTTCTTATTCTGGAATATTATCATGATGTCCACGATGTTCTCATTAAAACAATATGCTTTACTGCCACCTGCCATGCATCAAAATATGCAAAAATCCATCATGTGTACATTGTGGTTGGCAGACTTCAGACTACCACTCCTTGTAGATAACAGGCAGAAGCAGAAACCAGTACTGTCCTTTCAGTTCTATCTTTGAACATTACTTAAATTTGGTCTTACTTTTTATCTAATTTATGTAGCCATGTTCTTTTGCTTAATATGTGCCTTAGTGGTAAAGTGGATCCCAATATTTCAACTCTGTTGTAAGTCTACATGAATTCTTTTATTATTATGTTACTTTATTATCAGCTCTTGACTTCAAAATCTATGGTGGCTCTTCCACACTTCCACTTCTGCCTCCACAAGTCCAGTGTGGTCTCTGATCGCAGCCTTCTCTTTCCCTCGTTCTTCCCACTTCACCTTGCTGCCCTGGCCTAGGTAAAATGTAGCTGTTCTTTCTCTCCTAGCGCATTTTAATCCATTCTCTTAAAGAGTTTGACACGCATTTTTTTCTTAAATTATTCTTCATCTCTTTCCACTGGCTGAAAAAAATGGTCTCAAGTGTTTCATGGTAGTTGTCAAAATGACTTTGCCAGAGTTAGCTACGTCCTTCACTTGATCCTTTAATATCAATAAAACATTATGAGTTGAAGATGAAGTGTCCCCCCAATGTTTCATGTGTTTGGAAGATGATCAGGCCATGAGGATTCCATTTTCACCAACTAATTTATCTATTGATGCTTTCAGTAACTGAAGTTCAAGGCTGGAGCCTGTTTGACATTGTTTCTGGGTCTGGGGCTTCAAAGGGCATATCTGTGGGCCTGGTTCCAGCTTTTGTTATCTCCCTGTTTGCCATGTATTCAGTACCTGTGTCATGGTGCCTTGGCCCTTGTTAACACGGTACTGAAACCATGAGCCATCACAAGCATCTCTTTTACACGGCAGATTTTGAAAATCTGTACCGAAGACAGAGAGTCAAATAAAACACTTTATATTCTCACTTTATGGGCCACTTTACTATATCCCTCCCCTAAATTGTGAGTCCACTTGAAATAATATGGGAAAAAGACACATATTACTTTCCTTTATGCTGCAGTATTCAACATAGTCTCTGGTATTTAAAAAAAGAAAATATGAAGGTAGGAATACATTGAAATCCAAATCAGTTGTTTCCAAGCAAGGCAATGATGAGTGCTGTTAAAAAAAAAAAAAAATCAATGTCATTGACTTTGACTCCTTTTCATTTAAAATTGTCATAGAATAATACATTCTTGAGACATTTGTAAGATGCACTTTTGGAAAATGATTAATTTTAAAAAGAAGTTGCATAACCCAGATATAAAGAACATTAATGAAATAATCATTACATAATTCATTCTCAAATTTTAACCTTTAATGTTTGACTTACTTTACAGAAATTGGTCATGAAAAAAGTTGAGACTTTTTTGTTTTGCTTTGCTTTCATTTTGTAGTACTAAGGAATAAACTTTGCTATCCAAGCATTCTGCTACTGAGGTCTATCTCCAGCAAATGGGTGATTATTTTAAATCAATTAAAGACATGAACTATCATGAGAAAATGTAATGAAGTAGGCTCAAGTAAACTTACTATTTAAATTTCACTTACATAGTGGGAAGGATGAACTATTTGACAAAAAAGTTACCATTGTTAAAAAACTTAGTCTTTTATGCCCTAGAGTAAATCTTCCTTTCTTTGTGATAAAATATTTACTAATATTCTGATTCAAATAAATTTGTAGGTAAACAACCAAATCATATCATGGCATGAAAAGAATTTAGCCAGTTGTGTGGTTAGTAAGAGAACATTTTTCTGCAAGAATATTCTCATTTCTGGTACAAAATCCAAGTCCAGAGTGTCACTACTCTCATTTTGATAATTTACCACAGGTAATCACATCACTAATGCTATTATACTTATGCTCATGCTAAATTAAAGGAAGAGAAATACTGATTAAAAATAGCAAAGAAAGGAATGCCCAGAGTAGAACTGGAAGAAGTATAAATGTGAAAATGTCACAGTCTTTTCACTGTGCATTCATGGCCTAGTGCTTTTGCAGCTTTAACATGTACCAGTAAACATGGAAAATCATGAAGCTCCCACAGAAGACTGAAGTTCATGGTTTAGATTGAATCCACAATATGTAATCATGGCCGATTGCCTACATGATTGATTTCCATCTTCATATATGCTAATAGGCCACAACACAAAGCCCCCACCTTAACTTCCATCTTGGTTCTTTTTTGATATAACTGTCTCCCACCCTCAAAGTTGGTCAGCTCATTCTGGGGAGCATTACACATACCTGGCTATTCTATACTCTCAGGCAAGCAAAGATTATGTCATGGAAGTCAAGAAAAATTAAGCTCTACATCTTCTTAAGCAAGCCTAACTTTTATGACACACAAAGATACCATATTTTGATGTTCTTCAAAGGTACCTCTGGAGTATAGATTTAGTAGGATCTCCAGCCCTTCTGTGTAAATACTATAAAACACTATATTTTTATTTTTATTTTCATAATAGTTTTGAGGAACATTAGATTGTTATTTATAATTTCAGGGATTCCAGAATCTTCATTGAAATTTTAATTGTGTATTCACAAACTCTGAAGTAGAAAGTGCTAGAATAAATGCAGCTGTGATTAAGAAGGCAAAATAAGGTATTAGCACATGTGAAGTCTTGAATAGTGCATTAAGATTTTAAAAAATATTATTCACCATTTTAAGCTTTTATAAAAATTTTGGGGTACCATATAATTTTTTTGAGGCAACCAAATTTGACTCTGGAATTCAGGCTGGTCCTAAACTCACTATGCAACCCAGGCTGGCCTTGATTTTATGGAAATTCTCCAGTGTCAGCTTCCCATGTGCTGTGATTACAGGCATGTGCCACCATTCCCAGCTTATGTGGTGCTGGGGAATCAAACCCAGGGCCTTATGCTTGCTAGGGAAGCGCTTTAGCCCTACACTATTTCTCCAGCTCCCATATGATGTTTGTATGCATTTATATATAATTTAATGTATAAATAAGGTAAGTGTGTCTCTTCAAAGGCTTCACACTTCCTAGTAAAAACAGTCAAAGTCCTTGTTGTTGATTTATTGAAATATTCATTGCAATATCTACGACTTAAAGGATCTCGGGTCTATTTTAGGTCAGTTTAGAGGTCTCATTTTGCTCATGGTTTGTTGGCACTGGTGCCAGGGCAGGGCGGAGGAGCTCACTGGAGAAGAGCTACATATGGCGTCGCTACAGGAAGCAGACCAAGGGAATGGAAGAGGGAAGGAAGGAGTATGGCCTTCCAAGTCATGCCCTCAGTGACTCTCCTCTCTGGGTCAGGCCCAGTCTCTTAACTTCATGTGAAATAAACAGTTTAACACACTGAATACAGTTAACCCCCACCCCCCCAGTTCATTCCCCTTCCCAACACAGGAAGCTTTTGGGATATTCCAGATACAAATCAAAACACCGCAGCACACACTCAGATGTACACAAACATAGGCATCAAACAAAGAGGATCAAATCACTATGAAAGCCAGTGACACTTGAATTCTTTTGTCATTCTCTGCTCACATTTCAGTTAGAGCTGCTTAAAGTTGAAGTTTAATTTTGCATGAGTCACCTTTGTCATCATCTGCACCAACATAATCAAACCAAATTTCATCTTTTAATGTAAAATGATGCGGCTGACCCACTTCCAGCATCACCCGCTTTAAACTGCATAGTTTTACTTAGCCACTAATTAAAGCAGCATTGGTGATTAAAAACTTGGATTACAATATTTTAAGTCATGCTGAAGAATAGGAAAATGTAGTGACTTTTGGCTCTTCATCTTGCTAATTTTGTAGTAGTAATTAGAGGCAACTTTTTCTTACATCCTTGTAATTTTTTTCTCTAACTTAATAAAACATGTTCCTTACCATGGAACAACCCCATAACATATAATATGCAGAGTAGACTTAAGAGTGTGCATAGATCATTTTGGTTATAATGTTTAGTAAATGAAGATTCCCCCTTTGATTTATTCTGCTTTGGTGTAGACAGCAAAGATGTTATATTATTCTTGAATAAAAAACACCCACATCTCTGCTAAAGGTCTTGATGTCAAGAAAATATTTTGCACACAAAGTTCCAAATTTTCTGCCTTCAAAATATATGCAAGCAAATGTGTGTGTGCTAGCAAAAGCTGAGAATGTTTGCTGTGATCTATTTACCTTTGAATTGTGATAATATTTTATCTTTTCAGAGTAATGAAGAGTAGGCTATGTTGCAAGGCTACAAGGTGGTGTGGATTTTGGAATAAGACAGACAAAAGGATGATGTGGGAAGTGAGACAAGGAGTGTACATCAGGTTGTAGATTTTTGAGGTGATGTAAAATCATGATGACTTGCCACTTTCGAAAAGATGTTATTCTGTTTTCTGATTGATATATAGAAGATACAGTGTATTTTCTTTAAGTAAAATTTTAATCTTTTACCTACACTTTTATTATATTAGTTATGCAGATTTGTGGGTCCCTATTTTAGAACAGGTATATTTACAAATCAACCGCTTTGATCACTTGCACCCCCATTATTCTCTTCTGTTTCCCTTCCAATATTCCCTTGATGTACTTCCTGCTTCCTCTTCTCAAACAGTTTCTCTGCTTTTTTATCTCTCTTTGTCTCTCAAACAGTTTCATATGAAAGGAACCATGCAATATTTGACTTTCTGAGATCATGTTCAGCAAAATAAGTCAATCTATATTTTTAAAACATTTAATTTAACCATTCCTATTATATAATACTTAGATCATTACAGTTTTTTCATATTTATTCTGGCACTAGAAAAACAACCTAAAGACTCCACTGAACTACATGTTCAGCTTGGTTATTATTTTTATTTGTTTAATTTCTCAGACAGGATCTCACAAAGTAGCCCAAGGTTGAGTTCAAAATTGCCATCCTCCTACCTCAGCCTTACAGAGTACTGGGATTACTGACATGCACTATCATGACCACCCAGATCTCTATTTTCTGATTTGAATGAGTATTCCATGGAAAAGTATCTCTAGGTGTGATGAGTTCCCTTTGATTGCGTTGTGTTTAACACTTACGGACCAAATGTTGAATGATTCTAGTAATCATGCTCAAATGTGTGAAACTCAGGAACGCTTTTATATTCTTAAACTTCTCCATTTTAATACATTTCAACCAAGTTGTTTGAATATATTTATCCCATAAATATCTAGACAGTTGGAACATATTTCTGTTAACATCTTCTTCTTCAGAATAAATGGAAAATAGGTTGAAAAGATTAGACTTACAGTGCTACTTTCAACATTGTATAAAGCATATGTATTTTCTCTACTTGTGGGCTTTTTTTTTTCTATTATACAGGAAAATAATTTTCTCTTGGTTCAAAATTTGGAGCTTTGCACTTTCTGCTGTTATGTCATAAAGATGCATTTCTCCCAAGTTTTGCTTTGTTGGGATTCATTCTTACATGTTTATGAATATAAATTATTGATAATATCATTTGTAAAATAGACAAGGAGAGAAATTTTAAATATTTTCTTATTATAAACAAAGTAACTGCCAAAATAACTTTTTCTATTCTTTGTGTAATTGTTCTGACATCTCTTCTTGATGTGTCCAGTTGTTTGAGCAGAATATTGAAATCTTAAGAGTAAGAGAAATGTAAAACACGCCACACACACACACACACACACACACACACACACACACACACACTAGATTTTTAATAAGAGATTAGTAAGTGACATTGTATGTCTACCTTATATTTAAGAATGCTGAAAGACCAGAAAGAAAATAATAAATAAAACAGTCCTTTAAGTCTTTTATTTGACGGATTCTCATAGACAATGTTAAAACCATGGGAATAAAATCAAAATATTGGCAGGATATAAACTGGCTCGTGACCACAAGTCATTGGGTCAGTGAGGCTAAATATTGCTACATCTTCTAAACTGTCAGTAGAAGTACATAATTCACTGAGATTGGACATAATAACTATGTGTAAAAGAAAATATAATTTAATTGAAATTTGAAAAACTCCAAGTTCAATTTCTATTTTTAGTAAAACCCAACAATCCAGAGGTAGGTAGTCAGTAGGAACAAGTTTCATCTTTACTTTTGAGCCCTCTGTCTGATATATGCTGTTCTGTTGCAAGGCCATCTTGTTCTTTGTGTTGCTAAAATAGCTATTGTGATGCTTTTCCAAGTATCAGAAAGAAGACACTGAGGAGCATTTACAGTACTTGTACTTCCTAGGAACCTTCCTTGGGATAGATCCAATTCAACAACTTTTAAGTCCACTGGTAAACTCTAGCTAAGAAATATGCTTTTCTGCTGGATGTATTACTACTGAAACAGTAGCTGTGGATCCATACCTACATATGTTTTCAGAGTATTGAATGAAACAATGTGATTTCCTCTTCTTGTCTGACTTAGTTTTGTGTTGTGATGATGACGTCTAAGCTTTGATGAACACAGTTTTCTCTTCAGATTTCAGGATTTCCTCCTCAAATTCGGATGCAATTTCTACCCTTCGTTTTTCTCCTTGTATTCTCCTTATATTCCGAAAGGCTGTCTGCTTGGGTTTTTGCCCCGCACTAAGTCACGGCCAAACACTTCTGCATCAGATCAGCTTTAGTGCTGGTTGTCCCAGAATTGGAGAACTCAGTCTTCATGTTCACAGTTGAAGTAGTATTGGGGAAAAAAAGAAAAAAATCAAAATCAAGAAAGTAAAACTAACCATTTCTTTTTATACAGGCTGAATTTATATTTTTTCTTTAATTTGCCTTACAAATTATAAAGAAAGAACATGAAAAGCCAATGGTTTTATACAGGAAAACTGCTTCTCAAGGTGCAGTGGATTGTGTATGTGAAGAATGCAAGATTTCAGATTGTATAAGATAGTGAACCAAGTAAGAAAAAGAAAATAGTTCCTATGGTTCCAGCTCTCCCAGAACAGAACCTACTACATTCCCTAAATGACACTTACAGGATGTATGCACTCAGTATAGCCAGGAACAGGCATAGGTCATAAAATATCACTCCTCTTTCTTGAGACCACTATACAATACTCGTTTGAAATTCTTCATCTCAAGGCATCACAGAATTTCACTTTCTGCATCCCTTTTCTTCTGTCCTCTGCTCCCTCTCCTCCTTCTCTTACTTCTAGCTGGAGTTTCTGTGAACTCTTCTCAAAATAATAAATTAAAAAGGGTGAAATTGAATAGTTCAAAAAATAAGACAAATAATTTATTGAATCTTTTTAAAGGGAAAAAAATCTGAGCCAGCTCAAAACCTAGATTATTATAATAGTCATTTTCAGGAATGATTTACTTGAAACATAGCAGTCTTTTCTCTTTAAATTGCTTAAGGCACTACACTTAACGATTTCCCTAGAACAGAACAATGCATATGCTTTATCATGAAAATGTCTGCTACATAAATTCATTTATTATATTATGTGAATCAAGCCTATAAGTTCTTCTTTTAAACAAATAGTCTCAGAATATAGTAGAAACCAAAAAAAAAAAAAAAAAAAAAAAAAACTTGGTATATTTAAGCATAAGTTGTAATGAATAAAATAATTATGTTTTATCTTTTCTGGAGTAGACAGTGGATTAACATTGAGGCTGAATTGAATCATTGTTCACCTGAAGTATGTGAGTTTGTGAAGGACAGTATGAATTCCCAAGGGATACCCCTGATATTCTTGCCAAGGTACAGGGAGCCTAAACGTGGAGGATCTGAGTGCTGAAAATAAACAGGGACCAACACATGTGTCCGAGAAATGCAAGTCAAAATAGTAGATCTTTTGGAAGATACAAAATACTTAATGCCCAGCAGAGCTAGTAAAGAAACAAATATGGAGGAATATAGGAAACTTGATTAATAGAGCAGATAATGGGGTTATATTAGGAAAGCAGCCTTAAAATTCTTTACATAAGCATTCAGAATATCTCAGAATAAGTTTGGACATAAAATCCATACACACAAATTGGATTTTTAAATTTGTGAGTCTTATTTATGTAATGTAAAACATTTTAACCACAGGGTTGAATTATATGGAGATGATTGGATTACTCTTCAGACTTCTTAGTTCCAAGCAGAACAATTTCAGTGTAATCAAATAGTATTTACTAGATAAGTCACAAAGACAGAGCTCTCAACTAAATTTACAGAGTTTAAAGCATATAATTCAAATGTTTGTAAGGTCTTCAAACCAAAACAAACTAAGAAAATAATATGTTTACTCAAGATAAGGGCCTTGAAATTTCTTCTGCTTTAGGTCTTTGATAAATTATTTCTACTTTAGCTGCTGCAGTCTGTCTGGATATTTGTGTTTTATTTTTCTGTTCTACACAAATTTATTTTGTATTTGAATCTATAGGAAAGCTCTATAAATAAAAAAGTAACAAATATGTGGTTTAAATATTCAATCAGGCCAACCTATTTTCTTTATTAAAATACATTTCAAAATATCCTCTGCTTTTATTTTCAGTTTTTTAATGCATAACCTCATTTCTTATTTCCCTTGTCACCTAGCTATATGGCAACCTACTGTAAAATGAAGATATATTTTCTCTCATTTAAGTTACTTTCTGAATGGGTAACTGAAAACTTTTAAAACAAGCACGGCCCATATGTGGCCTGCTGTTTTGTTTTTCTTACTGCCATTTTAACATTACAATAAACATTGCAAAAAATAGCACTTACACATGTGATTAACTACATTTTATATTTTATTTATGGATTGAAAGAGTTCCTCTTCATTCTGAAGAGGGGGGCAGGGTGCACAAAAAAACGGCAAGACCAAGTTTGGACATGCCTGATCTTAGAAATAGGAAATAAACTTAGACAATTTTCACTTCAGGCATCGTGCGATCCTCAATGAAGCATGAAAACAAGCCTGTAATAATTCTCCAGGAGGGAAGCCAAGAAGGCAGGCCGGTAGCATCCTTAAGTATAATGAAGAACTCACCAGCTTTGTCAGTTTTGCAAATGGAGAATGTTTGGAATAATTAGTATCTTTGAATTTTAATCAAATGTGTTTTGAATGTCTTTTGTATGCTAAGGCAAAACAAATAGAATTGAATATGAAAAACATATTTTACTTACAGGATTCTTAGGTGAGCTGGAGTTTTGGGTCTCAAAATGTTTTAATTTATCATTTATGGGAAGTTGTTGCTTTTAGATCATTTCCTGTTTGGTGGTAGTGATGGAAGAAGTTAAAAAGATAAGGGGTAAATGAATGGGACAGACAGACAGATAGATAATAGATATTAAAAAGGCACACAACTCACATATTTCAAAATATTGACTTCATATATTTGTTCTCCATGATCTGCAAAAAAAAATAGGTATTTTCAACCTACATTTAGATTAAGAACATTGTCATTGAAGAAGGAAGGTACCAATTGAAAACTTATTTTCTTCCATCCTTAGAAAGGTAATTTAGTGCCCATGATTGGTAGTTTCAAAATATAGCATTAATACAGATGCTTAAGGTTATGCTCTGAATTCTGTCAAAGTCAGCCTGTGTTTCATTGTCATGCCACTATTCCTAATACTTATTTTCCCTAAAATTTGGAACTGTGATTTCTGCTGTGCCTGATGAGGGGGCACACACCAGTAATCCCAGCACTCAAGACACTGAGGTAAGACAGTCATGTGTATGAGTGCAGCCTGAAAAATCTTAGGCTTAGTGAAAATCTGTATTTAAATTAAAAAAAAAAGATTGAGGTGTAGCTCACTTGAAGGTCCTGAGTCTAATTCCTGTTAATGTCAAAAAAGTTTGATACAGAGTGAGACCCTGTCTCAAATAAAAGAAAAATAATCCTGTTATATAATCAAAACATTAATTGCTTTTGAATTGATGAAAAAATAGAAAAAGTGGAATATAGGAATCCTAGAGGCTAAGAAGTGAAGTAAATCAGATTAGATGCAAGGTGCTCAGAAAGTATAATACATACATAAAATAGAATATTATTCAGAACTAGAAAAGAATATTAGACACAATAGGTATGAATCTTCTGGGCACTATGTTAAAATGTAATAAAGCAGGCATGAAAAGAACAATAATACATGATCTCATTTCAATATGCAATCATCAGTATAAAACTCAAGTAAACATTGATGTAGAACAAAACAAAACATTGGTGACCGGAGAGAGAATGGAGAGGAAACTATAACATGTACTTGAAGGACACAAAGTGGCAGACAGGAGAGTGAGGAAATAAACAGTTTTAATGTATAATATGAGTCCTACACTTAATGAAATTGTATTGTATAGCAAGTTGTGTTAGATGACTGGATTATAGCTGCTCTTGGCCCACAAACACTAACACCAAAAGAATAACCATATGAGATGAAGGGCATGGTGATTCGGTGCGCCAACTTTGCCTTTTTATTTATATGTAACCCATCACATCATGTCCTGTATGTTACAGATAGACAATAAGACTTATTGATATAGATAATTAAATAGAAGTATCCCGAGCATGCAGTCTAATTTCTTGAAACCTCAGTCTCTTTCAATGCAAAAATTCTGAATTTAGTGTTTAAGAGGATAAAGATTGTATGGGCAACATACCTTAGCTGAACAAGTGCCAATAATACTCTTTACTTTGATAATTACTGCTGACTTAGACAAGTATGTGGAGGAGAATACTGCACACGTGATCAAATAATGGGTTTAATGTGCTCCTATTTTCATATACTACTCTTATAAATGACAAGCTGCAAAAATCATTTAAGAAATCTTGGGAAATTTTGTTTCATTTTGTAGTGCTGCTTACTAAGAATGCAGCAATGAAAATACAGGAAGGTTTCTGTGTTCAATGCATCTACTGTCTCTTGTAGAAGTTATCTTAGTCAACAGGCAATAATGCAACTATGACAGATGATATTGTAAGTGCTAAAACAGCTTGCACAGAGTTTTCAGTTAGTCAAAGAGATGAGTCACTTATTCTGGGGCTCATAAGAAATTCCTGGGAGAGAGAAAGAATGTAAGGGAGAAAAAAAAGTAAAGACCGATTTCAAAGCTTGCTGAAGTTAAGACATGTTGGACAGTTTTCCGTTTCATATTAGATGATTATTACACAAGTAGTGAGCGCTGTTTGGCTGTGAAGGTATGAGAACACCTATGAGTTAGAAGTTTTAAATGGAACATTCTGGGAGATGGAAATACAGACAGTAAAATGTCAAAAGAAGTTCATTATAATTTAAACAAACAAACACCACCAACAACAACAAAAAGAATTAAATTGCTTGATGCCAAAGGCATCTTAGTAAGACACTCACATTTCTCTCCCCAATATTGGCCCACAGCAGTTGCCAAGTACATATGGCTACCTCTCCAACTCTCCCCACGCTTTACTTACATACCTTGGAAGTGTCCTTGTATTTCTTGACAAAAATATTCACAATTTTTTTTTCTAGTAGTTTTCCTTAGGGGCTCGTTAAAACTTGTGTGTCTAACAATCTCATTAAATTTTGTAGTTACTTTCAATGAGATAGGAATATCTGTACTTTGAAAGAAAATTAGGATGATAGAAATGTGAGAAATGCCATGTTTACTTAACTATTTTATTGGTCTAAAATCTAGTACTTCGATACATCACCGCTTTCCATTTTACTTAATCATTGTTACTGCAATTCATTTAATATAGTTATTACTTGGTCTTTGATTTTGGTTATTTCTGAGAAAGACATAAGTTTCTAGGTTTAGAATCAATTTTAGGAGTGAAAAATATTTGGGAATAATATACAATAAATATTATATTTTAATTAAGAAGGATTGTTCCAAAGTTTCTGTTTAATACGGCAGAAAACAAAAAGTTCTGAATGTTTTAAATAACTTTTTCTGAGGATAAATGACTATTTTGTGATTGACTCGGTAATGCAATTCCTTTCGTGACAGATTGTTTTTAAGTTAAGCTACTTTGCTTTAAGAATAATCCTCTAAACAAATTGACTTGCAAATTCTACCTCATGTTTTCTGAATGTAATATTAACACTTCTTATTTTAATCCACATTATAATATAAATGAGCAAAGTTATATGTAACTAATCATGGAAAAAATGTAGGAGACTAACAATGCTAATGTTTTATTTCCGAACAAAAATGTATTAAAAGACCAAAAAGAATGCAAGAAAGAAGAAGAAACAAAAAAAGAATACTGAAACCCACCTTCCTATTCTCAAGCTTTGGTTGTATTCCCATTTTAAATTGTAAATTATTATTTCATTTCATGGGCAAATTGACATTTTTAGAATTTTTTAAAAGTTGTTTGCATTTCTATTGCTTCTTTCTTTGTTTTTTATTATTATTTGAAAGTCATAATTTAAACAATATTGAATAAGGAGAAGGCAGCCATGACTTAAAAGCATACAAATCAAAAATTATACTACAATAAAAAATTTCAAATGAATCTCAAGTATGGATACATTGAGGAGTACATGATTCAAGAATTTAAGAATTACATTATGTATTTAATTTTGGCTATCTTCTGTGGCTTCTTAACTGACAAATCTTGATATATTTTTCTAGAATGGTTTATATGCATAAGTAGTTATTAAATGTTATAGAAAAGACCGGAATTGCTAAAATGCCTTTTACAAAAAGAGTCTGTGTTTGCAACTCTTAGTTGGATATAATAATAAATATTATACTAGGACCAAGACTAAAATAAGAGTGAGAGAAATGACATGACCTTTACACTATTACTGAAAGTCGTTACACATTTATGAGTCTTCGTGACAACATATGCAATGTATGTTAAATTATGATAAAGCCAATTAAAGAATTCTCATAATGATGACTACTTCTGCTTTAGTGCTTTTCCTCATTAGGTAATAAGATTCTATTTTAACTCTTATTCCTTGAATTCATTGAAGGCATATAATTTACAATAATACTTAATTGATCAAATATTTAAACTTTACATTGTAAGTAGTAATGATTTTATATTATGCTCATTATTATTACTCCGGTGCTACATTATTTATGATGTTGAACTTTTTAACGACTTTATTGCTAAGAAATTCATAGATGATTGATTTCCATGAGCAGTGGATGCTATGCACACAATTTCGTTTATGATTGGACCCTTACTATATCTTTTCACCATGAATAAGAGAGGAAATCAGGACTCTGTTAAGAATGTGATGATGAGAGACCCAGATCACAACTCTTATGGAACTTAAAATGAAAAACAAAGTGAAACAGGGAGGTCGGATGTGGGGAGGGAGGGAAGGGTGGGTAGTGGGGAGGGACAGAAGAAGAGTGGGAAAGCCCTTGTCACCTTGACAAGATATGTAGGTGCAAAAAATGCTCAACTTCATTGTAAACCTTAAATTTTGCACTTATACATATCAATAAAATGAGGGGGGGGGGAAGAATGTGATGGTGGTGGTGATGATACTTTTTGTTAGTGAATATGAACTTTAATAATTAAAAAATAATAGAGCCTAGAATAGTAATAGATAACTAAACATTTGCCTTATTTTTATCACTATGACTTTGAGACTGCATTTTTGGCAATCAACATGCCAGTAGTAGCCCAAGGAGGAATATTAGCTCTGAAATATCAAAGTGCCAGGGCAATAATAAATTCTAGTGCTCTCCCTTTCTAACACTTGACCTTAGGTAATTCACTGTTTCTCTATATCTCAATTTTCTCAGCTCAGAATTGAGGATATTCTGGTCACGAACTCATAGGTAAATAAATGAATCCACATAAAACAACTGGCTTAGAATATTGCATTGAAAGTTCCCAGTGTGAAATAGTTACTACCTAGTAATAGTTTCTTTTGTTTTTGCTTATTTTTGTGACAAGGACTTACTCTATAGTCCATGATGGTACTGAACTCATTATGGCCTCAAACTCACGGTAATACTCTTGCCTCAGACTTCAGAATTCTGGGTTACAGATGCGAGCCAACACCTAACGTGTGTGGTATTGGGGATTTAAACTCAATATCTTGTTCTTGTTAGGCAAATGCTTTAAGCACTGAACTATTTCTTCTGCCTCTACCTAAGAATAATATTTTTAAAAATCCGTCTGATTCCACAATTGATAATTCTTTGCAGTCAAGACTGAAAGGCACTAAATTTTTATTTTGGAGGATGCAGTGACTATTGTTATGTATTTGATACATAGTTCTCCGTTAGTATTTATTGTATGAGTGTATCCTCATGAGGACAAGATGGAGCATAGTGTAGATACAATTGTGAGCTTTGTCTGTACCTTGTGATTAATTTACTACAATCAAAAGCTTATTCCAGGCTAGTTCTCAATTCTCAATCTAGGTGTGGCTCCCAAGCCCTAATCCAAATGTGTTTCTTTATTACTTCAAATTGACATAATCTCTCCAGTGGTCATAAGGTCATAGAGCCCTAGAATATTATGAGCACAGCTTGATGGTTAAGTCTGATCAGATCTCAGATAAATAGAGTGCTGACAAGAATGCAGACAGTAAAGGCCAGGCTCAGGAGGTTTCAATTGAGGACAAAACTTAAAATAGTATTTTGCCTAAAGACCATTGGTTTATCTCTTGACCATATCCTGAAGAGACAGATATTAAGTTTGATAGGCTAATTAATCTGGCAAGATAAATTTCAAGACAGCAAAATATTTACACCATAATGTGAGTGCTGATTGCTACTTTTATTGAGAGTTATAGAGTGGGTCACAAGTTAAAAGCAGAGCAATGAAAAAAAATGAAAAAAAAAAAACCCTTCTGTTTTGGTTCAGAAATAATCATGTGTAAATCTGGAGCCAATATAAGAGTTGCTGTTTAAAAAAAACAAAATTAAAAAAGTACTTTGTATAGAAACAAAAAGAAGATGGCATTGAAGGCATTTCAGAAATGATCACAGCACAAATCATTGCAGACTCAAGTGTACAAAAGTGTTCATCTGATACCTCTGCTGGAGAATGGCCTCTTAAGGACCCATTTTCCTAGTGGTAATTTCACTGTGCTCAAACATGAATGTCCTAAGAGCCTGTTGCGGCCATGGTTCTAGAGAGCTGACTAGTATTTCCACTGACAGCAGAGTTCAGTATCACCCATTTGCGGCTGTTTTCAGAGCATTCAGAATGTAATACTGTGGGTTTAGGACATCGAGACTGCAAAGAAAGGCCAGGGAGACCTGGGAGGCCAAGCCAGGAGCTCCTGAGTGGGCAATGAATAAAGTTTTGGAAATGAACCTAAAGGCGCAGTGGAGATCCCAAGAGGTTGGAGATGCAAGCAACAGAGGTCTGCTGAGGCAAGGAGCAACTCAGAAGTGGAGCCAGCCTGAGAAAGGGGCCGTAAGGTTTACAAACAGCAAGGTCATAGCGATTTATGAGTATGTGCCTCAGAAACTACCAGACTTGGATCAATAGGATTCAATGTTTGCCCTGCTAAGTTTCTGTCTTGTTCTGTTCTGTTCTGATTCTTTTCTCTACCATTTTTTTTTTTTGGAAAAGTAATGTTTTCCCTTTCCATTGTACTTTGGAATTATGTAAGTCTTTCTGCTTTTTTATAGCTTGCAGTTAAACTATGTCTCAAAAGAGCCTTAGACTTCTCAAACATATTGGAACTGTTGAGAGTTTGGGGAACAGATTATTCCATTTTTAGTGAAAAGAAGAGTATTTACAAGCTTTGCATATCCTTATATCTGAGGTTAAGTATCACTTACTACCTGATCTACTTTTTTCTCCAAGTTCAGGTCCTATCATTTTAAAGGATAAAATCACAGATCAAGGAAGTAAAGTGTCAATTTTTTTTTTAAAACAGAGAATAGAGAGATAAATGATCTCACTGCCTAGCAAAGAGCTTAGAGTAAGCTGTCTTCTAGGAATTGATGCCCTGGAAATACCTGTGTCTTTTAATTCCTATTCTGGTTGTTGTATTTTTTTTTATGATGCCTTTCAAATTGTCTGAATAGAATGCAATCCATATGTATAAAGGTTTTTTTTTTCTATAGAATTTACATGAGTTGTGGTTACATACTTTTTAGGGTGATTTTAAACTGTATATGTGTGTTCCCATAATTCTCTGTGCTTCCATATGCATGAGTTCATAATAAACTCAGACTCTCAAAGAAGTTTGTGGGACCTGCAGTGGATAAGATAATTCTTTTGTGTATTTACTGTCTTCAGTTCCCCTTCCTCAGACCTTTCCTGGTCATAGCTGCCTAACTGCCCGGTGGGTGGAAAAATACTCATAGCTTCTGGACCTTCCCTTAGTGCCTTCAATTTCTGCCTCCTCCCGCCTCGGCTACCTAACTGCTTGTCTGACGGCACAGTTAATGAGATGTATTTAGACAGTAAGTGAAAAGATTTGGGAAGCAAAAGTTAGGGTGTAGTTTCAACTTGATTGTTAATCTTGCTGTGTGTGTGTGTGTGTGTGTGTGTGTGTGTGTGTGTGTGTGTGTGTCAGTGTTTGTGACAAGAGTCTCCCTCTTACAACCAGACTGGTCCTGATCTCACTATGTACCCCAGACTGGCCTCAAACTCATGGCTTTTCTCCTGCCCCAACCTCCCAAATGCTGCTGCTATATGCATGCACCACCACTAAGGACATACATGGTGCTGGTAATTCAAACTCAAGGAATTGAGCTTGCTCTTTCGCCACACCTCCCTCCCTTTTGTTTGTTGCCCACTCAGACTTTATTCAGAGACTACTGCGAGGTTCAGAGGTTCAGATTCTCTGAAGAAGGGGCCTGCTCAGAGGCCCAGAGGGCAGGAGAGGTGTCGCTCCAGCTTGACATTATTGGAAGTCAGCACTGTGCTCAAGGCAGCAAAAACAACTTGTTCAGAGAGGTGTGGACACTGGCAGGTGAAGTCCTCCAGGATGCAGCAGCCCAGGGTCAATAGAAGGCAGTGGCTCTGGAGTTTGAAGTTCACCAGGTCCTCACACAGCAGAGGCATTGTGGCCCGCTCTGCTGGTATGGTTGCCTGAGGCCTGGAAGCACGGACTTGGGATCTATGTCTGGCCTCTCACTGTGTCCCTTCTGGCACTTTTCCTCTCCCATGCATCCCTGATGCAGTGAACTAAGAAGCTTCCCACCACTCCATCGCCCACCATGTGCCTTTCCCTTGGAGTCAGGCAACTATTCTGGAACTGAAATCGTGACCAAATTAACCCTTTCCTCCTTTGTGTTATGGGTGTTGAATAGGGTGTCTCATTGACAAGAAGATGGCAAATACACAAGGAACAATGAATATGTACAGAATATAAAGCCCCGGGGCTGAAGGAATGGCTCAGCGGTTAAAGCGCTTGAACAAGCGCTAAGCCAATCGCTAAGTACCCGAGCTCGATTCCCCAGCACCACATAAGCTGGGCGTGGTGGCGCACGCCTGTAATCCCAGCGCTCCGGAGGCTGAGACAGGAGGATTGCCCTGAGTCCAAGCCCAGCCTGGGCTCTGAAGTGAATTCAGAACCAGCCTGGACCACAGAGTGAGACCCTGTCTCAAAAAATTATATATATATATATATATATATATATATATATATATATATATATACATACATACACATATATATCCCATAAAATATTCAAAACCTGGTTGGTGGAAATGAATATGTTACGTTACCTGGTAAGAAGCGTTAAGGTTGGAGGTGGAGTATAGATGAGACTTCAACGTCTGTCTTTGTGCTAGCTGACACCTCTCCAGAGCTAGACATTTAAAATAATTGTTGCACTAATGAATGGGTATGGAAGACGCTTGTTTTATTCTTCCTTACTCACTTAAAATCTTTAAGTCTCCAAATATGAATCTGGTTTGAGAAAAGCTTCTAGTGTTGATTTTTTTTTCTTGAAAGAGCCAGCAGATTTTTTGTCATAATATTCACAACAGTGATTATATTTTAATATGGGAAAGCAGAATAAAAATTCGTATAGTATTGCTCATTACAACTTCCAAAGCTCAATCAAATAGTGTTCAAAGCTTTGTGTCAGGGATACTGAATCTCCAGTGCCTAATCTGACGTTAGAAGGGTCGAAATAAAGCTTAATCCACTAGAACTGTTAGGCTGTGTCCTACTGAGTTCTAGGAACCTGTAATTAATCCAGGAATAGAAAATCTGGTCAATGGTAAGATAGTACATACACTGAGCTAGAGTGAAAAATAAAACAACAAAAAGACTTTGTACTCTAGCAGTCTTCATAGATTTGATGTGAGACGATCTGAACTCTTAAGTAACAGGATAAGAAAGATTCTGAAGCCAATAAATTTTCAAAGGTGTTTTCCACTTGTATGATTGCTGAGGATTTTTAACTCAAATTCTCCACTTTTTTTTTTCCACGAGCGGATATTTTTCGCATAGGTCAGTCTAGACACCCATAATAGAGTGAAGCAGAAGACTTTCTATTGTGGTTTGGATCTGGAATATCCACCAAAAATCTCATGTATTTGGATGTTATGGGTTGTTTATTGATCCATGTGCTCTTGGGAGACTGGGGCCTGGTCTGGAGGGGTGAATTACAGGCATGCAGTTTGGATCACAGGTGTGTAGTAGGGGATTACCATACTGTCCACCCTGGAAAGCATAGAACACTGAAGGGGAACCCAGAAGTGGTAGATCACTGGGACAGGACCTGGAAGTGTCTTATATGTATATATGCTGCTACCTTCCTCTGGAAGGAGCTCAGATTTGATAATACTTGGCTTCCTGTTTGCAATGTCATGTGGAGCTGCCTTCACTTCTGCCTGTACCAGGTACTTTCAGTTGCGAGCCACCTCAACTGAACTGTGAACTTCTGAAACCGTGAGTTGAAGTAAACTTTTCCGTCCCTAAATTTGTGGGTATTGGGTATTGAGTTATGGCAATAAAAAAGTAACTAATATACTTGCATATCCAAGGATTTTATTTTACTTTCTCCATATTACCAGAATCACTATATTAAAAGCCAATAAGCCATTTATAAGTATAGTTAGATAAAATAGCAGTTCTAGTTCTTTTTGATAATAATGGATAGTAACTTCAGTCAATCAAATTTCAGTCAGGCATTGTCATAAATAAGGCACTTGCCTTGTATGTTTGATGGCTGGACATAGAATTCTACTTTGAGGGAATGTCCTTCTATAGAATATTTTTATCTGAAATATTAATTCATGGAGAAATCAAGGCAGTTTCTATAAATATTGATTTGCAGTGTACCTTGGCAAAGTTAGAAAACATTTTGAAAATAATAAGCAATAAAGAACTCAAAGTATGCTGACATGATGATTTAGAACACTTAGCTAAATTGTATTTTTAGAGAATAGGTTTGATTGACTTCTATATTTTTCAAAGTTATTGGAGGAGTTTGAAAGTGGGCAGGAAGAGAAGATACGAGTGAATGAAATCATTACACACGCAAACATTGTCCTTCATTGGTGTTATTTAAATCGGAGGAAAACAGGGCTGCTCTTTGCAGATTTTTATTCATACTTTTAACATCATTCATTTGTTTACCTGAGCATCTTTTACACTGAAGAAATGATGCCCAAAGAACCTTCTCATTTTCTCATAGCTCATGAGGACAATGAATTGAGGTTCAATTCTAGCGCAGTTGGTGCAGGTATTAGAGATGTCAGCGTGCTCATCATTAAGAGGGTTTCTATTATAGTTGACACATGGATACATTATTGTTTTGGTTTTTACTGTAGGATTAAAATCTATTTCTGAGCATAGTCTCATTTTTAATGAAGCTTTAGAAGTATCAGCTGTGAAGTTGCTACTACACGGTGTCCTGTGAAGCTTTCCGAGGAACATACACAGGAATGATTAACTATTTTATGAAGATTTGAAAGGTCATTCTCCTATAGAGGTTAAAGCAAGCTAGCAAACTTGTTCTTGAGCATTCCTTCACATCCGTAGGCATAGTGCCTAGCTTTTGCACTAAAAGCAGAATCATATCTTTAATTTTTTCATCCAGAATTAGCTATAATCTGCCTCATAATCTAAACATATGTGGAGGAAAATAAATCTACTAATACATACTTCTTTATGCTGTCACAGCTTCATACTATACTTAAGAAATATGCCAAAAACATATTACTATGTTTCCCAGTTTGTGAAAAGAAGGTGCTATGTAGTATAGTTCTTCTTAGTTACAGCTTCTAACCAACACTCCAAAGTCTAAAATTATGTTATTTTGTATCAAAACTTGACAAATTGCCATTTTTCTGGGGATCTTACATGATATCTGTAAGGTAGCACGTGCATGGAAGAAGTAGCTCAACAGAAAATTTACTATTGCAAATGTGCTATAAGCACATTTGAAAAAAAAAAGTGTATGTCTAGAATTTGTTCACCTATTTTAATGAATAATTATTAATGTTTTGGTAGGCACATTTTATTTTCTCCTCAAGTTTATGCCCTGCATATATTTGTTAATTAAAACATGTGCACAAATGAAAGCAAGTAGGATCAATGTTGGTATAAATACATTTTTCTTCCATTGGAATCTAAAAAGATAAGCTACTTTTTGGTTTCCATATATTTAAAGTAATACTTCCCCTGTTCAATGCATTCAAAATCCTTAACTGTTTTGAAAATGAAAACATCTTCTCTTTAGAGTTAGTCATAACCACTCTCTTTCCCTATTAGCCTTAGATATCAGTGCAAAAAGAGAAAAATCCTTTCAGTATAGTTCAAGGTTGGTGTTCATTACCTTGGTGCTGCTTCACTGCTTCTTAGAATTACTGATATGTCAATGTTAGATTTATGATTTCGTTTTTAATAGCAAACAAGTTTATTACCCTGTATATAACATAAACATCAATCAAGAGATGATTAATGCCCAAACGTTGTTTAGAACTGGGGATTGGAGAGCACTTGATTGAATGGTACATTTTTGGAGACCCAACAAGACAGAGAGGACTTCGCGTCTTCAGGGAATCCGTGGTTGCAAATTGTGGGACTGCAGCAGAAAGAGAAGCTAATGGAAGATGAAGCCTGATCTTAACATGTTTCGTTGTGGAGGGTAGTTTTTATTTCGTTTTATTTTGTTTTGGTAATGTCTCTAGTCTACAGTCCCCAGTGATTAGCCTCTGTCCTTCTTGGTAGAGAATGGAAGGAGGGACATCTTTAGAAATTGGGCAAAAAGTGGGAGAGCATAGACAGGTTTATGATGTGGATGTTTTTCTCCATTATTTTCAGTTCAAAAAAGTTATACTAATAGTGTGCACTGTGATATCTTGATACATACATATGGTGTGTGCAATCTGTGTGTCCTTTTTCACGCTCATATCTCAATCACTGTATTCAGACCCTACTTTAAGATCAACTTATTTTATTTTCTCTTAGTTTCTATATGTAAGGGGCAGCATGCAATACTGTCTTTCTGTATCTGGCTGATTTTACTTGACTTGATGTCCTCTATCTATTTTTCCTGCCAATCATAGCATTTCATTTTGTCTTATGTCTGAATTGTAATTCATTGCTTCCAGTTACCCTATTTTCTGCGTTTCTGTTGATGAGCACTCAGCCTATTGTGAATACTGCCATAATCAACACATGAGTTAGGTATTTCTGGTGTATGCTGTCTCATCCTCTACAGCATTTATTATTTTTACTTTGTCTGATAACTAACATTCTATCTGGGGTCAGGTGATATTGATTGTGGTCTTGATTTAAATGTGTATAATAGTTGATACTGTTTTGATATGTTGCTCATTTTGATGAGATGACTTATTGTTTGTTAAGTTTTCTGATTCCACGTATACTCTAGAAATTAACCCTCTGTCAGGTGAACATTTCCTCTCATTCTGTAGACTGTTTCTTTCTCATGCTTGTCATTGTTTCTTTGCTGTGTGGTACGTTTCTAGATCCACATAATAGCATTTGTCAACTTTCACATTTTTCCCCCAAGCTTTTTATGTTTTATTCATAAAATGAATGCCTGTGGCCCTACCTTGAAGTGTTTCTTCTGTTTTTCTTCAATAATATCAGAATTTCAGGTCTTACAATAAGGCAGTTGAGACTGTGTGAGTTTAGTTACATGTTTTTAAGCTAGATAAGAAGAAATGAATATAGTTTTAATGTCCTTATGTGGACAATTAGTTTTCTTAACACCATTTGTTAAAAAGGATACCCTTTCTCCAATATATCTTTCAGGCATCTTGGACAAAAAAAAAAAAAAAAAAAATCAGGTGTCTCTAGATTTCTGAATTCATTTCTGGGTTCTCTGTTTTATTGTTTTTATCCATATATGTCTAAATTCAACTCCATCCCATGTCGTGTGTGTGGTTTTCCCCTCCTTTTATTTAAAGTCAAGGATTATGATGCTTTCAGTTTGCTTTTTTTGCTGAAAATTGTTTTGACCATATTGAATCTTTTGTGTTGTTATAAAAACTTTAGGATTGTTGTACTTAGTTTTGTGAAAAATGTCATTGATATTTTCATGGGGATTGCATTGTATCAGTAGATTAATTTGCATTGTGTAACTATTTTAACCACATTAATTGCTCAAATTTATGAACCTGGAGGTTTTTTTCAAATTTTTTGTGTGTTCATTTTTCAATCAGTTTTAGTAGTTTAATCTCCTCCGGTGGACATTAAGTTTCATTTCAATGTTTTTGTCATTGCCATTGTAAAGAATTGTCTTAGATTTTTTTGATGGCTATTTGATAGCTAAATCGCTTTGAAGATTTCTTTCTCAGGACAATCAGTATTTATTTGTTAGAAAGCTAATGATTTTTGTTTGTAAATCTTTCTGCTTCACTAAATATGTGTATGGGGTTGGATAACACAATAATATTAATCTCACAAAATGAGTTTGAGAAGATTGTCTATTTTGATCCTATGGAATAGTTTAAGAAGTATTAGCGATACTATTTAAGATTTTGGCAAAATTTATGAGTGACATCATCTGGAAATGGTATACTTTATTGCTGACCTAATTTCATAATTTATTATTATGTAATTCAGGTTTGCTTTATATTATCTTGGCTCAATTTTGGTAATAAATGTATGTCTAGGAATGTATCCATTTTCTCATCATATTTAAACTTTTAGCATGTAGTTTTCTCAAATTCATCCCTGTTGATCCTAAGATCCTTCCCGTTTCCGTGGTCTTCCCAATCTGACCACTCTGTTTTACGTCCTTCTATCTTTTCCTCTCTCGGCCCAATATCTTTCCCTTTCTCGCTTTCTTGTTAGCCTAATTAAAAACTTTCAATTTTGTTCATTTATTTTTTTCAACAAAGCCAACACTGTTTTACTAATCTTCTCTATTTTTTATTTTAGATTCTATTTCATTTATGTCTATTCTGATCTGTATTATTTCTCTTCTACTAATTTTGAGCTCCATTCCTGGTTTTCTAATTGTGAGATACATCATTAATTTTTTTTTCTTTTTTTCTTTCTTTCTTTATAAATGTAGGTGCCCATAGTGACAAATTCCTTTCTTAATACCGCTTTTGATGCCTGCCACAAGTTTTGGGATATTGAATATCTATTTTTGTTTGTTTCAAGAAAATATTAATTTTTTTCTGACTTCTATGTTAATAACCCTGGTTTTGTTCAAAAGTTTATTGTTCATTCTCTGTATGCCTGTACACATTTTTTTTTGGTTTGTTGACCTCTAATTTTATACATTGTGACCAAAAAAAATATAGAAATACAAGACATAGTATCATCTTAAATTTTTATTTTGATTCATTTACCTAATATACAGTTTATTCTAAAGAATATTTCATGAATTGATGAAAAGACCATATATTTTATAGATGTTGAACAGAGTAATCTGTAAATATTAAAGCCTAATTGATCTATAATATAATTTAAGTCTACTGTGTGTTAATTTTTCTCTGTCCAATCTATTCATTGATAAGAGTAGGGTGTTGAAATCTACTACAGTTAATATTTTAGAGCCTTTCGGACAAATAGTGTTTACTTTGTAAAACTGGGTACTTTGCTACTAGGTAAATGTAGTTGTAAAGTCATTGTGTTTTCTCAAATGAATCTCTCATGCATTGTACAATCACTTTTCTCTTCTGGCAGTTTTTTCTTTATCTTTATATCTTATATTGTCAAATACAAGTTTCACTAATCCTGCAGTATTTTGTGTTAAATTTGTTTGAAATATTATTTTCTATCCTCTTACTGTAAGACTGTGTGTCACTGATGGAATTTTTAAATTTTTAAATTCAAGACTTTAAGACTGTGTGTCATTAACAAAATGACTCTTTGAGGTGGCATGGTGTTGGATTTTGTTTTCAAATACATTCAGCCAGTCTATTTTTAAATTTAATTTAATTTTTTGCAAAGCATAGATTTATTAGACAAGGATAGAAATTAAGAAATAACAGGAAAGGTAGTTAGCTTGAAAACCTGGAGGTTATTCTTTGTCTTTAAACTAATAATGTAATACACTGTGTCTTGAGTTATCATATAAAGCATTGACTCATGGCTGATTTTGGATATCCTTGTCTACTTGTTTTGACTATTCTTCATTTGTTCCTCACTCTCACCCATTGCGGTTTGATAATGTGGGGTATTGATATCGACTGACTCTTCCCTCTCTCTTTTGTGTATCTAATCATATAATAGGATTCAGCTTTCACACGGGATCCATGACGGTAGTCACATTATTTTCTCTTGTGGATGAAGGACTCTTTTAATTATCTTTTGTAATGCTGATCTAGTGGGGCATGGATTCGCACAGATTTATCTTAATATGAATGGAAGATTTTTATTTATTCTTTCCTTATAAAGGTCATCATTGGCAGGTATGTAATCTTTGTTGGCAGGTATTTTCTTTCAGGACTTGAAATATGTCATTTTATTTCCTCTTACACACCTGAGGTTTTGCTAAAAAGTCTACTGTTAGGGAATAGAGAAATAGATCAGCAGTTAAGCCACCTGCTTAGAAAGCTCAAGACCTTGGGTTCGATTCCCTGCTCCACATAGACCAGGTGTGGTGGTGCACATCTGAAATCTCAGCATTTGGGAGGCTGAGGCAGGAGAATTGCCATTATTTTGAGGTCAGCCTAGGCTCCATAGTGACTTCAGGACCAGTTTGGACTACAGGGAAAGACCTTGTTAGTCTAATGGTGTTGCCCTTAAATTCAACTTGTAGTTTTTATTTCTAAATTTTACTGCTTTTACTTGAACTTTTGATAACTTGACTATAATATATTGTAGTGAATTTCTTTTCTGAGCATTTCCTTTTATGGTATTATAAATCTATTATGTATGGTAATGCATGTATATTATAAAATACTATACTTGGTTTTGCCTTTGCCAATTTAAGGACATTCCACTTCTTTCATTAAATACATTTTTATATACCTCCAAGCTTCATTTCCTATTTGTTGATCAGCCAGTGATAAATATCTTTGATTCCTTACTAGTGTTCTGACAACACCAAATGCTTTCTTCCTTAAATCTTATTTTTTCCTGTATATCCAAAATGGTTATTTCAAAAGAATCACTTCCAAGCTCTGAATATTTTTCTTATTAGCCTAGTGTAGTGTTTGTCTTTAAACCGAAAGTTTTTGTGATTTATCGTAATTTTTACCACCAAGATTTCTGTTGGACTCTTTTCCAAAATCTCTATGACTTTGTCATAGCTAATGAACAAGATAGCTCTGCAATCTGTGTCAGATAGGTGGCTTAGTAAGTGGCTTTCTCCAGAAGATGTGTCTAGGGGGCTCAGTTTGTTACGAAATGTTGTATTCTTTTGTTTTATTTACTCATTTCTTTTCTTTCCTTTTCTTTTCTTGCTGTATGTCAAAAGTGTGAGCCATGGCTAGAGCCAAGCATAATTCCTTTCAGGCATTCCCCTGGCTGTGTGCACCTAGGGATACAGTGACAGCCAAGGTCTCTGATTCTTCCATTATAGTCCCCACCAGGGAGCACAGGGAAGTAAGTCAGTGCTGGGACTATGCAAATTTCCTCTCAGCCAGCTAAAGTGTGAAGTGCTGGTCCAAGCATGCTAGGCAGAATAAGGTTGGCACTGGGCAACGTTTCTCTTTGGGCTTCCTTCAGCTGTATGCCAAGGAACAATGTAACAGCTACAGCAAACTCATCCCTGAAGATCATTCTAACAAACCCCTGTGTATGGGACATCAGTGCATTCATAGAGCGATTTCCCTGCTCCAGTAATGGTAATTGCCAGGTATGTGGCACTTGGACATCTGCATACTTGGCTACGTTTAGTCCTGGAACCACAGGGAGTTTGCACGTGACTGGTCCTTGCCTTCGCTTTGGAGGACATGCCTCAAGATCCCACAGATCTTCAGAGTGAAGCCCTCCATTCTCTTTCAACTTACTCATCTTCTGATATATACTCTAATCAAGAGTTTAAGTCAGAATCTCTCTTTTAAGCAATCTTTGATTTTGTGGCAACTACTGGTTGACTCAGGGCAGAGGAGTACTTGTTGGGCACTGAAATTAGAGCATGTGTGATGTCTAACTCCTAGGAAGACCTCGTTTACCATAGATTTTTTGCAAAGATGACTCCTGACTACAGCATTCTTTAAATTCAGTGGGAGATGATACAGAGACAAGACTCTCCCCTCACCCCCCAAAACAGGGCTATTGTGCAGATTTCAGATTACTTTGCCTAGGAGAGTTGTGAAATGTCTCAATAGGTAGGGTTGCCAGTACTCACCTTCATAGAGATTGTTGAGATTCATTTTTTCATCCCCACTCTACAGATGTGTGATAACCCTTCCATCACCTATGGCCCAGAGGATGCAATGTACCAGAATATTTCATGTCCCTTACTGTTTTCTTGTTCCAGTCTCTGGATCTTATGAGATTTTTCATTGTGTTCCTTATAGATTCCCAGTGTTCTCCCACTAAGAAACAGGAATATATTACTTGGTTCAGAAATATATTTTTTTTTCCCGAGTAAGAATGGAGCACAGAGCAGGAATAATGACTTCCATTGATTTTTCTGGAAAAATATTGGGTAGTATACTACCTTAGATTTTTTTTGGGGGGGGGGGGGCTCCTTACATATTTTGTGCATTGTACTGCATAATTACATCTTGCTTGTTGCTGACACTTATTAAATTCTAATCAGGTATTTCATCAAATATACACAGGCTCTCATTAGGTATTTTCTAGGTAAAAGGTCATTTAAATACATAGATAGGAAAGAATGAAAAAATGAGAATGAGAAGGGAAAAAATGCAATGCGAAATGATATTCAATGTAGGAGAGTTTTTCTTTCATTCTCTAGGCATTGCAGAAAAGGCCTATTTAAAGAGCTTCCTACTTTTTAACTTGTGTTTACAAGATTAAATTTATACTTATTATATTTTCAGAAACCCATCATCTTACTCCATCCTTGTGAATAACATACACAATGATATATATTTTTGAGTTAGAGATCTCATTAGATGTGCGTAGGGTCTGATTATATTTAGATTTTGAGTGGATGAACAGAATTTTTCATGTCAATGTATTAGCAGACTATTTGAATTTTCCTTGTGGTATTTTAATTACCTTGCTGTTAAAATGTAGATCCGCATAGCTTTTTACCAGAACTTGCTTATTATTTGACTCACAGCATAGTTTGATATCCTTAAAACTTAGATTATTTCACCCTTATTTGTAGAAGAAAGTATATGAGAAAACCATGCTAGAAATCTCCCCACTGCCTTGATAGGATTTTACCAAAATGTAGATGTATCTTCAATGTAGCTTCTGACTATAATTACAGTATATGATTCAATGCAACTGTTTGGCACTTGTACACTATTGTTGCTGTGAAACTTTTGTCAATTCAAAAAATGAGATCAGGGAGTTAGGGAGCTAATGACTACTGAAACTTGAAGGAACTTTAACTTTTAATTATTCCAATCATATCCTTTCAGTAATAGAAAACAGAAATTAAAGCATTGACTTTACTATGTGTATTTCTATCCAAACAGAATTGAGTATTGGACATCTCACTTTTAGGGATTCCATGGCAGATTTTAGATGGTTAATTCAGGTAAGCAGTGGACTCAATAGGAAATTCTATAACTTATCAATGTCATCTTTGAATAGAGAGAGAAGTATAAACCCTATTTATGAATTTCAACTGTCAAAATGTATAAAAGAGTAAAACTCTTGAAATCAAAATGTTCATGAGGATGATGTCAAACAAATTGGGGACACTAGGCAGATTTTTATATCTCTTTTACAATAAAGATTTCCCTAAGGTCATATCGTGATTTCCATCTGTTGAAATTACTTCCTGAAATCATCTTGAGTTTATTTGGAAAATATGTAGTAATTCCTATTTGGTTATGTAATACAACTTTAGTGAGTCATGCATTCTCTTTGAAAAATCAGACTGCTCTGCAATATAAATTTTACTCAAGATCCAGAACATGCAAATTATCTTTGTATGACTATGTAGAAATTATTCATTAAACCCAAAAGGTCTTAGCATTCTGAGATTCAAACCCTTCAATTATATAAACATTTACTTTATTTGTTTATTCATTTATTTGTTTTGAGACAGCATCACACCCTATAGCCCAGGCTGGCCTTGAATTCACAATGGATCCCAGGCTGGCCTTGGTCTGTGATAATCCTTCTGCCTCAGCCTCCTGAGTACTGGGGCTACAGGCAAGTGCCACCACGCTACTGTGGTGCTGGAGAAATGAATCCAAGGCCCTGTCAGCTGGGGAATCGAACCCAGTGCTTTAACAGCAGTGCCATTCTTACAGCCCCAGCATTTACTTTAAATATCTACCTATTTAATAAATCCTTGCAAGGTAAACATTCCATCCTATTATTTGGGACACAAGTACTTAGAAATTTTATTCTTTTAGACTTATTTCATCTTTTGAGGTGCAGTAAAACTGTATAATTTAATCCTTTATCAAGTCCATTACTGAGAAAATATCTATAAGTTTGCACGAGAAGTTTTAATAGTCTAAGGTTATTCTAAATCACTATCTTAATTACTGTTTTTGTTCCTGTCATCTCACGACCTGCACATAATGATACAGAACATTCTCTTCTGCTTTGTACCAACCCTGCATCTTGTGATCCCTTCTTTTCCTACTTCTACAAAAGACTATGGTCAGCTAAATGGTTCTGAAGACTTGTAGATGTGAGAGAAGATAAAATAGAGAGGGGCTGCAATTTAAGGGATATAATGTCCTCAAACCAGATATTAGAGATAAAATTTTGCCAAGATGATTGACTGTCCCCAAAGTTAGGTTACAGCTTTCTAGAGGCCTTTTGTTTCTTATTTCTGATTTCTTCTTCTTTTTTCTCTTTTTTTACAGAGATTTATATCTGGTTTGGGTTCAGAGTTTGGGATTTCCCATTGATATCAAACCTTGGCTCACATTGCAAAGACTGTTCCAGTATCTAATATGATTATTTCTATAGTCATGCAGTTTGAGGATCAATATTTTATACTTTTTCCTTTATGTTATTTTTTAAGATGAGATCTTGACCCATAGTTCACCCAGGTACTAAAGTTGCTAGATTGCTGCTATGGTTTGGGTCTTGGGTGTCCCCAAAACCTTGCTAACTTGGCTTTTGTTAGGAGGTAAAGCGTGTATGGAAGGGGTAGGTTTGACCTAAAAAAAAAAAAAAGTATCCATTTGTTGATACTGGGGGAAGGGTGACCCAAGGAAAAGATTTCAGGTCTATGGACATGTGGGCCAGGGAATGAGAGAGGGGTGCCCACCCTGGCTGTGGGAGTCTGGGCCAGCCCAGACTAAGCAAAAGAAGAAAGAACACTGTTGCAGCTTCTTCCAGAGAAAGCTCACCCACTTCCTTCTGCTTCTCTTGACTGCAATGGGGCAAGAGCGCCCAGCCTCTGCCATGTACCTCCAAGGTTGCGGCTGCCCCATCAATCCTACCATGAGAAATCTTCTGAAACTGTGAGCTAAATTAATCTTCCTTCCTTAAAATGAGTATGTTGGATATTTTTTCATAGCATGAGGAGGAGGAAGTAATTAGACAATAGCCCAGCCTGGCTTTGAACTCATGGCAATCCTCCTCCTCCAGCCTCCTAAATGTTGGACTGACAGATGTGTGGCATCAAATCCAGTTGTTACATGGTCATGTGTGATTGAACTTCGGGCCTTGAGCTGTAGTCACTGAGCTACGCCCACAGCTCTTAGACTTGTTTTGGTAGATTTAACTGCATGTCAGACAAGACCCAGGAAAATCACCTTCTAAGCAAAAATGATTTGCATTATAGAATAATTCTGCTCAAAAGTGGTATGCAGAAAGACCCGATATCGATGTTCAGGATATTGTACTTTTGTACTATATGTAGAGGGTAGAGTCTCACCACATTGAAGACTAAGAGGGCTTCAAGCCTCCAGAACAGAACAGAACAGAACAGAAGAAATCAACCTCTCTCTTTCTGGCGATGGTGCATAAAATAAAACAGAAGCAGAAGATTGAGACCCTGGAGGCAGTAACATCTCCTTCACAGCTTTGTGCTTATTTTTCTTTTTTGGTGCATATCAGAGAATAGCTTAAAAATTTCACATTATCTCTATCTATCTATCTATCTATCTATCTATCTATCTATCTTATAAATATTGGCCAGAGTGTCCTTGCATGTGTGTGTGTGTGTGTGTGTGCTGTGTGTGGGGGTGTGTATGTCAAATGAAGTAATGCTGCACTTTAGTAATCTATACTAATTTTTATAGACTGAATCTCAAAAAGTTACTCTGGAATTGGAAGTACCTATTGACGTCATTATGAAGCTGTTTAAATAGTTTATGGACTGTCAAGTAGAATCAATAAGTGAATTACTTATGTATTGCTCAGAGGATGGAATTAGAATCAATGAGTTGACATTTGTGAAACACAGGATTGGTTTCAAAAAGAACAAACTATATAAATTGGGCTCTGTTTTAAGGAATGGAGCTCCTTTCCCTGGGAAATATTTAAGTAGATATTGATGATTAACTTTTAATCCAAAGTTGTTAAGATAACTCTTAGTTAAGAAAATAACTAGAACATAGTTTTGAAAGTATAATGTTATTTTATTATTTTGCCACTGATAATTGAACCCAGGTATGCTATAATTAAACCATTAGTTATGTGTATTTTATTTAAATATATCTGTTAAATCTGTGTCTTATGCAGAGATCCTTTTCCTGTTTATTTTGGTCCTTCTATTTTCTTGATGCCTTAAAAAATAAAGAATCAGCCACTTACTTGATCAGATGCCCCACTAAATTTAGGGCTATTAGCAATATATGTATGATCCCCAACCTTTTTTCATCCATGTGTTTACTCAGGAGAAGGGCTTCTGAATTATAGATTCTGCATCTCGAGTCCTGGATTGAATCACAAAAGCACTTGAACCACAGTCACCATTCAGTAATTCATGAAATAGTGTTTAGATTTGTTTTTACTTGAATTTTCTTATCTATAAATGATAAGAAGAATACCTTCCATAGATATTGGTAAAAATTAAAGAAGATGGTTTGCTAAAATCAATTAGTATGAAGCCACGCACACAGTAAGTATCCAAAATTGTTACTAGCTATGAATCTTATAGATAAATATGTTTAAAAGTTGACTAACAAGTAGAACATTATTTTCATCAGTGTTTACAAAAT
Source organism: Ctenodactylus gundi (assembly GCA_004027205.1). Lineage (NCBI taxonomy): Eukaryota > Metazoa > Chordata > Mammalia > Rodentia > Ctenodactylidae > Ctenodactylus > Ctenodactylus gundi. Next base: position 337,352 of record PVKB01001314.1, read on the forward strand.
TATTGCCTGATTCTGTCTCTGAAGAGATGTGGAATTAATGTGTGACAGGTGGGCATGTAAGTATCTTGATGTAAAAAGAAAAGGGGAGCAAATTGCCAGACAACCCCCTCACCAATGAATCGTGTCTTCATTGATGTTAGCCCTCATTAAGTCTTCATAAATGCAGAAGGAACTATGTGTTGTTTTTCTTAAACTTTTATTAAGAATGAGGGCATTTATTTTTTGGTTCACTTATTCATTTATTTTGTAATGGTCTGCCTTTTGAAAAATTGTAGTGGTCTATCTTTGCCTTAGCCAGTACATGGCTTCCTTTGATGTATGCATAAAATGGTTTTCAGCTAGTCAGAGTTTTTGAAATGTGAAATGTGTAAATAGTCAAAGCAGAATTAAAATATTTGGTGTTTTAGAAGCACTGTCATCCTCAAACCAAATTTTCAGGAGATAGTCCTGATTCCCAAGATCCATGGCTTTAAGCTTCAACCACTTTCACCACTGTGAGAACACACACACACACACACACACACACACACACACACACACACACAGATAAAGATGGAGAGAGAGAGAGAGAGAGAGAGAGAGAGAGAGAGAGAGAGTCAATTCAAATCTGCACATGCAGCATACTGGAGGAGGCCATCAGGATGGATAGATTTAAGAAGTGCAAACTAGATATTCTTGAACATGTGGAAGTGATGAATCATGTTAAAATTGTGTATTCGTGCAGAATAAGTAAAACATTTTTAATAAGAAAAGGAAAATGGCCTATGGGTCAGACCTACATAACAGATATCCTTTTATGGTTGGCCAGTTATAGTGGCAGATTATACTTCCATTAGCATCGGTATAGATATGTGCCCCATGTGCCCAATTTTTTCAGCTCTATCAAGTAAGTTAAGGTATGGGAGATCTTGGTGAGTGCTTTCTATTCACATCAATAATTAGTTCACAGATTTGATTTATTTTTTAATAGTCTTCATATCAAACTTTTGACATCTAAGCATTCATACTGCAGTTTAAGTAGCTACTTTTTTTTAACCATTTTGCCTATCTTCAAGACATAGAGTAACACTTTCTGGTCCCTTTGCAGTCTTCACTATTTCTCCGTGTTTTTTGATGGTGCTTTTAAATTTTTGTGAATCCCTTTATCTGCACTAGGGCAGTAGTATTTTAAATCTGAAATTTGCAGCAACTAAGTCTTGCTTACTATCATTTTACCCTAGCAAGTATAATTTAAACATGGCTGTTTAAATTGTTATATTAAATAAATTACAATTAAATCAGAAATTTTCTATCTCAGTGAGTAAGTCTATCCCTTTATGATACAACATTTAAAATTTATTTTGTTTTCAATATTTCATTTCAGCTTTGTGGGTATAAAAATTTTAATCCCCAATGCTAGATATTGATAACTTTCTTCTATTGACTGGAGAGAAATGCATTTTATGTAACTTAGTATTTTATTTTAAACACAAAGCACACTCAAAGGCCTAAGTATATTAATGCATCACCTTATTTCATTACTTCAGCTTTTATTATCAGATTTTTCTTTAATTGGGTTTCTTGTGTTTTTAGATTTTACTCTCATGCTTACAATATACTGAAAATTTTCAAAGTGATCAATAGCCTTCTTTTTTTTCCCTCTTTTTTGACTGTCTTTCAGCTGTCTTTTAGCAAGACATCATTATTTCACCAAAGTCATCATAAAAATTTCACCAAGTCACAATTGCCTGCATGTGTATATCTTAGTGCATAAACAATGGTAGCTATAATTTTATATTATGAATAACAAGAAATTTTTTGATAATTGATGGCATCTAACATTGATGACAAAACTCTTTTAACAATTTTCTTACCCTTCTTCTCCAGCAAATAAATAAAAGCAATGTATGAAATTTAAGCAAATGCTACCAGGACATTATTTGTGATATTTTGCTAACAGAATGAAATGCTACAGTTTTTAGCACTTTATTGCACAATTTTTTTCTTTTATCTTTCACTCATATTATTCAGGAGCTTTTTAGAAAGAATTAAACTCTGTTCAGTAGCTTGCAGTGAAGTCACTGAACCTACGACATGGCTGCATTGCATGTTGGAGACGGGCACGTGAGATATCAATTTCCAAAATTAAGATAGAGCAGAATTGTAGAAAGCACTTTTGCTTTTTGTCCTGCTCATCGTTTATCCCCTTTTTAAAAATCCTTGCTTTTCAGCTTTGAGACATCGCACAAATTATGTAACTATAGATCTTGGAAAACATTTCTTCCTTGGTATGGACCAAAGCAAGCTAGCAGTTTGTGATATAATGAAGAATATGATTTGATTATTAGATTCAACTCCAGATGCCTAGGACTTCTTTCCAAATATCTGCCTTTTATCCACTTCTTACACCGTGACATAGGTTGAGAACAATTTCAATAGCTCTCAAACTGCCAATAGTTAGAAATATACATTTGTGTGTATTGTTTGATTGAGAATTTCTATCTTTAAGGCTAGAAGCATGACCTTCCATTAATATATTTGTCTTTCTGCAAATGCCATTTATTTATGTGTACTTTATAGTAAGGAACTAAAAATGTGCCACACTCTTTGAATAAGTACAAACCTATTAAAAGTTTGAATGCCAGAAGTATGACTTGGACAAGGTATTTAATTCTTCTAGATTTTTGTAAAATGTTATTGTGGGGGTCTCAGTCCCGCAGGAACCCCTGGAACAGCCGAGGAGGGGTCGGAGGACAGAGTAACACACCCTGGGAGGCGGTCAGTGAGCGCCCTCTCTTTTATTTGGGAAGTACAGGGGCTTAAATAGACTGAGGCAGCTATCTTGGGCCAATCAGCAAGGCCTCAATCAACGGGGGCGCGGGGCGAGTAGGAAATGAGTAGAGGAAGGAGGATGGAATACTCCAGTTGTTTTTAAGACTATTAATTAACTAAACCGGAAGTTCTGTATTTAAATAAAACAACACCTGGCTTAACTTACAAATAGTAACGTGTTCATGGAAAGGAAGGAACTGGGCCAAGGTCAGCGATGCTGAGACTCTCGGGCTCTGAAGACCCCAACATGTTATAAATTGGACCTCCTAATATTCAGAGAATTTGATTAGATTAAACGAATTGATTACTGTGAGCCAATTCATTACTTTTTGGAACTTATTGAGCAAGACAGTTTGGTTGTTATCATCATATAACTAACAGGTATATAATTGCAGAACTAAAAATAATGCATTTCTTCAGCAAAATTGATTTTCTATGCATTTTATGTGTGATAAAAAGCACACATTTTAACTTGATCAACTGTAGGTTCATCTTGGCTTTATTTCAAGTGAGCTGGGAAAAGTTTCACGGTTCCATGTGGTAGGTGGTGTCATAAAATATATCTTTTTCCCAGAATCATTATTTATTCTCGCTTAACTCTTCACCACCGTCCAGTCTAAATTGATAAAGCTCATCCTTTCTCGGGCATTCTCCTTCAGGTTACTCAGCTTCCATGGTTTCCAGCAAGAATAAAAAACAGAATATATAAGCATGGAGGACCGTAAGTCCTGTCTGCCTTATTACAGAATATAATTTTGTAACCCGGCAGCTGGGAACAGAGTTTGTTACTTGTCATTTTTTGGAACATATCTATGGGCAGAAGACTGGTCCCCCTGGAATGCCTAAAAATGTTGGAGAGTCCCTTTTGTACTTCCCCTGCTTTATATCTTGAACTCGTCACTGAGAAATAAATGGAAATTGACAAATCCAGAATAGACTATTAAAATGTTATACTTCCTTAAAATATCACATTTTGTAGCATCTTGATTCATTTTGTGAAATCTCTTCTTCCATTATATGAAGTATTTTGGATTTAAAGAGTGTTCAAGCCCCATATAACTTATTTATATTATTAATTTATATATACTACACACACATATATATGTACATATATATATATATATACTATAAAGTTTTTAAAAATTATTGTCTCATTAATTTCAAAGAAAGAGATATAATGATTGTAAGCCTTATTTTTTTTTCTTGAATATAATATGACAACACCAGTTTTTTGGGGGGAAAAAAATCTGCTATTTGTGATAGTAAAATAAATTTTTTTCTAAGTGATCGAAGATTTTTGTCCCACCATGATAAAAGTCAATTATGTTTAAATATTTTTAGTTTTATTAAATTTATAGTAAAGTGTGTAACATATCATCATCAAAAAGTAGGCATCGACGTGATTCTTTGATATAGTGATATAGAGATAATTCCAAGACAATGGTAATAAGGCACCGATTAGTTCATGAATTAATACCAATTATTAATAAATGATATCCTGAATGATTAGCCAGCCAAAATGTAAAGCCTGAGCAAACAGAAAAAATTTGCTATTTCTTAAAATATTATTTGACTCATCTTATATTGAAAATTATATCTTGATTTTACCATTTTTAACAATCTTCAAATATCTACAAATCTAATTTCACTTGTATAAACTGATGCCTTATAATTTTTAAGAATATTTTCTTTTTACATATGTAGTTGCTATATAATAAATTGAAGATACTTGGAAATATAAATAAAAATTGTTTTGAGAGATTTCTTTCAGTTTAATTCAGAATCCAATTACATTTAAGTTAAGGTTAATAGCATAACTGTGAAAAATTCTTCTCACTTCTGGCCTCCACCTTTGCTTACTCAGTTTACAGAGATTAGCCTTGAACTTGTCCTTCCTTGGCTTTGGGCCCAACGGATTTCCTTAGTTTGTCACCACTAGAAGGAGAGCTGTGTGTCTGAATAATCGACTTCCAGCAGAGTGTGACATTTTTAAGATCACTCATTATTTTTATAATCATGCATCCTTTAAGAAATCAACAATTATAAGATTTGACTTTATCTTGACAAAAAAAAAAAACTCCTCCACAAGTGCAAGAATATTGTAAAGAGCAAGATTTAGACAATGTCTTATGAAATTTCTAATCTTCTCTTTTTTCTTTTTTATTTCTTTATTGATTTCTACAATAAATGTTTTACTGATTCATTTTCAGAGCACCTACTAACTAACTAGAAGGCTCAACACCACTGGTCAAATATCAAGTACACACACACACACACACACACACACACGGCAGGGCCTCTTACAATGCCTAATCTCACGAGAACTGGAGAAATTAAACACACATTTTCATTAGGCAGAGATGTGTATGCTGTTCAAAAAATAAGATAGGGCAGCTGAAGAAAATAAGGGTCCCGAAAAATAAGGGCAAACCGTGAAGAGGAGAAAGAACGAGGGCATGTAGCGCTCCGAACTGTAGATGGATCTTTGGATCCTAAAGGATTGATACAGATGCTGTCCTACCTGAACAGGCACGTGTAAAGAATGCCCTGCAATCCTGTTTGTGACTCACCAGCAGCAGAAGGGTTGTAGAGGGGAAAAAAAAAAGTAACTAAATCCTTTTTCCATCATTACATGATCACTAAAAAAGTGCATCATTTTCCTGTCATTAAGGTTTAACTCAATGAGATAAAGCATACAAGGAATTCAATTAATCCAAATGAGAAACAGAGTGAAGGAAAAGGCTTTATGTCTGAGGCAATCATTTTAAGGAAGATATTAGTAAGGAACATATTCCATATTTGTAATTCAACTATAACCTCGAAAAAACTTCTCTGTAAAAAAAATAATCCTAATTTTCTCTTTGTATTTCATTTTTGGCAAGGAAAGGATAATAATCAAAACTTTATTCTCAAATTTATCACCAGCTCAAGTAGAAAATTTCATCCCTGGATTTCATTATCCTGGGATTCAGGTACAGAGACTACATTACATGGACAATTGTCAGTTAAAGGCACAGATTTTTTCCGATGCCTCGCTGGGATGAATGAACAGCTGCAGTACATTTGCTTACCTGAAGAAATTCCTGTAAGCAAATGAAGGGGAAATAGAAATGAAAACATAGAGCTTGAGAACGTTTGTTTCTAGATATAAAAAATGAGAATTAATACTTTACATATCTATCATAAGAGAATGGCACACAAGATTGAATAATATAGTAAAAGTGATAATTGAATAGGAAATGAAGAAAACAGACTTGGAATGTCACAGCAGATTAGGCAAACATTGAAAGGTAATGCGTTTTTGGTAGCTCTGTGATTCCACTTAAAGTAGTAGGCTTGCCCACACCCTTCTTGCGCAGTTTGTTACCAGAATAAAGGAAGACGACGTTTATGATTTCCTTTCTTCCTGTCCTTGGATAACATTTTTATTCAGTCAACTGTATATTGAACATTTATATATCAGCCTTTGAGCTGAGCGCTAATTATGTTTATACAGGAATTCTGTCTTCACTGTAGAAAGTAAATTATTTCCCAACCCATGAAACATAAACAGAGATGTCAACCAATTGTAGCAAAAACATATTACAAGGGTGGATAATTCTGCTCATAGAAAGTAGTGCAGATTTCACTAGGAGACAGTTTAGGTCAAAATTTTACATTAGGAGTGAAATAGTCAAATTTAAGAAACAGATACTTCAGACTGGGGAAAATAATACAATTGAAACACTCATGAAACTACGCCTGGCAGAGGACAGCTGATTTTTTTTTCCTACAAAAAAATTCTTAAAAACTAGGAAACAGAAATGACCGTGAGAGGGCACAAAGCCTCGAAAGAAAGGGAGTTATGAACACGAGACAGCGGCTTATATCTCACAGGCCCTGTGCCAACTAGAGCAGCATCAGCGTTTTTCTAAAGCACAGGAGGAGATCTATTACCGACAGCTTGAGGAACAGAAGTAAGGAGTGTGTGAGGTATTCTCTAAAACGCACTGGGATTTTACCACGACCTTACAGGAAGGGAAACTCACGGGCAGTGTGGGAGCTCTGTGAACGTTCCATGTGAATGACAGAAAAATTTAAAAAAGCCCCTCTAGCTGAGTCTGGGACAGGTGTAAATAAAGCTACTTTCATTTTGTAAAAAAATACTTGCAACAATTATGTATCCTGCTAGTCCTTAAGAAATTCCTTAGAACAGCTGTTTCTGAGAATGATTACTGTTTGAAAAGCAAGATTTTTAGATATATTTTATCATAATAGAAGACAAATCATTATGCTAAACTAGCAGGTTTTTTATACTCACAGTTTCACTTGCTTACCTTCAGTGCATACAAACGCTTAAACTGGTGAATTTAAAATTCATTTCGTGTGAGCCCAACAATTCTTTTACAAATTACATTCAGGAAGAGTATTCACATTCACGTATTTTTCCAGATATAAAATATTTTATTTTAGAGGTCTCAAGGTATCATAACCCTTTAGCTTTCTATCATTGAGGTTGTCAGAATTTATGAAAATTATTGCCCACAGGTGGGAGATTCAGTAAAACAGTTTCTATCCACTATCTTCACATTGTTAGTATAGTCACATTTTATCCTCTTGACTGCTTTGAAGCAGATCTTTCCAGCATCAGTAAAGGCTTATCCTTGCTCAAAACAAGTGGCTATTTTTTTTTTTAAATCATGGGATAACAGAACACTCAATACTGCAGCTAGTTCCTATTTTGTCTATCTGGTACCTGTTTCTTTGGGTAAATTTTTTTTTTACTTCAAAGGTTGAGTTATATATATATATCTCCAAAGATGTTTCTATTTATAAATTCTTAAGATTACTTTTTACATTATAAGCTAAAGTCTGAATATATATCTGTCCCCCCATGGCTAGTCTGTAAAATCCCTGATGGCAGTGTTCATGAGTGGAAATGTCACAATATCATACCACGTAAATAAAAAGTCCTCATGAATCTAGTTAAGTGAATAAATAGAACATGCAGAAAGCCTAGATATGAAGTTAGCAAACTGAGTTAAATCTTATTTCTACCTAATTTTGTAAGCTAATTGATGAAGAAAAGAGCTAATATTTTAAATCCTTATTTATCTTCAAACTAAAACTAAGTACTATGTACCTTTTTTTATTTCCCAAAATAATCAGATTAATAACATGAGTTTTAGACATATATTTTGTCAATTGGCAAATATATTCATACAAATTTAAAATGATAAATGCTTTTAAAACAGAAATGTAAGGTTTTTGCTCTATTTCTCAATGGTCTAGACAGAATAATAGGTCACAGAAGAAATGCTATCTTCCATATGCTATAGGAAGATCTTCCATTTTCTAGTCTAAATTTATCTTTAAAATAACAAGTCATTTGTGGTAGTTTTATCTCTTTCTTCTGGTCAATTTAGGCTTTCCTGTATTCTTAAATATTACCATGTTTTATTATTCTCTGAAAATGTGATGTTAAATTTCATTGCGAAATACATTATGAAAATGTACTAGAATAATTTCACAACTTCTCATTTCATTCTTTGCTTTTAATACCAATAATATTAACATTAGGTGCACACCTACCTTTTTCAAATATTCAGATCCATTATGTCTTTTGATGTTTGTTTGCTATATTCCTTCTTTCCCTGTGCAATTGAGAATTGCAATGAGGTTTCCAATGTTTATACCCTTCTCATCTTTCCAGAATTCTCTTTTTTTATTTTCATTCATTACAATACAAATGTTCTTTCAATACTTTCAAATGTACTTGGTTTTTTTTTTTTGAAGATTTGATTGCCTTGGTTATTATGAATTATATTTTCATTTATAGTTACATGACATATCATTTGCAGTTATGTTTGTCAGATATTTAATTCTCCATTAAAATTTATATTTTCTGTCATAGTTAGATTCCTTGATGAAGATCAAGATCTTTAAGGTATTCTTTTCAAAACCTCAAAATGTGGACCACAGCAATATCAATGATACACTCATGATAGCTTTACTGTGAAACATGAGGTCCTTATGTGGTTGAGGAGGCTCTAAACAGAGATTCCAGCTCTATTTTATATTATAAAATTGCATTTGATGGAAAAGGCCAAACAATATATTAAGTACTCACCTATATTCCTTCTGATTTCAATAAAATGATTTAAATAGTATTTTTATCTTTATTTCATCAGCCACATAACAGAAGTGCAAAGCTAAATCCATGAACTCTAAATGTCAGATAAATCTTTTCTGGAATCTTGACATTCTTACCTATGTCTATATAATTTACTTGTTTCTTTAATCATAGTTTTTGCAATTGTTATGTGGAAAAAGCTTCCAAGTAATTGCCTCAAAATTTGATATGAGGATAGACTAAAATAATGCATAGAAAGCACTCTTCAGAGTGCTTGTAATGTCTGTAAATCTCATTGTGTTTATTTCAAGGGAGGTTGTTTTTAGAATAAGAAAAATGTCTATAAACTAGAATAGTTATGCTATGTTCTATATGTCATTATTTGTGAGTATATAGTTTTGTAGAGCTTTTGCTGGTTCTGTGTACTTACAGAGGCTTTTTCCCTGAGTAAATAGCCTTCCCCATTTAATAGAACCATTAAAGTGTTGATATATTATGAATACACTCTCTTTGACATCTGTTCAAACCACTACACACTATGACTTCTGCTTCCCTTCCTAGATCCTGCTTTATTTACGTCTTCTATTTCTTTTATATTCATTTTTATCAATTGATTTCATATACAACTATGTAAAATAATTGATCTGACTTGTTCAGTATTTTTTAGCTTCTTTTGAAGATTAGATGTACAAACGCATGTGCTCAGATAGCCATTTTTCCATCATACTTCACTCTAATATATCCAAATACATTCAAACATTATACATTCAAGATTTTTCAATCTAAGTTGCTATAAATTACTTGTATTCTGGGTCTTAATCTTATAATAGAAGTATATTTTAAAAGAAATTAATAATTAAAAATCATTGTACATCATGAAGTTTACAGTCAGGAAGGGTGGTGGCGGCTATTCAGAGGATATATTATTGAACTTGAGACACGTGTTTAAAATCAGATTGAAGAGAACGACACCCTTCCTCAAGTAATAAGGTGCATAGTCTGAGAATCGTTTCTTCTGATTCCAAGTTAGGCAATGATTTTTCATTAAATGTTAGCGACTGTGAAAGCAATTGTCCATCACGTATAATGAGACATTTCCAGAAATAAAGCATCCAATATTTTAGCTATCTCCTCTTCCCCAGATTGCAAGGGATGGATTTTTAAATTTGAGCTCAGTATTTCAGAGTTCTCACTTAAGACATTTTATCTTACTCTTTTTTTTTCAAAAACTTTTTTGTTTGTACGATCTCTGTAGCTTTGGGAAGAATCTCTTCAGACAAAAGACTGAGAATATGGAGCGGAAACAGAAAGCGTTCAATAAGGGGCACGGGGAGTGCATCTCCTGGTCTGTTTCATTTCCTGTTTCTAGGGACAAAGACGATTTATGATATAACGGGATCCACAGCGGAGGTTCTCTGAGCACTGAGGCAACACGGCGCTATTCATTTCAACAATCCAAAGAAGAATAGATATATTTAGAAGATCACTGCGAGGTGTAGAATATCTTTTCTCCCCCAAGTATCTCTGGGGATCTTAGGAATGTATTGTTAGAAATTCTGTATTTTGACTTTACTCTTTGATACCATACCAAGATTTATTTCAGTTCTTTAAGATACATTCTTTTTTTAACAATATCTCTAAATATAGCTAATTTCTAACTATGTAGAAATCCTATGACTATCATTTCAACTTTGCAATGACACGATTTATAAAAGTTGATTTTCTGTAAAAGCTTGGCACCACTTCTAATGTGGTTAGTTAATTCCACATCAAAGTGCTTTCATTATTAAATGTGTCACCTACGGTGACCTTGTAAATAGAGCTCTGTCTTGGACTTTTCTGAACAGTGTTAAGTTTAAATATTATGTGCTATTTAGACATGATAAGCTTTGAACTTATATTCAAGAACTATTCATCCTCATTCTTAAAGGTGAGTGGTGCCAACATAATCCTTTATGCTGGGTGGCAGTAGTTGTTTTCAAAGTTTGTGTATTCTTTTTGAATTTTGAGAGTAGGCATTACATTTGTTTTCTCCCTCTAGCTCTCTTTAGTCCTAATTTTTAATTTCTCTTTCTCTCCCCACTGATACCAAATTTTTACTCTTATGAAATGTAAAGGAACAAACTGGGTACTTTTATATTGAGAAAATTTCTGTTTGGATTTTTATAAATCTCATAAACTAAGATTTCCCAAAGTATAAGTCATACTTTATTTAATATTTTCATAATTAAAAATAAAATAAATATTTTATTGCTAATTTTATTTCCTACATACCGTGATCAAAAGTTACTGATAGTAGTGAGCCAATCCTTTAAATTAGCTTCCTTATGTCTATTCCACTTCCATTTATCTTGGTCTGAAATTCTTTCTGTCATCATATTTTGCAGCATTTCCCCCAAAATTTTATTATGTGCCTTCTCACATTCTGCCTTTCAGTGAACGGGAATTAATTTTGGTTCCATCAAAATTCACACCACTTTCAACTGTCCATGTCTGCAGCCAAGTCTTTCTCTTGGACTTAAACTTTTCTTTTTGCCAGTTTCCAACATGTGAAAATTCTCTTCAATGTTCGTAGCAATATTCAATTGCTATCTCTTCCATGAAACCTTCCCAGATAATTGAGACTGAAATACAGGCCCTACTTTTCCAACCTGTAGACATCTAGGACACAAGCAGATGGGACTTGGTGCTTGCTTTTTTTGTTTTATTGTCACTCTTACTAGAATTCTGACTTCTGTGAAGACATAAAGAAAAAAACCTGCATAAAATAACATAAATATTTGACATTTAGTATGAAAATTATCAAGTTTCAAATCTAGTCTTATCATCAAAATGAACTTATGAAATGAAAGAAGATTTGAGGAATATTGATGCCAGTTATTTTCCCTCCTTATTCATTCATTAAAATGTGGAACTCCTCGTTTTGCTTAAGGAATCGGAGAGACATTCAGTGTTCACTTGTATTGTACTTTGTAAGAAATTAAACTGCTTTACCCTACAGCATGGAATGAGGTATTAATTTATTGTTACGTTGTACATTCTGCATGACTTGGAAAGGGAACATATATATCATGATATATATCATATATATGATAAATAGTATTGAGAGGAAAAAGATGAGCAATAAAAAACCTTGAGTGAGAAGGTTGGCTATTTTCAGAGGATGTTCTGTCATTCTATTAATAAGGTAGTGACAGTGACTGAAAGGAGTAAACCAAGTAAACAGAAGCAAAGAGAGAAACTTTTGAATATTAACTATGACAAGGTCATAATGTTGCATTAAGATGGTCAAAACTGATGATCTTGGCTTTGGAGAAGCTCAATTCATAAGTAATTAACTGCCATGTTGTGTGATTGATATTTTAATGATCTTTGACATTTTTATTGCAGAAATGAATTTTAATATATCTTATTATAAACATTTTAAACCTACACAAGACTTATAGTAACACTGAAAATACCAGGAAAAAGAATAGTGTCTTAACTGTATGGAGATTGACTAGTCCTTGAATTGCTGTCTCATTCACCTGGCTACAATTTCAGAAGAGACTTCTGCAAAATCTGTTATCAGCAATTTCAAAGTTACTATACCAGCTGGTGGAAATAAAATAAGAAATTAATTTTGGTTTATATTTTATTTGTGTTCTAAAGGCTTATTTTGAGATTTGAATTTCATTTTATACATTATTCAGTAGTATTTCCATATGAACATACAATAAGTCAGAGTGGAATTTACAACTTCGAGAATATTATTTCTGTGTGAAATGAAATAACTTTTCTTATATGTAACCTGGGAACATGAATTCTGATCTTATGAGGTAGAGTAAAACATAAAATTAAATTGAAATTGAAAACCTGTATAGTGAATTTAATAGAACTCATTTGAAAGTTCCTTCCGCAGTAATTTAATTGAGAGATAGCAAAAATAGATCGCAACACTAAAAATCTGGGTCTGGATTATAGCCTTTTAAATAAAAAAAACATACATCTTATTCAATTTACCACTTTAAGCATTTTGAGTATACAACATTATGAATATTAGCATGGTGAGCAATGCTCATTACCATTCATCTCTAGAAGTCTGTTTAGCTTTTAAAAGTAAAACTGAATTCATTAAGTCCGTGTCCCCTTCCAACCCTGTTGCCTCCACTGTATTTATTTCCTTTGTCTACTATTTTGATGATTGTAAGAACCTCATAAAAATGGAATTTTTTTACATGTATGATAGTTTCATTTCACTTTGAATATTATCCTCAGCCTTCAAACATATTATAGAATGTGAACAAAAATCCTTACTGTTTAAGGCTTAATAATAATCTGTGGCATTTTTAATTACATTTTATATATTAATCTATGGATGAGCACTTGGATTTCTATCATGACATGTCTGAATATTTCTTTAAGAATTTGATTTTAATTCTGTTGGGTGTACTGAGAGATGAGCTCACTATGTCGTAAGGTTATTATATCTCCTTCAGTTTCATAAGCACATGGGTGAGATAGATAATTACAGTTGTAATTCTTTGTGAAATTGCCCTATTGTGACATAGAATGGTGTAGCATTTATGGTCCCAATAACAGGGCTCGTTTTTGTTACAACACTTGGTATTTTAAGTGCTCTGCTTTGTTTTTGGTTATTGCTGTCATAACACTCATGTATGAATTTTAGGTGGTAACTTATTGCAGCCTTGAGTTTTCATTTCCCTAATGAATAATGACATTGAATATCTTTTCATATTCCTCTTGTCATTTCTTTTTTTAAAACAATCCTTTCGAGAGAAGTGTCAATTCAATTCTCTTGCCTATTTTAAATCTAAATTATATTTCTTGTTGGTTTGGCATGTCCTTTTGCTTTTTTTGGATGAGTTGTTGAAGTTCTTTGTATATTTTGAATATTAATCCTTGTTGGCTATTTGATTCACAAATATTTTCCCTGATTCTACGGGCCGTGTTTTCGATGTGTTGATTGCTTATTTGATGCACAAAGGTTTTAGATTTTGATGCAGTCTGATATATCAATTTTTACTTTTGTTTCTATGTCTAGAAATTAGCTTGATTATTAGTCTTTGTTGGCTCTATAGTATTTTTTCTATGTTAGCTCTGACCTTTTCTCTAGTAGGTATCCTTCTCTCTACTTTTGTTTTACAATATTTTTCTTATTTCTACTACTGATTAATTCCTAATTATTCAGTTTTTTAGAGCCTTTAAATATAAGAATTTAAGGTCATGATCATCACATTTAAGAATACTTTATTTGTATCGAGTATTTCTAGATATGTAACATGTCTAGTTCTAAATATGTTTTTATGTCTATCATTGTTCCTTTTTTGAATTTCTGCATTTTATTACTATTCTTTCATTGATCCATCTACACATTTTTTTGGGAGGGGGAGAAATTATTTATTTTAGCTTAAAGCTTCAGAATGTCACAGTCCATTCACAGGTGGATGACTAGGAAATGGTGGAATCATATGGCAGGTCTGGAGCCAGGTTCAGCGCCATAGTATATTTAGATATGTGCTACATTGGCTGGGGACACAGCTGAGTGGTTGGAACCCTTGCTAGAATGTGCAACGCCCTGCATTCAGTTCCCCAGGACAGCATAAAAATTAGCCTGGCTTGGTGACTCAGGACTTTAATCCCAGAACTGAAGAGATTGAGACAGAAGGGTAGTCTTAAGTTGAAGGCCAGTCTGGACTTCATAGTAAGGCCAGCACCTGTCTTGACTACAGTATATAACCTTGTCTCAAAACTGTATATATTAATATATTGTTCATATTTAAATATAATTGTGTATTTTACACTATTTATTTGTATGTATTTCTAAGTATGCATTGAATTTTGCTTTTTTCTCTTCTTTACTTTCTTGTTTTACTTTTATGTTTTAAATTTTGAGGTTTTTTAAATAATCCTTTTTTGTCACTGTATAAATTGTAACACATATTGTTCAATAATCTAAAAACTCAAGGATCTTAGAATTTTTAAACTCTATTTAATCCCTCGCTAAATTGTAAGCCTAATAGTTAGCTATATTTTATATATTAATACAACAAACAACCAGCGTTTTTGAAATATAGTTTTGCCGTTCAGGACAGACTTTCTTTTATGAAAAGATGTAATTCAAGACCTATAGCTATCTGTGTCCCCTGAAAGGCAGCAGTATATCCAGTTACCGTGGAACAGGGACTGACTAGAGACTGCAGAGAGCAGGCTACTGAGGCCATGGTTTTGGGGGGGGGGGGGGGAAGGTGCCAGGGGTCTCATAAGAACTGTGTCAAGCACCTTGTGTTCATGTGCTCTGAGCTTCATCTTCTTTCCAGATATGTGTTAGGTCATGAAAAGAGCCATGCTGCTCATCTCTTTAGTCATACATCAAAACAGAAGCTGCTTCAGTGTTTGTTGGATTTCAGTCTCTTTTAGCTTTCTAACATGTTTGCTTCTGAATAATAGAATTTTCTAATTTTCTTTTCAGTTCAAAATACCTTAAAATATTCATTTTGACTAAACATTTATTTTTTCTTAGGTAGGAAAAACTTCCACTATCCTGATTCAATAGAAGATTTGTTCTCTATTTTTTTAATTTTTATTCCTATTTCAAGGCTAAGGTCTAAGGAAAAGGGAGAAGAAGGAAGCTGGGTATATATAAATACAGAAGTAGCCTCTTTTTCTTTTATTTTATGGGCATTTGGAGCAATTAGCATAACTGGTGAGTAAAACCTGGACTTTTAAAAACTAGTTTGAAAAATGAGAGTACCTTGACAATAGGGTCAGACTCAGCAAGTTTGGTTGAAATTCTGACATTCCATTCTGTTCACTAATAAGCATGAAGTTTCTCTTTGTATGAGGGTATTAGTACTTGCAAGGGTAGATGGGAACATGTGATACTAACAGACCAAACTGCCGCACGAATGAACTTAGAGCACACATTATTGTCAATTGTAAGCATCATGAGACAGAGTCCAAGCAGGACCCCCACAGCAGAGATGTTTAATCTTTATTTACCCCACCCAATGGAAAAGTTGCAGTTTCAGTGACTTCCATCTTATAAAACAAAACAAACATTCAGAATAGGTCAGTTAGAATTATAAAGAAGTTTATTAGGCAGGCTTTTAAATGTACATACTTGAAATAGAGTGTTGGTTCTCCAAAGGAGGAAAGTACCTGTGGTCAGAGGTCAGAGGTCAGAGGTTTTCATAAAATTTGGGGTATCCTCTGATAGATGATCTAAGATGTTTACTGTGCTATCAACCAGATTTACCATTTGGTTGGTTTTGTTAGAATGCAAACCATTTAGACGTGCTTGAAATTGAGATGTGCTTTAGACTTAACAGGGGGCTTCCTGATGATGTTACAGTTTTCAAGTTAAATGTATTTTAATTGATATATAAAACATACAAATTGTACAAGTTATTCCTTAATGTGATGATTTCATATGTGAATATATTGTGTAATGTACAAATTTTGTTAAACAGATGTGTTCCCTTAAACATTTATTAATTTATTCATGTTAACTATCAATATTCCACTTTCCTAGAGTCAGTGAACTAAGTTCAGAATTTAAAGAATCCACCTTCCAAAGGACCAGGCAGTTCTTATGGAAATAATTTATTGTTTGTGAAACAGATACCTTCAAATGCCATTTCTTACTGTTAAAAACATAAAATATAACAATGGTAAAGATTGTGATGATATGTTTTCTTATGGTAGTATTATATACCTAAATACTCTAAAGATATTTAATGAATATCATGCATAAGAATCCACCTATCTTTGAAATGCAGCATTTATGAAAACCACTTGACCCTGTGTGGTCTATTTAATCTTGTTCTTGTGACTTACTGTAAATGTAACTATTATCCAATAAATTCTGATTATGTGCTCTAAGAATGATAAGCACTAGTACAGAGAATATATAAACAATTGATCAACTCAACCAGACTACAGAGAGATTTATTGATTTTTATGATATCAAGGTCAAGATCATGGGCATTTTCCCTAAAATTTTATTTATTTATTTATTTATTTATGACAAGGTCTTGCTTTGTAGCCTAGGCAGCTCCTTAGGTCACTATATGATCCAGGATAGCCTTCGGCCTCAGCTTCCCCAGTGCTGAAATTGCAGGTGTGTACCGCCAGGCTCAGCTTATGTGGTGCTGCGAGACTGAACTCAGGGCCTTGTGCTTGCAAGACAAGTGCTTAAAGCCTGTGCCATTTCCCCAGCCATTTTCTCTAAAAATTTAGTCTACCTCGAGATTTAGCTTTGTTTTTAATACAACAAGGATCTACCTGTCTATCTATCTATCTATCTACCTATCTATCAATTGATCTGTGAACACATTTTGATGAGATAATAGCATAACCAGTATGGCAAAATTGAATCTGGAAATATATATATTAGATATAAGGGACTTCTCAAACACCAGATTACAGAGTATATAACATATATTTTCTCCTCTACAAACCGGGAGAGACTTTGTAGATCTTGGCTCCAAGAGATCAGAGACCAGTTTCCTTTCCACAAAACAGAGAGAAATAATTGCTGAAAATGGTTAACAAGTTATAACGCAAGTCTGGCCAGGGCCATCACCTACGTGTTCCTCTCTGCTTTCTATTCCTCACTATAAAAGATCCTTGCACACCTGTACATGGGGAAAGGCAGACTTGAGGCAAGCGGGCCCCTGAATCTCCTCTGAGCTAGCTTTGAATCAACCTTTTCTTTTTAACTATACTAAGTAGCTACTTTTTATTTGGTCACTGGCTGGCAAACAAACCTAAGTATATGGACATAAGTAGCCAGTAACAATTCATGTTTTCATTGGGTAATAAAACAGACACATATATTAAAATAGGGCCGTGTTGTGTTGTCTAAATTTCTTTTTATTCCGGTCCTCTGGATTGATGTCACCATTATCTTAAAACCTGACTGTATTAAAATCCTCCAAGATGGGTTACTTAAATGTGATGCTCCTTCCATTCTGCAATCTTCTCTGTCGTTTATGTCACTCTCCTATTATATGACAAAGGGACATTTGTTTTTAAAAAGGCTATCTTTTGTTTCAGCATCTATAGACGAATGACCACAAAAATTATATGTGCCTTAGAATGTTATTGTGAGTCTGCCATGAGAAATGCCTCCGAAGTATTTGTAGATTAGAGTTATCACATTTGCACAAGGTATCAACTGAATATAATTAAAAAAACAAAATGTGATTACTATTACAAGTAAATGCAAAAATATGGTGTCATGGGAGATTTTTCAACGTATACTGCTTAGAGTTACAGGTTACATGCATTGCTATATGGGTAATCCTGAGAAGTTTAATTGTCTTAATTTTCTAAGTAGTTCTATACAGCTTGAAGCATAAACTACAAAACTATAAAGTCTAAATGATTGGTCTTAAAGCATTGAAAGTTAAAATATAAGTAATGAAGTGATTTATTCAAGCTCATAGGAACATTTGGTCACAGAAGTATATGAATGGGAAATTTACCCTCAGCTCCTCATATTTATCCTTTAATTTTTTTAAAAAAATACCTTATTTATCTTCTGTGTTTCTTCTCCAGTAGATGGTTATTTACTAACTTAAAATGAATGTCTACTTGAATTAATAAATCACAAAAATATAGAATTATCTGTGATTTTCTGTTGGTCAATAAATTCATTACTATAGGGACATTTGGTTTTAAAATATCTAGATACGAAAGGAAGATATTTCTTTTTTTTTTTTTCCTAAATCTATCATTAGACCTGAGTCATCTTCGATTGATGGGGCAAATTACTGGCAATTTTTCAATTTGTCCAATTTTCACATATATCGCATGAACAATTGAATAATGAAAAACTAACCAAATCTGGAGTAGTTAAGTTTAGTTGGGAGAATTTGACACCTTCTGATCTTTTGGCTTTACTAACATTTCATTGACCTATATCTTTCAGAAAAGTCCTACAAGCTAATGAATGAAATAGGTATTTGAACTCTAACAAATAAGGTCAGTTGTTAGAATGTTTAATTGCAATTTATTTAAAACTGAATAATTTAAATAAATAATGTTTGGTATTAAAAGATCAATTTAGTATCAATTAAAATTATGCAATAATGTAAGCTAATTTCTTAATACTGAATTTGCATTTTCTTAGTGGTCTCTCGTTCATTGCTCTGTATTACCTATTTTTGGGCTTCTGATTAGAACGTGATTATTTTGGATAGTGTAGTTACCTCCAACTTCAATAGTTTTTTCTTATGAAACATGGTATCAAAATTATCAGCAAAGAAGTTACAACTTTTAATTATGCTTATAGAGATATGAACATATTAATATTTCTACATAATTTAATTTTAATTACTCATTGGAGATCATCTGAGTATGATCTTGCTATTACATTAAAATGTTCATTCCATCTGCTGGTATATGCTTAACGTTTGAAAATTAAATATGTTATCTTACTACAGGAGTTACCATGCCCTTTACAAGTGTAAAATAATGTCTTGGGATGCTTCCTACCTGATTTTGAAGGTGATATACCAATTTATTTTAAATGCTACATTTTAAATTAACACTTTTCTGGTTTTTTCATTAAAAAAGATAAAAGCCTATATATTAGTAGATTTTATTTATGTATTTATTTTCAGACACATAATCGTTATGTAGTCCAGGCTGGTCCTGAACTCACTATGGAGCCCAGGCTGGCCTTGGTCTCACAGCAATCCTCTTGCCTCAGCCTCTGAGTACTGGGACTACAGGCATGTGTCACCTTGCTCAGTTTCTGTAGTGCTGGGGAATTGAACTCTGGTACTTATCGCTTACCTAAACACTTGCTAAGCAAGCTCTTTAACCACAGAGCCATTTCTCTAGCTCCCATAGCATATTTTTATGAGTATTATTAGTTATATTGTCTAAAATACTCATAGAGCTATACTTAAAAGATAGAGCCTGAACGCATATTTTATATGTTCTGGAAAATATTCACATTAGATTTTGAATAATTATATCCTCTGACTATTAAAATGAGTCTTAAACTTTATAATCTTAAAACTTTGCCTTCGTTTTTAATTATATGGCCTACACAACTACATATAGCTAGCCTACTGCATGAAGACCCCCCAAGGATTTTTAAAATGGGGAAACAAATAAATAATCACAGTAACAAATGTTTTGCAAAATATTAGGAAAAGGTTGAGCAAGTTAAAGATTAAATATGACTTAGCAGGTGGGTCTGTAATGACAGCAACATAGGGGACTGAGACAGGAGGGTTATCAATATAAGTCAAGGTTGGGAAACAGATTTAGGGAGACCTTGGCATGGAAAAAATTAAAATAAAAAAAATTAGATGTAGTTCAATGAGGAAAGGAAGACTTGGGTTTCAATCACTAATCCCACAAGAAAAAAGTTAAAATAAAACTAACAATAAAAAACACCAAAAGTTATGTTATTGATGTTTAGTGAATGGTATCCAGGGATAGCACTCAAATCTTTACACTTTATAGTTTGTACTTGTGGAATGTTTGGGAGATTTTCTTCTTTTTGTTGTCCTTGTGTTTCGCTTCATTTCTTTGCCATGGGTATTATTTTTTGGTCATCTTTTTTTATATAAATTTGAGAAATTCTACCACAATCTTTCAGAATTAAAAGAATAAACATCGTGTCAGTATTTATAAAATGTACAAACTAAAATCAATCGTAATTTAAACTATGTTCTTTTGGTGATAATGATGTCTCAATATAGGTGTATCATTTTTAAACAAGATACCAACCTGGTGGGAAAAGCAGACAATGGAGAAACGTGTGTATGTGTGGTGGCAAGGTGTATTTGAGTTCAGTCTGTATCCTCCTCTTTTTCTTAGATACTTATTCATCTTTGTGACAGAATACCTGGTATGCAAAAATTAAGGGAGGAAAAATTTATTTAGCTCATGAGTTCAAAGGGCTCATTTTATTCATGAGTGGCTAGCAAAGGCAGAGGCAGGAGGTAGCCGCCCAGCAAGGGAGAAGCTTGTCATAGCATGGCAGACAAAAATTCAACCGTGCAAGGAAGGCAAAAGTACCGTGTAACCTTCCAAGTCATGCCCGGGTGATCCACGGTTTCAGATCAAGCCTCAATGTTCTGCCTCTTCTGATTTCCGTAGCAACATCCAAATGTGAGGCCCCGGGGAGATATTCAGGAAATAAAATGTAATATTCCATCTCTTGTCTGCAAAAGACTCATGCCCATCTCATTGTGCAAACTGCATTTAGTCCTTCCCTAAGAGTTGCCAAACTCTTCACAATTCTTGAATTGCTAAAAAGCCCAACACCAAAGTCTCCTCTGAGACTCAAGGCAAACTCTTAGCTGTGAGAGCCTATAAAAGTCAAAGATAAGTTAAATACTTTCAACATACAGTGGTAGAGAGTGAACATTCCTATCCCCCAAAAAAGAGAGAGAAACAGGATAGAAAACAATCAGACCAAAATAAGCTCTACACCCAGTACAACAAGGATTTAATCTTGTAGCTTCATTAAATCCTATAGTTCTATTTCCAGCACTTAGGGTAAAATGTAAAGAATGTGAGCTCCAAAGGTTTTGGGGTGGCCTCGCTCCTACAGGACTGATTACCTCTGATGGTAACCTCCACATCTTCCCCCTTGGGCTGGCTCTGCTCACAGCCACTCGCCTCCCTCAGCAACCAATCCATGTTTCTGGCAAACGCAAGCTTCTGGGGTTCCTATTGAACCTTTGGCTTCTCCTTCACAAACTCATGATTTGCTCTCCTGTGGGGTACACAACCAGATCCCTAAAACCTTCCTCTGTGATCTGGATGAAGGTCTCCGTGACCCCACAACTCTTGCATTCTGCATACGTTTGAAATCAGCACCAAATGGATGACACCAAGGTCTGCTGATGGCTTGAACAGTAGCTTGGCCTTCTTGGATTTTTACTTTTGAGGTCTCTGAGTTTCCAGAAGCTAAACTCCTTGGGATTTACATTCTTAAGGTGCCCTGCAGGATGCCCTGGAGAGTGTCTTTTCAAAGCAAAGTTCTTTGTCTTTTTACCATTTAATTGGTAAAGGCGGGCTCTTGCTGATTTCTGAGGCACCCTCATGGTATCCTTTTTATAGTCCTGATTTCAACTACTTGGCTTCTTTTTTATTATACAGATTATCTAAAAATAAATAAAAATTTTATTGTGTTACTGTTTAAAAACAACCCCCCTTTTTTCTTATTAGTGTTGGTATTCTCTTAGCAGTATTTACAAATACCACTGTATTTTTACTATCCTTATACAATAAATAGTATTAATATTGAATAGTAACATTCTTACAGCAGTTTCCATTTCTAAGAAAATGAATTTGATTTTTTTTCCAATTTCTTTACAATAAATACAACTATAAATCTGTGCATTCGGTGTGAAACAAAAGTACTTTAAAAAGTCTAAAGCAGGTAAACCAACTAGAGATTTGCAACCAAAACAAAGAGACTTAATGAGTTATTTTAATTTTCTTTTCATTTCTTTGTTGGGAGGGTGTTGAGGTGGCTCAAAGGATTGCATCTCTTGCCTTGTGCATGAACCATGTGTTGCGTTACAAGGCCATATAGTACTTTGGCCATATGGATTTTCCTTTTGCCTCATTGACATCAGGTTTGGAAACAAAGAAACAAACAGCATAAAATGCCTACTAATATCTACAAAAATCAAGCCAAATCAAAACAAAAACCTAGTAAGATTAACCAGAGGACTAGACAAAGCAAGATTTAAAAAATGATCTCTTTTCTCTGGGAATACTCTATGGAAACCCTTTTTGCGTTATTACCCACTGCAACAAAGTCTGAGTGGGGATCCTAGACATCCAGCTTTCTCAGGCTAGCCTGAGTTACCTAAGTGTCAGGTAAAGAAGAAACCTCTAATCAGCAAAATGAGGATACTCACCCACATTTAGGAGTGTCAATAGAAGCCACATGTAGTGTTAACATTTCAACCAGTCTTGACCTGTAGCTGGGTGCTTCTAGATGGTAGCATCACAGGCAGCCAGGTTGTTAAGACTTTTATGACCAGCAGAAATGAACAAGCACCCCATGGTGTCAGAATAATTCCGGTGGAAATAAAATATTAAAATTAGCAATATTACTAATCACCGCAAAACTCTAATAAGAAAGGGAAAATTAAAAATATAAAATATCAAAAATTGTTGTTTATGAAGTGTTGAAAGGGAAATTTGTAACTCAAAATGAACGCATTTAAGAAAGAGAAAAGTGGCCAAAACCAATAATGTTATGTCTCCCCTCAAGAATCAGAAAAGAAAGCGCGGGTTGGTAGGAGTTAAGTTTCATCGTTGTGCTTGATTTGTTCATCAATTTTATTTTGGTATCACAAAGAGGATATAACATAAGCCTCTGAAGCTGACCTAAGTGTTTCTCTTTCATTTACCAATGTCCAATCTTTATCATTGCAAACACGTTTTAACTTCTTTTGGTCTGCAATATATATGTTTTCTGATCCTTAATTACTTTATCATCTTTCCTGTTTGTATGCTAATATTTTTAATAAATTGTACCTTGTCTATCCATAGTATTTAGCTGTGTGTTCTCATTATTTTTGATTTTTGTTATGATTAGTCTCTTTCCAGATATTTTCATTTCATTATTTTGATAGTTTTTTCACATATGTATTCTGTACTCACCTGCATTCTTACAGCCTTGATTTTGAAAGCAAACTTGCAAGTGGATATAGCTTTTTTTTTTAAAAGAATCAGTAAATTATCTCATGAATTTATTTCTTCTTTGTGTCTGTTTTTCATTACAAGCAGTTCCAGCAGAATGATCAGACACAATATTCCCTTGAAGAAATCATGCTGCTTTTAATCATGCTAAAATATTTTCTTTGTGAGCAATGATGTTAACTTTTATTATAGATTCCGCGCTGCTGTATGAATATATGCATAGATCTTAATCCCTTTCCAGAATCCTTCTCATGAATTGGAGTCCTATTGGAAGCATTCAGCTGAACGATTTTGTGTTACAGTAGCTTTCCATGTCACATTCCTAATTACATCCTTGAGTTCCCTCCACCTTGTTGGGTAGTACTATCTGAGGATCTGCTTCCTCTTTCACCATCTGTGCTAATTCTCTGAGCAGCCTGAACGTGGATTTGCAACTCTAAAAGTAATAGATCATAAACCTGTTTAGCTATTCAGATCCTATAATTCCTATTTCAAGAAATGCGATGTAGTCTAAAAGGCCCTTTAACGCCTTGCACCAAGTAGAGATACACTTTTTGTTGTTGCTGTTGTTTCTTGACCATCAGGAAAAAAAAAAGGCCTGATCTACAGTCAACTTTAGTTCAGATTGACTTATATTAGCACTTCTCACCTCCTACTTCTTTCTCTGTTTCTCTTTGTTTCTTCTCACTCATCACGATCCTCTATGCTTCTCACACTCATACATGAGGTAGAGAAGCAAGGCACCATCATTAAAGTCCACATTTCAGTCAAGTTTGCTCTCCATCTATAAAGAAAATGAGATTGCAGGGGTCACTACGTTGAGATCTTGTTGGCTTATAGTTGGGTAATTATTTCTGTCAAAGTTATCTCATCTATTAAAAGGCATTCAGAGAGCACATAGTTCAGAGTGCAGTATTTTAATCCTCATGGGTTAATTAGTTTATACATACCTACTTAAATTAACATCTTATATTCTATGTTAGGGTAAATGTTACTTGCCAAACAAAATATTTATCATTTATATAAAGTTGACTGACTGCCTGTCATAGTTTAAGCTTCTTGACACCTACTGTGGAGAAACTATATTATTATATTTTATAGGTTTTAGAAGAAAATTAATCAAATATGTTTATTTCTCATCTAGGAAAATAGGAACTAAATTTGTATAAGTTTTTTTTTTTTTCCTGCCATATGGCTGACACACGTACCAGACATTGAAGATCCTCTTGTAATGAAATAGTAGAATTGCTGGGCATAATGTGCATTAACTACTAAAGTTAAGAATTTTGTTGCCATATATTTAACTGCACTAACCGGCAAGGGCATTGTTTTTCTCAACACTCAAGTAGTTGTTTTAGATATTAATGGAAGTAAGTTGTTCTGTAGTGATTAGTGATACCCAATTTAAAGCAAATGTTTAATTCCTAATTACCCCAGTCAGCTAAACACTTGAGTGTAATTAAAAACATTCTTCGAGTGTGCTTAATTTTCTGTGAACTTTATACAGGCAGTGTGCTAACAAGTCAAAAACATCATTTTCCCCTCTTACTTAGAGTTTTATTGCACTTTATTTCATATGAGGACATTACTCCCTTAATGATTTGGTGTGTATTAAATGAGAGACTACTATGTGTCAAGAATGGGAATTTTAAAATTGTATCAATTATCTAAAAAAATGTAATCCCTATCTATGTGACATGGATTGATCAGGCACGGTCATTTATCTATATGTTATTAATAGTACTTTCATGATAATTGATACATTCTGCTTTTAGTAGGAAAGGAGCACTCTGCCATGTGTTCATAGAGGAAGAGATCTGAGTTAGTGGTAGATGCAGTGATGGCGCAAAAAAAGACCATCATGATCAGTGAAGTACGTCATACGCAGACAGTTAAATATCAAACAGTTTCTCTAATATGAGAGACCCAGATCACAATCATTTCATGGAACTAATTGAAGGGAATAATGAGGACTAGTGAGAAGAGGTCGGGGATGGAAGGGTCAAAACGGGAGAGGGGAAGGATTTGTCATTTTGTTACAATATGTATATGCACAAAATAATTAAGATCAATGTAAACCACATGTATCGCATGTATACATATCAGTATAATTGGAAAAATGACAATTTTTGTGTATTATTGGAATTTTAAGTTTTAAAATGAGTGATCTTTAACAAATTATTTTATGTATATCCCAAATTTAGAAGATGGAAGAAATATGCATGCTTTTATTAAGTTATAATTTAAATTCATAGGTAACAGCAATATTTAGAGAAGGCTGATATCACCAGCTTGTAAGTCACAAGCTGTTTATATATAAAATGGTTTTCTAATAACTGAAGTCTGATTCAAGATGAAAGGTTACAATTTTGAGAATGAATAATTTATTCCTTGTAGAATTAAGGTTGTACATTTTTCTTAAAAACTCCCTTTTTTCAAAATGTACCTTATCCAACTTCCCTGTTACATGTCTAAATGAAAGATATAAAATTAAGAGTAAATTCAAAGGAATTACTCATATTCTGCAAACTATGACCTACTACAACACAAGTTTATTTGCATCAAATATCTGAAAAAAAGCATATCACATTTCCCCATATTTTTAATATGTCTATGTGATATAAAATGGTTAAACTGAGCTTGAGTATTTTACACAAATTCATATTGCATGAATCACAGTCCCTTCTTGTCCCCTTTTTGGAATTCCCACCCCCTCCCCAGCCTTCCCAACTCCCACTACCACCCTCACCCACTTACCACTATAGAATGCCTGTAGTCTGGATTTTAAAGAAATTATTGTTAATACATTTTTAAACTTGTTTCAGGAGAGAATATATATTCAGATAAATCGTATTACTACTCAAAATTAATTTTGTTAATTTTTTAAAAAATTGAATTCATATTTTCTAAAATACAATTACTCTTTAAAATGCTTGATTTGACTTGTTTACCTCATGTTTCTTGAAATGAGCTCCTATGTGAAGTATAAATGAGTACAAGGTCAGATACTTACTCGACTAGTTACTCTGACATAATCCTTGGCTTATAAAAAAATTAGTGTAATGCTTTGAGAATGAAATTGTACCTCTCAGTGAAAAATCTCAATGAAAGTAGTTTTTAAATTTTAAAGCTATAATGAAAAACGTGATAATTTTTTCACAAGCAGATATTTTGGTGTGCTGCTATGTACATGGGTATACATATATTTCTGTTGTGTGTTGTTTGGCCTCTTTTGGATATATTCCTAGGACATAGGGGTAGGCAAAGACTTTTTTGACAAGACGCCAAGAGCAAAAGAAATTATCCCCATTATTAACAATTGGGATCTTGTCAAATTAAAAAGCTTCTGCACAGCAAAGGAAACTATCAACAATGTAAAAAGAGAATCCACAGACTGGGAAAAAAATCTTCACCACCAATAACTCAGAGAGGAAGCTCGTAACTAGAATATACAGGGAGCTGAAGAAAAGTAAGCCAACCAAAATAAAGGATCCTATTGAAAAGTGGGCAAATGAAATGAAGAGGCAGTTCACTCATGAAGAAGTACAAGGGGCCAATAGATACATGAAAAGTTGTTCAACATCCCTAGCCATAAGAGAAATGCAAATCAAAACAACGCTAAGATACCATCTCACTCCAGAGAGAATGGCCTATATCAACAAATCAAATAATAATCATTGTTGGCGAAGGCTGTGGGGAGAAAGGGACACTCCTGCACTGCTGGTGGGAATGTAAATTCGTACAGCCACTCTGGGAAGCAGTATGGAGAGCTCTCAAAAGACTCGAAATAAATATCCCCTTCGATCCAGCACCAACCCTCCTGGGAATATATCAACAGCACATAACAACAAAACAACACATAACAGAGACATATGTATACCCATGTTTGTAGCAGCACAACTAGCAATAGCCAAAATATATAGGTCACCAATATACCCATCAACCGAGCAGTGGATACACAAATTGTGGTATTTACACACAATGGAATACTATGCATCTATAAAGTCCAACAGCGTGGATTTGCTTTTTCAATAAGAATAGATAGGTTGCTTTATAAATATAAAAAGAAATGTCCAATTGTGTTTATTGCTTTTTTCAGAAAGAACAAAAAATATACACATATAATTTTATTCCAGTTATTTCTATACTTCTTGATGTGTCTATACTGATCAATAATTAGCAAGTCTTTATCTGAATGAGGTAAATGAGTCATTGTGATAAGTTGATACAATGCTTGCAATAGATGTTAAAATATACTTCCAAAAGCCAGAAAGCAAAAATCTCACAAAAATTCTTACCTGCTTCACTCTTTTATTTCAACATAGCAAATCATGAGTTATGCCTTTTATGTCTTTATGTCAAATGTTTGCAATTATCTATTTAAACGTTCATAATAAGTGCACTGATACACATTGTGTACCATTATCTAGATGCGTATGGTACTCTTAAGTTGCCTACAGAGCCAAAGATGAACTTGGGAGGAACGGTTTCACAGCCCCTGGAATGGGTGCTACTCGTGCAGCTGAGGCTGATCCAGGAGAAAGTGAGGCAGCACTTGCTGGGCACTCCTGTTGCGCATGATGTAGGAGTGGTTGCGTATTTCCCGAGATGGGTCATAGGACACGCTGTGCAGGCCTAACTGTGAGTGTGCTGGCGTCTTTGGCAGTAGCATGTGAGCGCTGAACTGCTGCTACCCAGGCAGGCGGGCCTGAGAGGGAGAGAAACACCAACTGACCTGGAATTCAAGTACCTGGAGGCAGGGTGCAGCTTTCACTGACACTGGAATGTGCTTTTGATAATGTGACTGCCGTGCAGTGCACTGGGGTTGTGTAAGAAGCCCGTGCTCCTTGAGTTGGCTCCCATCTATGCTTTTATAGGTAACCCTTTGCCCATACTTCTGTAAGAATCTGATAAACTCATCAGTTCACCGGATTGAGTTTTGGCAGGATTGTAACATTAGCCTTTCTGCTGTGCCTTCTCTGGGGGGAATAGACATGGTGCTCATATCCCCAGGAAAAGTTATTCCTGCCACACATGGCTACTGCTTACTAACAGTAAATAAATTTTCTTTTAGATTAATGTCAGTGACTGTGGTAATTGAATTCTGTGGTATTTCCCTTAAATTTGAGTAAAATCTATTAAACCACAGAAAATGATTTAAAAACTATACAACATAAATTGAAATTACTTTCGGTCTGCTCACAGCCCTACAAATTGAACATATTTTAAAAATCAGAAATGTGCTTGATTATTTACAGGTGAGATCTTTTAAAAATTCTCAATGACCCCATTTTAAACTTTTGACTGGATGTGGTGAGGAGGCTCCAACCGCAATGGATCCTTGTTGTTTTGTTGATTTGGGCAAATGTTTTGTTGCAGTCGTGCTAAACATCATCTCTTCTACTCTGAGTTTGGCAGATCATTCAAAATACATCAGTTCATAATAGGTGTCTCTTAAAACTTTGACATAAAAACCTTGTGTATAAGGCATAATTGTAATTGGTCTCCTTTGAAGCATTCAATTTCATAAATTTGTTCTGTTAAATTCCTAGCCTTATTAAAAAAAAATTCCTAGACTTAAAAATGCTGTTAATTAAAAAGAAAAAAATAAGAAAAAATAGGTTTATCAAGGGCATGAGAGAGGGTTGTGTTTATTTTATAACTTGCCAACTGCTTAGTATTTAAGCTGCTTTAAAAGCACTGGTTTCAGAGCTATGATAGTAAAGACCATTAGAGACAGCTTCGTTTCACCAGCCAAATGCAAAATAGCACGTTTGTGAAATGTGGCCACTCTATGACAAAAAATGTTCTTAGAAACTAAATTTCCTATATAACATCTACACACAATAAAATTATGGGAAATGAGTATTGATTATTACTGGCTTTTTTTAGCACCAGTGTGATTTTACTGATGTAATTAGAAAGTTATTGCTTCTAAAGATTCACAAGACATTTTATAATACTCATGTTGAATTTAATGGCATATTAGCGCTTGGGTAATATATTTTGTTTTAATATTCTGTTACGCCAGCAAATTTTAATGTATACTGATAATTGTAATCCAACAAACATAATACTGTGAAAACAAATGCAATAATAGCCTTTAAGAATGTAGACAAACAACTTCATTTAATGTAAATTACAGAATAAATATAATATTTTCAGCCACAGCTTATTTGGTTTGGTCAATATTCTTGGCTGCATTTTCTTTCATATTGAATTTAAAAATTTCAATATCAATAATGGCTAATTCTTCATTTTTAGAGAATAGAATATACAAGTATATGTTTAAAGATTTTTATTTTAGATACATTGAATATATTATGTATGCATATAAAATTTAAATGGTAATATGAAAAGCTAATGGTAATGTAATTATGTGATCATTATTTAAATAACATTTGATGACATCATTCTTGTTTTCTGAAGTTTTTAATGTAATGAGTAGGAATAGAGTCATAATGAACCTTCTAAAAAACTGAACATTGTGTGGATACATAAAATAATAGATGTTTACCAATCAAAGTGTTTAGCAGACAAACATACAGCCCTATTAAACTAATAGAGGTTCCTTAGAGCCAACAAAGCCATTTTCAAAGTAATGTTCTGGCTAATGGGGTTGTAGCCCATTGGTGTGTTCTACAAAACAGTGGTTTCTCTGAAGGGGCTAAGTTGGATTAAACTCTAATGAGTGTGACTTTTTAAGTACTAAGATGATGATCAGAAGATTAATTTGTGTGAAGGTTCCAAGTAGGATGAAGAATTTGATTACATACAATAATGTTTTTATTTAATATAAACACAAAGCATCTGGAACCCTAAAATGACTTTAGGTAAAATGTTCTCATCATGAAAATCATACCCAACAGCATAGTTTCAATTCAACACTCCATTACTTCATTTTTCCAAAGCTAAATATATGCAAGTACTCTTTGGATCTAAGTTGAGAGTCTTCTCTTCGAGAAAATGTGGGAAAACTCACCTATAAGTTGTGAATTTACAGAAGTAAAAATACATCAGCCACAAAAGATTCCATTAGGTTGGTAGCTGTCATGGTTTGGATCTAGAGTGTCGCCGTTAAACCTCATGTCCCTGTGGACAGGATGTACTGTTGAGAGGTGGGTCCTGGCCAGACGGGCAGATGATCTGGACTTGACCGGGACAGGAGGGTGCTGGTTCCACCCTTCCTCCCAGACTGGTCTCAATTCTGCCATGCTGCTGTCAGGATCTCTGGCTCTGGGGCACCAGCTCTGCACAGCTCTAGCTACAGCCCCACCGTGTGATTCCATCTTTTTCCCACCACCCATCTGTGAATGGACTGAGACTTTCTAAAAATGTATACTAAAATAAATCTTTCCTCCCCAAAGATGTGGATGTCAGGTATTGTGTCAGAGTGACGAAAACTAAGACAGTAGCAAACAAGAAAAGAGAGCTAACAGTGACCTGATAAACTGGATGACTTTATATGACAAAATTTATTTTTAGTTCATGTACTTGTTCATCCTGGGAAATTGCAAGGATAGAATTGAGGATAAGCCTTCCCATCATCCTTGTCAATCAAAGTCTCAGGAGGGTGGACAAGGTTAATCTTACCTGCTCACACATCATTTGTCAAAGTAAGACACATGGTCACAGTGGTTTAAAAGTGTATCAGTAAATATAATCTTTCCTTATGCCTGGAAAAGAGATACCGGGGGCTTATATCCATATATAATGCCTGGTATTCATGATCTGGGGCTAGTTGGTAATCCAGAGTTGATTGTCTTAAAGTATTCTTATCACTACTTTTCAAGATTATTTCAATATTTGTATCTAAATTTGCAGAGAAAAAATTGTGACATTATTCATGTGCTGTGACAATCCAACAAAATATATAGCCAGAATGAGAGAGCTCTTACATCTCAATATAAAGTCTTCTTGACTCAAACTATTTTGGACATACACCCTAGAAAACCTAATGTTTGACTTATTTCTATTTCTATAAAAGCAAGTAGAAAAGAAACGATAAGAATAATTTTAAATGAAGTTCTAGAAATAAAGAACATTTTTATAGTTTATAGTTTTTTACGATGAGAAATCTGTGTTTTAATTTAGCTAATTAATTTTAGTTTGGTGATATCCGCAGTGTTTGGTTTTTCCTTTGGTTGCTGAATGATAGAGAATGCAAATTAGTCATTTAAGATGACAATGATTGTGTCCACTTGAAATAACAGAAGATAAGTTGAAAGTACGAACTTAATGGAGTTTAACAGAATGAAGTAAACAGTGCTCAGGAGTTAAAGGAAACCTGGAATGTTCTCCACATTCTTAGGCTATCAACTCTGAAATAAGTGTGTCCATGCATCTAAGAAAAGAGGAAAAATACCCCAAGTCAGACAGGCAAGGAACATTTGCATTAAAGAGTTTTGAATTGGGTAGAGCTATTATGTACCATAGACTTCTACATACTTGTTTTTTAAAACAGAAAAACGTATTTTAAAATCTTTAATCACAATTTTTTCATTCACATTTTACCTCTGCTCCTTAAACTCCTGAGGTGAAAAGTTTCATTTAGTTTAAAGTATTCCACAAAACCATAAAAAATTTTGCATACTTAAGATATGTTCAGATATGGTGTTCCCATACAAATATATAATTTATAATGTTTAAATGAGTATAAGTATGTTTATCCTTCACATATTTATGTTTTTATTTATAGTGAAAATATTCAATGTTTTTAGTTAGGGCTTATAAACTATCATTTTGTCAGTCACCCCACAGTACCCTAACTTTTACTCTCCGATAACTAGAACTTCATACGCAGTGACCAATCTCTTTCCATCTTTCTCTCCCCATCTACTCTACCTGTTCGTCGTCCTACTCTCATTTTCTTGTGAGGACAACTTTGATTATTTGATTTTTAATTTTTAAAGGAAACTCCATACTTTTTTCTATAATGGCAGTAATAAATAACATTTATTTTAACAATCCACAAGTGTTTCCTTTTGTTCGAATCTTCCACAGAACTTGCTAGGGTGTCTTTTGATTGTAGGCATTCTTTTGGGAATACATCAATGGCTCATTAGAGTCTTGATCTGCATTTTTATGACAAATTTTGTTGCTGAGTATATCTTGTAAATCTTTTCAGCTTTCTGCATATTTTCTTTTGAGAAATTTTAAGATTTTTTTGTATTCTAGCAACATAGATAAAAATTGTAATAGTAAAATAATAGACAATATTGATTCTCTTGATTTTTAAAATTTGTATGGTTTTTCACAACATATTTATTTATACACTAATTACATACAGCTTGAGAAATTGGAGCATGAAATATTTCTTGTTAATATTTCCTTTCTCCACTCTAGTTCCCACTCCTTCCATCCTCAACTCTCTCTTCTTTCTCTGAGAATTCTACTTCTCTCTCTCCACTCTCTCTTATGTTTTACTCCTTTACTCACTTGTGTTTTGGCTGTCTCATGTCAGATTGATGATGTGACACTTGAAATTTTACAACCAGTTTATTTCACTAAGTATTATGGTGTTACGATGTGTCCATCTTTTTACATACAATTCAAACCCGTTAGACTTCACGTGCCATGATCCTTCATTGAGTACATGTCGCATTGTCTTTACCCATTGATGTGTTACTGGACATGCATGCTGTTCACAGGATTTAGCGATGGTAAACTGTGCTGCTATAAACACAAATATGCAAGTGTCTGTGTAACAAGATGCCTTTAGCTCCTTTGGGAGGATGCCCAAGGGAGGCGTTCCTGGGTCTAAAAATATTTCTATTTTCAGTTTTGTAAAGAATCTCCATACTGATTTGCATGGTGGTGGTTCTACTGGTTTCCAGTCCTACCAGCAATGCAGAAGCTTTCCTTTTTTGCCACATCTTTACCACTCTGTCATGTTTTGACTTCATAACGATAACTGTCCTTGTTGGAATAAGATGGAATGTCAGTGGTTTCATTTGGATTTGCATTTCTCCGATGACTAACAATATTGATCATTTTTATATACACATTGGTCGTTTGTACTTGTTTTGAGAAATTGCTATTTATTTCAGTTGCCCACATTTTTGTTGTGTCTCTAATATTGGGAGTATTTTTTGAGTTTTTAAAAAATGTGTCCTAGTTATCAGTCCTCTGCCTAAGGGGTATTTATTTATGTATTTACTGCATTCTGTGGGTTGTTTCTTCACTCTCTTGATATTATTTTCTATTCTTTGAAAAGGTTTTTAAGCTTGATCTAGTACCATCTGTGAATTCTTCATGCTACTTCTTATGCAATTGGAGCTCTGCCCGTAAAGTCTTTCCCTAATCTGAAGTCTTCCAGTGCTTTGTGCAGTTTATCATGAGACAGGTTCAATGTTTCCATTTTGAAGTCTAATTCTCTGAACCATTTCAATGTGATTTTAGTGTAGTGTAAGGTGCAAGCTATGAGGCTAGGTTCATTCTTCTGCGTGTGGATAACCGCTTTTCTTACCACCGACGGTTAGAGACTCTGGTGAGTTGTTTGGGCCCCTTTCTGAAATCAGAAGCTCAGTATGCTTGCAGTTGTTTACACATCCGCAATTCTGTTGCATTGATTTTTTTCTGTCTGCTTTTGTGCCGATGATTTTATGAATAATGTGATGAGCCGTGTTATAAATTGGTTTCAAAACTGGCATAGATTAGATTTATCTTTTTTGTACTATGTCTGGATTTATTTAATCAAATTCAAGTGGAACAAATTGAGGAAAATGATAAATATTTCAGTTCAGAATAGATCGTGCACATTTACACGTGTATGTCTGAAATAATTGTGGTACTTGGAATTGGATCAAATACCTTCACACTATGTTATATCTCAAGGCATTTTTTAAAAATATATTTTTGTTTAAATTCTGAGACAGAGTCTTCAACTTCTTGGGCAGATTTCCTCCTTCAGTCTTCATGAATACTTGGATTACAGTGTGAGCCACCACACTCATCTTGAATTTGTATTTCCGTACTTATCAACTGGTGCTTACAAAGTTAAAGAAGGCTAGAATTGTATTCTTCCTGCATATATTTTGTATGTTATTATCAAAAACACTGAGCACTTAAGAAAGGGTTTATATAGGTGTAGATTATCAACGTAGAATTGGTTTATGTTACTCAAAATTTAGCTATTTCATTCAGAAGATCACATGTTTAACCATTAATTTCCTCATAATCTTTAAAAATTTAGTACATTAACTATGGAAAAAAGTATGCTAAGGGCTGGAGGAATGTTTAAGCACTTGCTTAGCAAGTACCAGGTCATGCACTGGGTTCCTAAGCACCACATAAGTTGGGCATGGTGGCACATGCCTGTAATCACAGCTCTTGAAAGGTTGAGGCAAGAGCATTTTAAGTAATTGTTTATCTAATTGAATTTGGTTTCTAGAATGTCTTCTAAACAAGAGTTGTTGTGTAAAACAAACAAAAATGTGCAAAAATACATTTTGGTTTTTAATCATCTTTTCAAAGTTCTCCTTTAAGTCTGTTATATCCTCAAGGCTTTATAATATCCACCTCAAAGGAATAGAGAAAAAAAATCTATACAGCAATGAAAATATGTATTTTCTCTCTATTTTTCAGTTTCCTATAGAAAAGCCCTACCTGAGTCACCTCCTTCAAACACAATGTGCGCACACACACGCGCACACACACACACACACACACACACGCACGCACGCACGCACGCTATTTTCCTTGGTTGAGTAACTATACATCCATATTCTGTGCATAAAGAAATTACTTTTATGGGCATACCTTACCTTAGGGGAAAATGTCAGAGAAAGCTGTTCGCTTTAAATCGTTTCTTTTTCCTCTACATGATTTGAGTGTACGTTCCAGTTAAATGAATTATAAATATTATTTTTACTTTTCATAGCATGAGATATTAATACAAGCTCGAGTCAATGTAAAGTCATGACCTCAGCAAAACTACCAACTGAACTTTACAAATGAACACAGTAAGAAAATCCATGCATTTATGAATAAAAACAAATTTGCCTTTCAGGGAGTTTGGCCGCTGGAAAGTAAATAACCTGGCAGTAGAGAGAAGAAATTTTCTTGGCTCTCCCCTGCCTCTTGCCCCTGAATTCTTCCGCAACATAAGGCTTTTGGGACGTCGACCTACACTTCAGCAAATCACAGAAAACCTTATCAAGAAATATGGGACTCATTTCTTGCTATCTGCTACTCTGGGAGGTAGGACATTTTTGAAAATATTTGTCTTTATGTGTGCTCATATATAAAACTATAATAACATGTAACTGTGTTAATTAGTCTAGACAGGTGCCCATGAATACTTGTAGAATACATCCATTCATTTGTCCAAATATTTATTGAGTGATTATTAAACACTGAGTACTGTGTTCACAATCTTGAGATGAATGAATATTGCCCAATCTCTAACAGCTATTTGTGAACTAATATACATTAAGTATAGACATATCAATATTGTATGATACAAAATGATGTGGCAACTTTTATTTTAAGAATTAAATGATGATCAAGCTCGTATGGGAGTGATCACTTCAGAAAGCAGGAAAGATCTTCTGGAGTGCTACAAATCTGTAATTACACATGGTAGCACTATGTTAGTATTTTTGGCAGAGGTTGGCATAGAAAATTGGAAAAGACATATTAAATATGATGCATAATATTAAGAAAGAGATTATTAGTCTCAGATCTTTCTCCATCTATTTGTAAAGATGTCAAAGTTAGAAAAATATTGCTTAATTTTATTTAATATAGGATTACCTTCTTTATGTGTGATTAAGCGTGGCTTTTATTTCTAAGAAGATGTGTCTCTGTAGTCCAGGCTGACCCTTGACTTACTATGTGGCACAAGCTGGCCTTGAACTCATGACGATTCTCGGGACTCAGCCTCCTGGTTACTCTCAGGAGTACACTCTCATGCCTGGCTTATGTGGTCCTGTATAATTGCACTCAGGGCCTTTGAGCTTGCTAGACAAGCACTCTAACTGCTGTACTACTCTTCCAGCCCAAGTTAAGCATTTTGAATGCACCGAATTATAAGTAGAGAAGTGATGTGCAATGGCAAATATGACATTTAAAAAATTAAATGTATTCCACATTTTAATATATGTAATTAATGTATAAGTAATATCCACTTACAATTCTAAATGGAATGATTTTTGAAAGGAAGTCACAAATCCCTATAATGAAGAGCATTGAATGTAATTGGGTAGAATTATCATGAAAAGACAATCTCTGCTTCCTAGGAAGTTTCCCACTAAGTTTATAGGAAACAGGAAGGCTGATGCGTGTTAATGGTACAGTGACTTGAAAGACTACTTTCTCTTCAGTTGTCAGCCTTAAACAGATGGCTCTTTCTTTTTCTTTTTCTGCCAGTTCTGTCTGGTAGAAGGTCAGGCAGGTTATTATTCTGGAATTTATCTCATGTCAAAGTCTTTCCTCACATAAGTTCCCATTCCTGTACCCAATACCGTCACTTCTCTTCTAGTATTCCTAAGGCCCATCTTCCAAAAATTCCTTTGAAAACCAAAATCAAGTCAGATTCATTGTTTTAATTAAAATATAATTCTATGCACTTTAAATAAAATATATTCCATGGTTTTAAACACTGTACTCTGTTGATCTGATTCTAGGTTTTATTCCAGACTTTTTAATTTTTCCTAACCATACTCTATTTTGTGATCCTCAGAAATCTTCATAGTTTTATACTCAAATATTACCTCCTCCAAAAGGCCTTTCTTGACTCCTCTGTCAAGAAGAAAGCCCTCTGAATCCAATTATTCTTTATTATCCATGATCTGACGTTGCATTTGTTACATTATGTATGATTATGTAAAATGAATTTGTATGTCTACAGGTTTATGATCACTTTCTGGCATAATTTCTGGAAAACAGGGACTTTCTGTGTTATTTAGTGGTTGGCATGCAGGAAGTCCCTGATAACTACGTGTTCAATCAGCACATAAGCAAAATTATACAAAGAGACTATTCAAAAAGACTGAAGTTGACAATTTCACCTGATAAATGTGCAGTATTATAATATTTATAGAAGCCAATGAGATCTAATTCAGGGAGCAGAGTGAATTAAATAAGCAAATGCAGAAATCGAGGGTGGCTCAATTTCACAAATAAATATTCAAATCTGAGAGAAACAGGACCTTTGTGTGGGCAGAGGAGTAAAGCATGAACAGGTTAGTGGAGGGAATCGATCCCTGAGCAATTTTAAGCGCTGTAGGTCTGCCCTACAGACTCAAAGAGTTGAAGATGTGGGTTTTATGCAAATAAGAAAGGTTAGATGTACACACAAGCTATTTGTCAATTCCCTTCTACAAACAAACATTAACAAAACAAGAACAAAGAGACCAAAACTGCTGTTGTTGAATTCCCAAACTTTTTTTTTTTTTTTTTGGTACCAACTGTAGCTTTATAAACTGTTAAGTAACTGGGCTAGGAGGCACAGCCCAATAGTCAAAGCCCTTCCTAGGGTGCACACAGCCCTAGGCTAAGGCAGGAGCTTTACCTTCATTTCAAGTTCTGTCTGGGCTACAAAGTGAGTTCAAATTTCTAAGTAACTTCTCTAAATTTTATTGTTTTTTTTCCAAAGGAACAGAATAGCATCTCTATGACCAAGACATGAGAAAGTCACGCTTAATATATGAAAATGTCTGTGGTGGCCTGTGTGACACCACTGAAATGAGCTCATTAAAGTTTTTTTGTTGCTATTTGAGAAGCACAGATACTCAAAAGTAGAAAATATTTCAGTAATTATGAAAACTGATTTAAGAAAGTTTTGTCTATTGTAATGTCAATTATTACCAAAAAATAAAACCTGAAATTAGAAATTTAAATTGTTTCCATGTCTTCTCTAAAAAGTATTTGAAGTAGATTTGGCTCTGTGACTACTGTGTGGACAAAAGAGAGCACCAAGACAAATTTCAGGTTATGAAACACATTTCCCAGTTCAGAGAAAAGTAAGAGAAATGGAAAAGGTGAGAGAGAAAAGATCAAAAGGTATATATGGTTTCCATATATATATATATATATATATATATATATATATATATATATATATATATCCACCCTTTCATAAATGTATAAATATATGTGCATATGTATATTTGACACAGGGTCTCGCTCTGTAACCCAAGTTAGTCCTGAACTCACTCTATAACTCAGGCTGCTGGGACTCAGGGCAATCCTCCTGCCTCAGCCTCCTGAGTGCTGGGATTATAGGTGTGTGCCACCTGGTCGGGCGTTATGTGGTGCTGGGGAATTGAACTCAGGGGCCTTGAACTTGCAAGGCAAGAGCTTTAACAGTCACGCCATTATTCCAGCTTCTCCCATAGATATTTTTGTTCCTTAGTGCAAACATTTTGGTGAGATTTTCTTTTTAATATATGTCCTTGTTTTGGTATCACAGAGGACAAATTTTTGACCTTAGAGTTAGTTTTGTTTTGTATTGTTTATTTTTTGGTTTAGTTTAGTTTTTGGTTGTCTTAGAATAACCTTTTAAACCATTGTGGAATTAAATTACTTTCTTAGGTTGTTTGTTTCTAAGATGACTACATATGTCAGTGTTTGCATGTGAGATTATTTTATAAGTAGTAGAATACTCCAAAGACTCCATGTGCATGTGCACACACACACTCACAGACACACTCTCTCTTAACTACTTTCTCTTTGCTGTAATGGATTACCCAACACCCATAATTTAAGGAGAGGAAAAATTTGTTTTAGCTCACAGCTTCAGAAGGTCACAGTCTTTTTGTGGGTGGCTGGCACAGTGGGAGCACATGGCAGAGGTGGAGGTGGAGGCAGCTCCTCAGGGCGCTGCAAACAGGAAACCAAGTCCCAGAAGAAACACGTCCTTCCAAGTCTTGTGTAACGATCTGCCCCTTCTGGGTTCAGTCACAGGTTTTCTCCACTTACAGGTTTAAACCCCTAACCCACCACAGACCAGCAATCTATAATCTACCACGTGCTAGTAATATGCAATCTGCCTCACATCTGTCTTCCACTACTCATCTGTAATCTATCACACGCCCCTAATCCAGCCCTCCAGACCATGCCCCCACCTCCTAACAGCTCACGGTACCATAGTTAATCCATAACATCCCAGTACGCGAGGTTCTTGGGAGACATTCTAGAAACAAACCACAATTCGCACACACACACACACACACACACACACACACACACACAGAGAGCCGAGTTCATTCAACAAACTTCCAGGATACAAAATCAACAGGAAGCCATAAATGATGCTGAGTTGGGTAGTGCCTGTCTATAATTCCAGTACTCAGGAAGGCTGAAGCAGAAGGATCACAAATTCAATCTTAGCCTGCTCAATAAAGAAATTTAGTAAGATTCTGTTTGAAAATAAACAATAACAAAATCTGGGATTGTAACTAAATGTGAAGCTTAATGTTAAATTCAGTGCCAAGAAATATATAAATAAATGAATGGTTTTGGTATATGCTACAAGCAAATAATCTTAAAAATTAAGAAAATGATCTCAGACATAGTAGGTAGAATAGTACACAGGAATAAATTTATTAAGAGGCAAAAGATTTCTGTTACCAAAATCATGAAGTATTTATAATAGACAAAAAGGACACAAAATTATATAAAAGATATTTCATTTTCATAGATTGGAATAATCAGTGTTGTTAATCAGTCTATACTACCTAAAATTCTAATTTCCATCTGAAACTAC
The DNA here is from genome assembly GCA_004027205.1 of Ctenodactylus gundi. Classification (NCBI taxonomy): domain Eukaryota; kingdom Metazoa; phylum Chordata; class Mammalia; order Rodentia; family Ctenodactylidae; genus Ctenodactylus; species Ctenodactylus gundi. Next base: position 377,680 of record PVKB01001314.1, read on the forward strand.
AAAAAACTCCAAATGGCCAAAACTGTCTTGAGGAAGAACAAAGCAGGAAGAATGGTGTTATCTGACTTCATAATGGACTACAAAACTAACGTGATCCATAACGGTAATACGCACTCTCAAAACTGTTTCACTTCCATTATTTCAAGGTCTTGTTTAGGCATTTTTACAAGGGAACTCCAAGAATTATCATCCTTACTTATAGTCTATTTTTCGAATATTTCATAATGAAACAATTTTTAATTTCTAAAGGTTAACTATATTTTCCTTCAGAAATCTTTGTGATTGATGTTAATAATTTCATTTAATTTAATGAAATCATTGAGCATCTTAGGAATGAAAACTTTTTGTAATAAAAATTTATACCATGGACAATCTCAGGCAATTTAAAAACTATTGCTTACATAGTTGCATTGAACCCATTTTGTCTCTAAATAAATATATTATTTTAGCTTCATATACTTTAACTAATTGAACATGAAATTTTATTATTTCATTTAAAAATATTTGAGATTTTTGTTATTTATCTTGAATTAATTCCCTCCCTCTAACCTTCAAAGTAAATTTTAAAACCAAGGAGTAATTCCAATAGTAGCACACTGAAATTTTCTCATATATAAGCAAATCTGTTTTATTTTACTTTAAAATATATATTTCTTTATTTATTGGGGCGAGGAATTGAACTTGGGGTCTTGTGCATCTAGGCAAGTGCTGTAAATATTGTGTTATTTCTCCACACTCCCATAAGCAAATCTATTTTAAAACTCCAGTAAGTTACTAGATCGTTTCCAAATAATTTACCTTGTTTCTGTATTTGAATTTTTCCAACATAAATTGAGTATGAAATCCTCAGCATCAGTATTATTAAAGAGATGAAGAGGGAAAAACTGGAAAAAATCTTTTTTTCCCTGAAGTTATTAGTGAATCATATTATTGGCAGAAACATAAAATTCTGGGAAGCACATTTGTAGCCTTTACTGGGATACTTTATGATGGATAAAGCCTGTGATTGAATTACTTAACTACAGAGAAGCTACGTTAGAAATACCCTTCCTCAATATACATCATGCCCCACACTTACTTCTTCTCCTTGCTTCCAGACTATTTATCAGCATAGGGATTCTGCTTGCCACTATTTGGATAACAATATCCAACCTCCATTACTGTTTAAATTTCTAAAATAGCTTCTCAATTTAAAGAATCAATCTAGAAAAAGATTGCACTCCTGGGATTTATTGATTTCTTGCTCTAGAATATATTTCATAACAGTTTTGGTAATATATTTCATTACAATATAATATAGAGCAAATAATAAAATAAAAGTGTACCTGTGTGCTCAACATAAAAATACAAAAAGAAAAGAATCAGGAGAGAAAATGTCACTGTAAAATTATTGCACTTCAATTAAAAGAAAGAAAAAAGTCCATTATAAAGCACTGAATTAGTGTTCTGGGTTCATTCTTAAACAGTGACCTGAGAAAGACAGATATACATCCTCATGAAAGTGTTTGTGAAAATATTATAAAAATAGTTACAGTAATTTCAAACATGCCTGTCGCTTACCTCCATAATTATGTAGTGCTACTGGTCTTACCATAGTAAATTCCCTCTTGAATGTCTCTCACCTTTCTCAAGTTGAAGGCAGACAAGAGAAGCCCAAATTACTCGCTCTTTCCTGACAAGCCTCAGAGGTCGGCTTCCTCATGTCCAGCTCCTGTCTTGTGTCAAGCTGTTTTGCTAATTTGGAGACTCAGCGAGCAGGATCACAAACACAGTGACAAACAAGGATTGTGGGTAAAATACACCCTTATGTAGGGGAGTTTATGAAGAAGTACTCTTTAAAATGGATTAAATTTTATTCCGTTAGTGAAAAGTCTATCAATTTTTTTAAAGTTAAAACTACACTTTTGTCTTTAAAATATAGTAAAATTGTTTGGCTTTGATTTGCTAAGTTACTCACGCTGAGCTTGAACTTGCGATCTTCTGGTCTCATCCTCCTAGAGCGCTGAGAGAAAAGTTTAGCTTCTGCTTTTGAAAGTACAAATTTATAAATTATGACTAAATATTGATCTGAGGTAGTTACAGCTTTTTTCACATCAAGTTCTTATGAAATTTATTTCTTGATACTCTTTTGGTTAGCATAGGATAGATATAAGCATTTTCAGATGCTTAATTTTACTTAAATATACAAAATATTTTCATCATTGTTGGAATGAAAATATGCAGATTGATATCCAGAATGGTAGAACTTCCTATAATTAGTATTCAAAATACTGACTATTGCTTCAATAGTCACAGTATTTATAAGCAACCATACATTCAAAACAGTTTTTTCACTTGAATATTTTACAAAGCTTTTTTTCTGTATTTTTCTCTTACGGAAAGAAAATTCAAAGTCAATTCAATACATTTAAATTAGGTTATTCCTATTTTGTTGCATCACCATAACGTTTTTGAATATTTTCATTTTAGTTTAGAAATAAACAGTTCTCATTTTTCTGCGTGACTTATGTACTGTTTAAAGTGTGTTTTTAAATCCCTGTAAAACACTACCTTTTAAAAGGACCAAATGTATATAATGATAAAGAAATATGAAAAAAACACTTGAAAATATACACAACTACATTGTCTATGGAAGCACACATGGTTTGTTCTATGAAAATAAAATGGAAAAAAGAAGTAATATTTTTGAAGTTGGGTGTCCTAAGAAACCACTAAAATGAATTACAATGAACTCAAACAAGGGCTACTATACTCATATTGAACCTACAGACTTGCTTACGCTTTCTAAGAAAACTATGTCAGCATCCTTTTCTCTCTTTCTTTTTCTCTGGTAAAGAAAAATCAAAGATGTGACGTGAAAGAAATATTATTCATTATTTATGATTGCTGCATGAACTATTTATCTACTAAAACTATTTAAAGTCACTTGTTGGAATACAACTAAAGATAAACATATATTGAGATTGAAATTGCCATGTTATCTGATTTTTATAATGGTGTTGTCACCAATCAAGGACAAAGATACATGTTGAAATGTAATACATTGGATTGCATTTTATGTGTGCTTGACTTATACATAGCACGTCAGTAAGGAGGTTAAATCATGTATTTATTGTACAATAAATATGTACCGCATTTCCAAGGCGATTAAAGACTCAAGAGTTTCTTTAAAGGAACACTGAGGTCACTGACAAAGGCAGACATTTAGATTCATAGTAGTTTTTATTGTGGTCGAAAGTTCATAACTTCAGTGAGCACGGTCCATGGACCAGCAGTGCCAGTAGCATCTTATATCATGTGGAAATGCAGAATCCCAGGTTTGGGGCCAGATTAATGAATCACAATCTAAAGTCTGACTGAATATTCAGGTGATGAACTTGCACATTTAGTTAAGAAAGTATTACTGATGATAGTGTCTATATGAACTTAAAGAACATACAAATTTTCCAGAAATCTTACTTCTAAAAATTAATCTTTTTAAAACAATGAGAATCTCTATCTTAACTACAGATAGGAAAATGTTCAAAAACATTCATTTAACATTGTTTATGATCAGCTTCAAAATTAGAAATAAATTAATTACATTCCATTCTACCTAGATGAATTGCCATCTAACCTTGGAGTTACTTCAATTGTTTTTGTTTGTTTGTCTATACAATTATAGTGTAAGGAGCACCATGACATCTAGAAAATTTATTTACATATTTTTCAGTCTTTTGTCAGAAGTAACTGCTGATAATCATTAGGTAAGTTGACTTCTTCCACAATGTAGCCAAACATATTTTATGTTTCTTAGTCCAAACTGTATAAGGTCAGCTATTTGTTTCCCGTACCATGTCAAAGATGTAATCGGTGTCAGGACAACTAAATTTACATCTCGCTTTTTGCTCTTATGTATTGGTTTTTGCTTGTGGATGCTTCTGAGATTGTTTTCTGTGTCTATAAACCAGATTCTGTATATCCAGCATGTTGAAGATGACGACTAACTCTGGCAGCCAAGTAGTGGCAAACTCAGTACAACTGCAATAGGACAGTGCCCTGGACATTGTAGATTTTGACACAGCAGTGATTTCAATCATGGGACAGTTATCTTTAAGATAAGAAGTTGACTTAACGGTAAAACCTACAAACACAATTATCCATATCCACAAAATTATTTCTTGTGAGGATTTTCACTCAACTGTCATTAAAAAGAAAAAAAAAATTAACAACAATGAAAAACAGGCATAGCAGTAACATTTTTAATTATAATGAATTTTAGTAATCAGGTGAGTTTCTATTATGACTGTTTAAGGACTATGGGGTAGGTCAGTAGATTAACAAAAAGGCAGTAGCAAATATAAAATAAATAACAAAATACAGCCCAACCAGTAAGAATTAGCTTAATTAAATAAAAACCTACATCTTAGCACACTCTAACAGTATTTGCTATTATACTATTCCATGTTCATATCTGAAGATAACATGTATTTATTTATTTTTTGCTCTGTATTCTTATTCTGAGAATTGGAGAAAAATTGAATTGGAAATTTTTATCTTAAATAAGGCACGGTGGCTCATGCCTGTTATCTCAGCACTCGGTAGGCTGAGGCAAGAGGATTGCCATGAGTTCAAGGCCTGCCTGGGCTACAAAGTGAGTTCAAGAATGGCACGGACTACAAAGTGAAACCCTGTCTCAAAAAAAAAAAAAAATTATCCTGCTACCTGAAGGAACAAATAAAAAAAGACATGTAAGCTATTGATGCTTGTCAAAACTCACTGGATTATGGCATACATATGGGTCACTTGTAGTTCATCGATCACTACTAAAATGAAGAGAACACACCCATGAACTGCTCCTATTTTTTATCTACAATCTATGCATGCTTGAATTTATCCAGAGCCAATAGAAACCACAGAGGATCATACAATCTACCACACCATTTTTTTTAAAGGACCAAGATGTATTTAACCATTTATGTATCCATTATTTTTGTTCTTTTTATTCTGTCCTCAATAATTTTATGTATGAAAATGCAGGATATCGAGTGAAAATTAAAGAAAGTTATTTAATTTCTATCTCTTCTAGGCTCAACATAGATAATTTGAATATAGGGGTAAGAACAAAGCATAATTAAGAATCACAGTAATTCATAAGCGCCTAGTCCTATAAGTCAATCAAGGTATAATATTAAAATTGTGTTTTGTATCCATCTTGTTTTGTATCACTCTCTATGAAAGTGACCTTAAATATATATTTTAAATGCTCATAAGCAACCACTGAAGTTCAGTTGGACAAATCATATCTGCACGATTTCTAAGAACAATAATTAGATCCTTGCATTCATTCTTCCCTTGTTCCAACAGATTCAGACTGTTGAATCCTTTTCAAACTCACCTATAGTAAACACGAAGTATACCAATGCTCTTCGGAACTCATGTCATGCTTATGAACTGAAGCTATTCAACAAAGCAATAAAAGTTACTATTGGACTTTTTTTAGTAATCGAGTTTTCTAATCTGAATATAGCAATCAATTTACATAGAATTCTAATGAACTTTTAAAAATGAATACTTGTGGGAAATGTACAGCACAACTAGAGAGTACTTACTTCTTCCTCAATATTAATAAAAATCTCAAAGAATGTAGAGAATACACATATCCTAAAAGCATTGTAACTGTAAAATTTTTGAAAAAGAAAGATCTCTTAAGGTAATCTGCAGATTGTCAAATAGACACTTAATAATCTATTGCTTAAAATATGTAAACTTCAGCACAAGTGAGCCAGCTTACATGAAGTCGTTGTCTGCTGTGATATAAGTAAGAGTTTAAATCAGGGCATTTCATAAAAGAACACTTACTGTCACTTAAACTGCTGATTTAAACTGCATCATATGCCTCACTGCAGGGGAAACATGCACACATAACTCAATGTTGTACTATAAAAAAGAACCATGAGAAATTCATGAACAGATTCTCTTTATTGGGGTATTGGAAATGATAACTCATAACTATCATTAATAACCCCATATATCTTGTTTGCAAAACTCACGAGAAAGGATTTTTGACTAAGCCCAAATTTCCATACTAAAATTTGATGATCAGAAATCATATAAAATGCTAAACCTCATTTACTATGTGGTTCATATAAAAACTGGGACAGGGTAGGAAACTAGCATTTGCTGCACACATGATATTTGCCCTTGCAGGTTATGTACAGGAATTATGTTGTATAATCATCTCAAACATTGAAAGAATGAAAGCTATTTCTTCTGTTTCAGAGTTAGGGAGGCTAAGAGTGTATAGACTTTACCAGTGGCCAAAGGCCAGCAAGCAGAGGGCTGATGTGCTGTCCGACTTTTCTCTTTTGTGTATAATTTCAAGGCCTTTTTTCTCCCCTCGTTTTTCATCTTGCCTCCATAGCTCATTAATCCAACCGGAAAAAATTGGAACAATTGTGATGAAAACTAACAAAAGTGTAAAACATGTGCTAAGATTTGTATCAGCATTTGTAACCTGCTATTTCTTATTGTTTGAAATACTCATTTCTTCTCTGGGCAGAGGCAAGGAGACACAATAACCTATAAACAAATATTGACATTATGAAAACCAAAGAGTCATTTTTAGACTTTTCCTTAGTGAATGAAAATCTTTCCTTTGGTTGTATTAGCCTATTAATTGCTGAGAAGAAATAGCTGATACCCAGACCTGCAGTCGGAAAGGTATATCTAGGCTCTTGGGGATGCGCTCCATAGTTCCTGGCTCCAAGGCAGAAGCATCAGGATTGAATGGTGTGCTGGGAAAGGAGGCTGCGAAGGAAACAAAGGGAACAGCAGAAGAGAGGAAAGGGAGTAGAGCTCGCAAGCCAGGCATCTTGCTTTCGTGATTTACTCAGTGTGTTTCACCAATCCTCTCAGCAGATTCCATACCAGTAAAATTGACAGTCCACCTTAACCATTGCAATGCGTGTTGGTGATTTTAGACTCATGTCCATCCACGCTTAAATATTTCACTGTTTTGTCATTCTTATTGCTCATTGACGGGCCTTTCTACCGCAGCAGTCACTGGACAGACCTCTGTGGTCCTTTACACTTGTATTAAGGGACCTCCCTATAGCTGAAGAAATTCTTATATTAAATCAACATCATTCACTTTTTAAATGAATACACGCTACCCCTCTCTTTCCTGTAAGGTGCGATCCAACTAAAGTCCTATGAAGAAGAAATTAAAGACATGGAATATTTCACCTCAAAACAATGACACAGAAAGAGGAGATACAGAATTGTGTTGGGAGAGACTTGAACTCTCCTCTCTATGTATGAATCTGGACTACAGGCAATGCAGATTTTGGAGAAGATATAGAAATGCAGGCTTCCGTTAAGCATAAGCCAAAGAAACCAAAATTACTATATTTATCTATTCGTGTGTGTGTGTGTGTGTGTGTGTGTGTGTGTGTGTGTGTGTGAAATAAGTTCTTTTGTGTAGTGCTAAAGTGTTGCAGTGAATATCAGGGTAATAACATGCACATAAGTTTTGAAATTTCACTCTAATCTAATCATATTCTTAGTTGTTTTTAGATATGTTTTATGCTTACACATGCTATTTGAAGAAAGAAGCATTATTATTGTGTAATTACATGAAAAGAAGCTGAGCCTAAAGTGATATGCCTTAACATCTTTCAGTCAGTAAATTGAACCCAATCTTCATATCTAAATATGCTAGACAGAAAAAGAAATGTTTACATCTAAATCATAATAGCAAGTTTTATATTTCTATCTTCTAGGAGCTCACAATGCAATGAAAGTATTATCAAGTACTTCAATTTTTTCTGCTCAATAATATATATTATATATCATATACATGAATGACACCCACCCCCCCACACACACATAACACACACACACATATATATATATATATATATATATATAATATATCAAATTAAAGTTTGGACAATGAGAGCATTTACTACTATACAAAGGAAGACCTAGTCAAGAAGACACGTCATGTATTTTCCAGTATTCTTGCAAATCCAGAATGCAAAACTGAAATGAATTTAGTCAACTTTATAAAGATTAAATGTCATTAATGGATTGAATACTACCTCTTTAATAGGATAACACATGTATATGATAACATATTTTGAACATGTCTATTTCCTCATTCCTGTTTTCTACACCTTTTTCTTTTTCCTTTTCCCCTTACTCTTGTCTAATAAGTTTCTTTTTTCTTTTATGAACTTTCTTTTCTTCTCTCTTGAATTGAATTCCTCACATTAGCAAAAAAAGCGACACTTGTCATTTTGAGTCTAACTTTCTTTTTCCCTAATATGGTATTCTCCAGTTCTATCTATCTTCCTGTAAGTGGCAGAACTTCCTTCTCATGTATGCCTAATCAACATACAATGTGATTATATAACTCTCTGAATCTTGTTTTCATTCTCCTTGAGTCTTGATTTCAGGAGCTTTTGAAGATTTAGAGAATTAAACCCTTATCTCTCACATAAGCTTGAAACATATAACGAAAAAATTGTGTTATGCATAGTGCCTTCTGCTAAAAAACTTGTTTTACCTGATAGAATTCATATATTTCATTACTTATTGATTTCAATTATGAATGGTTTTCTTTGTTTTAACATTTTTGCAGTATTCGATTGTTTTCATTTCATTAAAATTCATGCCTCTGATATGCTTGGAACTCATCCACGTGTGCAGTCCTAGTCTCTACATTTCAGACAGTATTGTAACATCATCTAGTAAAATAGTCTGTCTTTTGCCTGTGAAGAATCTCAGTCTTTTTAGCTAAACTTCCACATGTATTTGTTATATTGTGGCTTCTTTCTGTTCGGTGAGTTATACACTAATATTTCACCTTTTAACTACAAAAATATAATATGCATTCACATATAGTAAGATGTTTTCAGTCTTGCTTATTCAACTGAAAAGGTTTCCTGAATTTTTTTTTGTGTGTGTGTGTGTGTGTGTGTGTGTGATAAAACTTGTCTAGTTAAAATTAGTACTTGGTATGATTTTTCTCAAGGGACAAAATAAATACTATTCTTTTTCTTTTGGCTGAAATCACATTGGTATTACACAAGAACTTAATGAGATTTAATGCATCTTAATGTCAAATATTACTGTTGAAAATAAAAGAACATGCAACATGTTAAAATTTATTTTTTGTAGTTTCTAGGACTAGCTTACAAATTTGATTTATAGATTGTGTTTTTTCTTCCACTTTCAATATTAGGCCCTAAATGATCCTTACTTTAAAAAAGGTTAATATTGTATATTTCTGTGTGCTGAGTTAGTAATATGTTCATTTAATGTTTGCATTCTGTTGACCTTCTTATATTGTGTTATTGTGTATAATAGCTTACACATAGACTTTTTCCCCATTTTATTGATATGCATAAGTGCAAAACTTAAAGTTTACATTGATCTTGAGCATTTTATGCACATACATATCTTGGCAAGGTTGAAAGACCTTCTGCTCTCTGCTTTTGGCCCTCCCCCTACACTCCTCCCAATTCCCATTATTTTCCACATTAAGTTCAATGAGATAATTATGATCTTTGTTTTCTCAGATCAGAGAAATCATTTGATGTTTCACCTTCTGCTTCTGACTCACTTCACTAAGCATGATGGTGTCAAGTTGCCTCCATTTGCCTACAAAAGCCTCCAATCCATCTGACTTTATAGGTGCATAATATTCCATTGTCCCTAAATACCACAATTTGTCGATGGGTATTTTGATGTCTTCCATATTTTAGCTATTATTAGTTGTGCTGAATATACAGAGAACTGAAGAAAATTAAGCCCCTCAAAAATCAAGGACCCCCTTGAAAAATGGGTAAAAGAAATGAAGAGGCAGTTCACTGATGAAGAAGTTCAAATGGCCAATAAATACACAAAAAGATGTCCAACATCCTTAGCCATAAGAGAAATGCGAATCAAAATCTCATTAAGGTAACAAACATCTCACTCCAGAGAGATTGACCTATACCAACAACTCAAACAGGAACCAGTGCTGGCGAGGCTGTGGGGAAAAAGGAACCCTCCTAAACTATGGGTGAAAAATGTAAATTGGTACCACCGCTATAGAAAGTAGTATGATAGTCTCTCAGAAGATTGGAAATAAAATCCCCTTCAATCCAGTGATACCTCTTCTGAAAATTTTCCCAATAGAATTAAAATCAACACATAACAGAGATACATGTACTGCCATGAACTTTTGTGTGTGTTTAAATGCATATTGTGGTCATGTCATCACCAAAGAAGCTTAGTTTTAAATAGTTGAATGCTAATATACTAAAGAGTATTGTCTTCTATCTTTGCATTTTAGTGTATTCATTTTTAGAAAACAGTAGTATTAATTGTAAGGATGCTTATTAAGTTTGATTTTACCTGGAATTTGCCCACTTTTAGACTGAGGATCACATAGTTTATTTTTTTAAAAAAGATTACGCATTGCTAATTTAATCCCAATTTGTCAGATAGCAGTAATTGCCCACCAAGTGCAATCAGGGTGATGGAGATATTTATTTCTGGATATTTTAATATGCTGAATTTTATTAATGACTTCCTAATATTGAGTCACTCTTTCACTATTAAAATTATCCCACATGGTCATGAGATACAAGTTTGTCAGCTTTTACATTCACTTTCATTTGTATTGTCTCTTTATGATATTATATCAGTATTAATATATTGTAATATTGTGATATTATGTGTTTGTGTGAACTTTGCTAATCTCCTTGCTGATTTTATTCTGTTTATAAAATGAGCTTGATAATTTTCCTTCATTTCACATTCTATGGAAGCATTTCCTTGAGTATAAGATTTTTGATATTTTTAAACGCTTTAGTTCTGGCAATTTTCCCCTGTGAAAGCATCTGTTTTTATTGATTATGTGTGTGTGTATACACAAATTCTAATCAAAGTAACTTGCAAAATAAGCTTACTCATTTTGATTTGAGACATCGACTTATTTTTAACATATACTAAAATTTATGAATATTTCTCAGAACTTATTTTTAGTCATCTCCCTAAATTATAGAATGGCAATGATATCACTGGAAATTTGTAATTTTGCCTTCTTTCATCCCACTATCCAAAAAATTCTGTGGATGTTTTCTATAAAGAGCTCTCATTTTATTCTCTAGCAATTTTCAATTTTATCACACTATGATTAGTGAGTACAACTTATTTTAAAATATTCATTAGTTATAAAGATTTTATTTGTAATAGAATGTATCATTTTCTTTTAATTTTGAGCATAAGTTCATTAACACAAGACCTTTAAACCTTAAAAAAGAACTTGAAAATAAGTATTTTCTTGTACCAATATAAGGTTTAAAGTTTTCTTATAAGTTTTATTTCATCAACTAAGATATATATATATATATATATATATATATATATATATATATATATATATCCTGACCAGACTTTCTGGTATCTGAGAAATGTGTGTCAGTCAGCCAACACTAGCTGGTTATGTCTTTTCACATCATCTATGAAAAGTATTGCTGATAACACAACCTTGCAGACTTTAGTATTTTTCTTTTCCTCATTTAATAAATTTTGCTTTCAATTCCCTTAGATCGTATATCATGATCATTAGCTTTGATTTCACCATGACACATGTGTGATTTTACTTTTATTCTTCCTAAAACATGACTCCACTATAAGTAAAAGAGGTTCATGCTGAGTTTTTGGACTCTCACAAACCCTGTTCTCTGTGCATAGGTGTAAGGGGTGTTTGATTTGGTCATCAGTACAGCCAAGGAACTTTCTATAAGATGCAGTGGTCACTCTTCCCAAAGTTTTGTTTCCTTCTTGGAGTGCACAGTTATTAAGCCTTGGCTTTTAATATTTTATATATGGATTGTATATGGAACATTTCCTATCACTGTCAGATGCTCCCAGCCCCAAACTGTTTATCATACACACAATCTAATGTGATTGTCTCCTAGACTCACCCATTCATACACATGAAGATTATTTTATCTTTATTCTACTTAAGGACCCCTACTTCTAGGACTCAAGTTATGGTTTAAATCCAAGCTGGGAATATTGCTTTCAGAAATAACATTTGTTGACATTTCATTATGGTGTAAATTGGTCCTATATTTTACATGTTAACCAGCACTTACGATTGCATCATCATTTATGATATTCTTTTCTAAAATTAATGTATCATTTACAAATGATATTACTTTAAAGAGAGAAAATGAAAAGTAGATGATCTTACTTGCTCTTCCACAAAACTATTTTGTCAGAATAAGCAGGCAATTGCCACAAGAGTGGTATATGGGTTTCTAGAAGAGAGAAACAGCAGCAAATTTGGCAAATATTTGGGCTAGATGAATGTCTGGTACCATGGAAGCTGGAAGATCACAAGTTCTTTTTGTCTAACCAAAATGGCATGGGTTTTTTAGCACTTAAGTACTAAACATCACAATTTTGTTTTACTTTTAAAATTTACCATTAAAAACCTATCCTCTCTATGTAAATCTTTCATACTGTTTATTGATTTCCTTAAAGCTTAATACATTGTATTTTAATGCATCATAAGTGGGAAACTTCTAAATATGTTACTAATATGCCTAAGTATATGAAGATAGGTATATTTTCTCTTCATTTCACAAATACCACTAAAATTTTTCTATGCATTGTCATGTTTTCTTTTTGGTATTTTAATATTTTATAAAAATATATTAACGGCATTTCATAAAACTGTTCATTTTATGATCTACCATAATTTTATTTTTTGTTCATTTGATCCCTACCTAAGCTAAATTACATAAAAATGTCTGAAAAATTCAAAGAAGTTGTTTTGCAGGTATTAGACCATCCAAACTCATTAAATGTGTATTTAAACTTTAGGTACTTGGAAAATATTCATAAACATAAAAAGCACAAAAGTGCTTAAAAGCATAAAAAAAGCATAAAAGCGCAGAAGCCTGAATTTCTAGTGTTTTTTCCAAACTTGTTTTATTACACTGACATTTTAGGCATCCCCTGGCAGATAAATGAAAAACATTGATTTTCAGTGGAAAATGGAGTAATCTGAAGTGTTATCAATGCAGGAGAGGAGTCACTCACCATTTTTGTGGACAAGCGGAAGCTGAGCAAACGATCGGAAGGAAGTGATTCCGGCACCAACAGCTCATCTGTCACGCTGGAGACGCTACACCAACTTGCTGCCTCCTACTTTATTGACCGGGACAGCACCCTTCGGAGGCTTCACCACATCCAAATTGCCTCCACTGCCATCAAGGTAGGAATGAGTTTATATGTACGTCATCTCGTCTTCTTGTTTTTCCATCTCCAAAAAGCATTTCTATCAATGGTTCCTTAGCTCCTCGATTTAAACGATCGTGCTATTAAACTTATTTTGTATGTCCATTTGCTTTGAGATCTGTAATATATTTGTAGTGGAATTGCTGTATTTTCCCACTGAATCAAGGGTTTCTATGCCCTGTGTAAGTGCAATACATTTGAATTTCTCACCATTTTATTGATATGTATAAGTGCAAAAAAATTAAGATTTACAATGGAGTTGAGCATTTTGTGCACCTACGTATCTTGTCAAGGTGACAAGGACTTTCCCACTCTCCTTTTGTCTCTCCCCTTACCCACCCCTCTCTTCCTCCCCGCCCTATCCCCCTGTTTCACTTTGCTTTTTGTTTTAAGTTCCATAAGAGTTGTGATCTGGGTTTCTCATGTCAGAGAGACCATTCGATGTGTCACCTTCTGCTTCTGACTCACTTCACAAAGCGTGACGGTCTCAGGTTTCTTCCATTTGCCTGCAAAAGCCTCCACGCTGTTGGACTTTATAGATGCATAGTATTCCATTGTGTTTAAATACCACAGTTTGCGTATCCATTGGTCTGTTGATGGGTATTTTGGTGACTTCCATATTTTAGCTATTAGTTGTACTGCTATAAACATGGGTATACATATATCTCTGTTTTGTGTTGTTTTGGCCTCTTTTGGGTATATTCTCAGGAGAGGTGTCGCTGGATCAAAGGGGATATTTATTTTTAATCTTTTAAGAGCTCTCCATACTGCTTTCCAGAGTGGTTGTACGGATTTACATTCCCACCAGCAGTGCAGGAGGGTTCCTTTCTCCCCACAGCCTCCCAGCACTGATTGCTATTTGACTTGTCGATATATTCTAGACAGGGATACATCAACTTCCTCACAAGTCATCCATTAATGAATCTTTATTTTTGTAATGATGATTCCTTTTGTAACTTAACTTCTCTGATTTTATTAATAATATTATCAAAAGAACAGTCTTTGTTATGATCAACATATTTCATGGCACAAAATATAATGAAACATTTTAACTCACAAAGCATTTTCCCTCAACTTCTTTGATGCAGTATCAAGAAATTCATGTACACAGTTATACATATTTAGAAGCCAAAATGTACCACGGTCTGGAACTTTGGGATTAATATCATGTGTTCAGAAAAATAAAATTGATTTTGTCTATGCTAAAGTTGGTTTTACCACAGTTGAGAGAAGGAGAAGTAAGTTAACTCTAATTTTTTGGAAGACGTATGTGTGTAAGTGTCTGTCTGTGTGTGTGTGTGGAGGGTGTATGATGTGCTCTCCTCTAAAAAGAGGAGAGAGTGAGACACAGAGACAGGCGAGGTGACAGACAGAGAGAAAGAAAAAGACCTGTAGTAGTCATCAAATTGAAAAAAATAATTTTTAAAGTATAGAAACACATGTCTCTGAGACTTAGTCATTTTGGGGGGTCAAAGTGCATCATAAAGCTAACAGGAAGAACTAACTCAGCAGGATCCTTGACTAAGTCCACAATAGCAGAAGAAAACATTTTTATTAGTGTTTCTATATTTCAAATCTAATATTTGACAATTAAAGCAAAATGGATATTTTATGCAACACTCTCCTCCTTGATAAAGCTAAAATTGATATATAGTTTTATTCATTGGTTGAAATGTCATTACTTTAATATTTTGGTAATGGGATGAAAGATAACCCACAAATAGATCTTTTCTTTAAAATATACAGGATAAAAGAGAAAGTGTTACAGAAACATCCTTTGCATAAAGTTGACACACATAATCATGCAAAATTCTAATAGAGATATCATTAATATTATTATAAAACAAGGTGGAAAAACGATTTTTGTAGATGTAAAATACACAATAGATTTTATATGTTTCTGAACATAAGGCTTATGTCAAAAATGTAGCCAGGACATACACAGATGTCTTAATTAATTTAGAAATGTTGTAAGACAGGATTTTATTTGGTGTATTTAGCTTGAGGCACCTGAGGAGGAATAGGCTTTTTCAGAAATCAATTTTAATGATATAAACAATAACTTAAATTGTATTTTCTAATAGAAGAAAGCAGTGTTGTAAATGTATTATATGCTTATTGATTTTTCTTTCAGTTCAGCACCAAGTAAAATTCTATAGAATAGTGTTTGTATCATACTAAATGAGAAATATTCATGTACTCTTCTTGTCTAAAGGCAATGAGTATGTGCATGAGTGGTTCACACAAAGCACATGCTATAATGGGCATACTTTTCTAACTTTACTTTTAGACTCTGGTGGTACAATTTGGGGAGATAGGTCTTCATGAAGTTCATTTATCTGTTTGGTGGAATGGCTCTATGAAAGAAGTGACTACAGTAGGACATGAAAGATATAGGAGCACTTTTGAAATAAAAGAAAGAAGTAGCCTGGAGATTGGGAGTCAACAGCCTTCCCTTGACGGGGGAAGGGAGAACAGTCCAATTTCCATTAACTGTGAAAAGAAATCTGATACCAAATGGAAGTTTCTAAAGGAACATGGAGTGACTGCAGAAAGGCTGGTCGGGAGGATTTTAGATCAGAAAGACGCAGCAGGATAATATGGATAATATGGGTATGAAACAAGGAGAGACTGTGGACAGAAACACTCGTATTTACTTCCTTAAATGGAGAAAAATGAAGTGGGGGTGCGCCATCTAAATCACCATGGCAACAGATAGGGGCACCTTGTACAAGGATGGAATGGTGGGAAATGGGAAGGAGAGGAGGGGCATTATACCGTATCAAATTCCATTTAGGTCTCAATGAAATTTCTTCCTGTGTCAGTTGTAATGTTAGGTGAAAGGTGATATTCCAGATCAGGTTTATCTGCAATCCAAGTTAACCTGAGGAAAGGCATCCTGCTGTTGTACTGTGTTAAGGGAAAAACAGAGCCAGGGATCTGATGTTCCTCTGTACATCCTATCTATAGATGTGTTGAATTCCATGCACAATCATGTCTGCACTTATCTGGGGAAAGTATTGTGCCTTTCTGTTAAGGTTTAAGTGATCAAGGTGTACCTGCATAGACAAATATTTCAACTCCTTCTTTGTAAGTTTCCAAAACAGACCATAAGTTAGGCCACAAATCAAGCTTAAATAAATAAAAAGGTAAAATAATCCTACATAATCTGTCAGATTACAGTGAAATTAAACTGGGAGTAATACACAAAAACATAAACAACAGACATTATTCAAGCAAATGGAGACTACATAGTACACTTTTGAACATACAATGGGTTATAGAAAAATCAGGAAAGATATCCAAAAAGTTATTGGAGATAAATGGTTGTGAAAACACAGTGAAGACAGAGTGAAGGAGGAAATTCATTGCCGTACATGCACACACATAAAGAACTGAGCAACACCAAATTAATAATCTAACAATGTAACACAAGCCCTAGTTACAAAGATCAGAGCAGAAATTAATGAATTTGAAGCTAAAAATAATGCAAAAGATAAACGAAATAAATAGCTGCTTCTTTGAAAAGATAAACAAGCTGGATTAACGCCTAGCTAAGCTCACAAATAGAAGAAAAGGAAAAACCTATAAGAATGCAATTAAAAATGGATAAGGTGAAATTACAACAGATAACAGCAAAACCCAAAAGATTAAAGGGGTTTCTTTGAAAATCTGTGCTCCAATAAATTTAAGAATTTAGAAGGAATGAGCAAGTTTCTACACACATATAACCTCCAAAATTGAGACAAGAAGAAATAAAGCACCTGACCAGAACAATAGGCAACTGTGAAGTTGAGAAAGTAATAAAAAATACTTCCAAGAAGGAAGAGCCCAGGACCACGGCAGAATTCTCTCAAAAGTTCAGAGATTTAATGCCAGTACTCAGCATACTCCTGCAAGAAGCCAAAAAGAAAGGAACATTACCAAAGTCATTCCTCAAAGCCAGCATAGCTTTAGTACCGAAAGCAGGAAAAGGTCCAACCCAAAAGAAAACTTTTCACAGGCCATTTTCCCTAATGAACATAGATGGAAAGTACTGAACAAAATACTTGTAATTAGAATGCAACATATTAAAACTAAAGGCTAATAAATCATGACCAAGTGAGCTTCACCCCAAGAATGCAAGGATTGCTCAAAATGCATGAATCAATAAATATGATAAGACATTAACAGATGAAAAGATACAAGTCTAAGATTACAAGTGTTTTGATGTTCGAGCCGAGTAGAAGGGACTGAAAAGACAAGGAGGAGGAGATGGGTAGTCCGGATCCCAAGGAAACCCACTACTGAAATCCTTTACAACCAAATAATTCAATACAGAGTACTCTTGTAGTGTTTCTAAACCAAGAAATTTACTCTAATTGCATCCTTGTTAAATTCTTTGCTTTTGTATTTTAAAGAATCAATCTAAAGTTGCCAAAATTTCTGTAATTTGTTGATTCATCATGTGTTTTAAGTGCCCTGTAACAGACATTTAATTTCTTGAACACGCGTTAAATAAAACTCTTCTATGAGTCAAAGAATTTAGAGACAAAATATTGCTAGAGAGTAAAGTCAAACTCAATTACCAGATTACAGAATAATATAATAAAATTATCCAAATAATGACACCTTTATTATTTGAATTCTTGAAAACACAAGAGTTCAACAATTAGTGTTAGCTGTGGGGAAGCATCTAAAAAAAATGGGATAGAGCAATTTGTTATTTATATCTGTTGTATTACAAAAATAAACATGAAATGAAGTTCATCACCACATCTGTAAATTAAAACAGAACAGCTCAAACACTAGCATATCTTAACATTTAACAACTGAAATTAATGATATTTATGCAAAATTTTATTTTTTAGTTTTATTTGTAGTGCAAAAATTATCAAATAGAAAGTATAAAATTGTTTTCTAGTCTCAGAAGATTCAATTTAATTGGCTTTGGTTAACTGTCTATGATATCTTTGTTTATTTTGAAATAATAAAAATATTTAATATAAAGAGAATCCAGGAGAAAAAACATTTATTATATGTTTTGTGGAAAACTTAATTTATGAACTGATTTTCATGATGAAATACACAATTCCCTCAATATATTGTTTCATAGATAATTCAATCAGTAAAATAATTTTTACAAAACTATTAAAAATTTTAGATAGTAGCAATATTTTCTAAATATTTTCTAAAATATTTGCTACTACATATATATATATATATATATATATATATATATATATATATATATATATGCTTTTGTTTTCTTCTAAGTATCACATAGATGTAGATATCAGGTATCCTTTTAAATCATAGTTTAGAAAAGTTGTCAAAAATATAGGACAAAAGCTGGGTGTGGTCACGTATGCCTGTAATCCCAGCACTCAGGAGGCTGAGGCAGGAGGATAACCCTGAGTCCAAGGCCAGTCTGGGCTCCATGGTGAGTTCAGGGACAGCCTAGACTACAGAGAGAGACCCTGTCTCAAAAAAAAAGGACCAAAAATATATATTCAAATTAATTTAGAGGTTAATATTTGAGCTAAATCCAACTCATCTTTAGATAATTTTACATTATCACAGTTTACCTAATAATGCTGCAGGTAATATTAAAAAGAAGTACCACACTTTAATTTTATATTTCTTAAAATATGTATTAAAATTAAAATTGGAAAATGTACTTGTAAACTTTAGCCTGATATTGAATTTTCAAAAAGTCTTTGGATAAACAAAATATAATTTGAGCATAAGAAAGTGTAATTCGGTAATTTGCTATAAATTAACTTCTGTTTTCTAACATTTTAAAGAAGACCTAGTGTAAAAATAATGTAAATCATTCATAAAATTATAGATATGGTTTATTTCATTTATTTTTGGGGATTTTAGGAAGGATTCATATTTCATTTTTTATTGTAGTAAGTGCTGTTGTACAAAAGGCACAGCATGATATTTTGGCGCTCAATGTGAAGGTTTTGTTATAATCAAGCAAGTTAATACATCTGTCATCTTATTATTTCACATAGCTATCCGTGTGTGTTTGGGCGGGGTGGCTGTGGGTGTGGGTGTTGGTGTGGGTGTGTATGGTGAGAGCACCTAAATCCATTCTCTTCGTAAATTTCTAGCACTTATTGCAGTAACATTAACTACCCTCTTTATGTTGTTCATTAAATTTTTATGGTTGTTCATTCTACCTCATTGTGACTAACACCATTTTGTCTATCTGTAACACTAACCGAACATCCATTCTCTATTTCAACATTTTATTTTATTCCATATATAAATAAAAAATGTAAGATTTTATTTCTGTATTTGGCTTCTATCACTTAACGTAATATCCTGGAGTTCCATCCATGATTTTACAAATGAAAAGTTTTCTTCTTCTTTCAGAGTGAATAACGTCTCATTACGTGTGTGTGTGTGTGTGTGTGTGTGTGTGTGTGTGTGTGTGTGTTTACCTCAGCGTGAATAACGCTAAAATGAACAGGTGTCTCTGTAAGGTTCATGTTTCAATTATTTTGTAAATATGCTTAGAAGTGAGATTACAGGATTATATTGACTTTCTAATTTAATAAAAAATCACCAAATTGTTTTTCGTTAAGAGCTACACCAGTTTCTACTTACACTGACACTGCACAAGGATTCGTCTTCTTGACCTTCATTCCAATGTATGTCGTGTGTTGATTTTTATAATAGCAAATCCCTTCAGGGTTTTAGGAGATTAATTTAGCTTATACTTAACTGTGAGTGCTTAATAACTTGGTAAAAATGCTTCTTAAAAAATTCAAAAATTTTAATCAAATATACTCTTTATCTGATTTATGTATATATATATATATATATATATATATATATATGTTCCAAAATTTTGACAGAAAAGTATATTATTTATTTGTAAGTAGTGTACACATGGTAACTTGTTAAAATAATAAAAATAGAAACAGTAGCAATGACTAAAATAGTCAGTTGCATGTATCTGTCTTGCACTAATTTTTTTCTAATATTTGTTGGGTGGATTACATTATAGAAGAGAACTGGGTATAGTAGAGTTCAGAATGTGTTGGTCTTGGTGTGCACAAATTAGTGGGTCCATAATTAGAATTTGGCCTTCTAAATATTAATTATAAAGAGGGAAATGTTTATAGCATGCCCCTCTTGATGCTCTTTAAGTGAAGGTGGGTTGCTAATGTCTCTCCCACAGTTTCTGTTTTAAATCAAAATTGTTACCGATATGGTTCTTTTCCCTCACTTACCAGATTCCCTTTCTCTCATTGCGAGCCAGTAGGGAGTAGAGTTGACCTTCTCAACTTTTTAAATTTTTCTTTAATTTTTACTTTATCTTATTTATTTATTTTTATGCATGAACTACAGATCCCTTAATGCATTGGAAAAATATGGCTCAGGGAGACTATGACCATTAACTTCACTTTTGTGCGCTTTCCCCCTCCCTCTGACCTTTGCCCTTTGCTGTCCTCCTCTCCCACTGTGGGAGATTTCTCCCTTTGCTAGCAGTCAGTTCTTCGACCCTCTTCCTCCCCTCTTTCTCTTGTGTTGAGATAATGCACCTGTTTCTGTGAATTTCATAAGGCAGACACTTCTGGCCGATAGTCAGTCTTTGTGTTTGGGCCATTGATTTTACTGCCACCTTGAGTCAATTCTTTTTATTTTATTCTCCTTATTTATTATTGCGGTTAACTTCCTTGGCTCTGGGGTGGGAGGTGGCCTGACAACAGGCTGCTTCAAGCATTAGTGCCCTGTGGTGCCACCTCCCCTGGAGAGCTCACTGGCTTCTCCCTTCTTATTAGTGAGATGATCCTGTTGTCTGTCGGTATGTGTGTGTGATCCCAGATAATCCCGTGCTACTGTCTTCAGGTCTACTTGCATCCTGGAGTTTGCTTTTTGTTGTGGGAGTAAAGTAAATAAAACAGAGAAAGAAAAAAGACTCACTTTTATTTGAATATGAACTGTTCCATTAAAATATCTGTAAATTAAGGATAACAGTTTCAATACTTATGTAAGTTACCTGTTTTGCTTCACTATTTATTTACAATTTTCATAATCTTGAACAATATTCTAATTTTCTACTTTACATTATAGATTCTTGTTTTGATGTATTGTTTGAATTCACAGAATGTTTATTTTTACTTTTATTTGTTTTGTGTTTAATCCAATAGGCTTATATGTAAGAGCTTCCAAATGGTAAACATTGCTCTTCAAATTGAAGCTTAAGTAGATGAATCAGTGGATAAAATAACCTTCAGTACGTCATGGCGTGTCTTTCTAATATTTTTCATTCTATTTTTATTTGTTCTAGCTCTGTCCTACTTCAAGTTTTAGTCTACAGACAGAACTTATTGAAGACATTAAGTTTTTGGCTCCCACACATTTTAATTGTCATCCTACCTTAAGTCAAAGGAATTCTTATATTCAATCTTTCATGTTGAAAGAAATATATAGCGAGAGAACATTCAGGCCTGGCATGGGCTATAGAGCAATATCTTTTCTCAAAAAAATAAGTAAATAACATATCCAAGAATAAAATAAAGAAATAAACTGTAGATCAGAAAAATAGAAAATATATATCAAGCAGATAAAATTAAATTTTGCCATTGCACAATGAACTTACTAACAGGAACAGATTGCTGCACAAGTTGAAAAAAATACAAGATCTAATTTTATCTTGCAAGAAAGTCTCTTGAAATATAAAAGGAGATGGAAAATAAATTGGTCGGGGTTGATAAGCTATGCCAACGTGTGTGACTGCTTTAATGTAAGAATAATAGTTTTCATAAATGAAGATAAAGTCACTTTATACCAACAAAATACAGTTACTTCAGAAGAAACAGTAATCATATGCTTTTACATCCTCAATAGCAAAACTTCAACAATAGTGAAAACATTGAAAGAGAAACAGAAGCTCATAATCACAGATATGTTAACAGTCTTTTCTTAATAAATGACAAATGAATTAGAAATTTAGCAAGGGTACAAAAAGCTCAAGCAATATTATTCAGTCATGTATTATTACCAGAATGGTACATGGAAGATCATCAAATACTGAAAAACTAAATAACACATTTCTAAAATCCTTATTGGCCAAGGAAAAGCCAAACTATGTATGAGAAATGGTGGAATGATAAAAATATATCATATTGGGCTGGAGAAATGGCTCAGCGGTTAAAGCACTTGAGCAAGCACTAAGCTAAGTGCTCAAACCGAGTTCGATTCCCAAGCACCACATAAGCTGGGAGTGGTGGCGCATGCCTGTAATCCCAGCGCTCAGGAGGCTGAGACAGGAGGATTGCCATGAGTCCAAGGCCAGCCTAGGCTCTGAAGTGAATTCAGGACCAGCCTGGATGACAGAGCGAGACCCTGTCTCAAAAAAATAAATAAAATAAAATAAAATAAATTCATTTTCCATTGCTGGGACAGGATACCCAGCATCCACTAATTAAGGGAGCGAGGGTGTAATTTAGCTCACAGTTTCAGGTCTCAGTCCATCCCCTGGTACTCGACAACAGTGATAGCATATGTCCGGGGCTAGCGGGAGCAAAGCTGTTCACATCACAGTAGACGAGAAGCCAAGTGAGAGGGAAAGATGGAGCTAGCGTCTACCCCCAGGTCACATTCCAGGTCTCTGCACCTTTCTGGTTTCACTGTAGTAATCCCACCCTCCTGAACAGGCCCCAAATCTGAACAGCATGTGAACTTCACCTATAAGCCACCGTATCCAAATAGGTTAGGCATTGGCGGGAAATCCCACGTCCAAATCATTAACGGAACCTATGCAGAAAATCCGACAGAATCTTTAAAAGTGCAAAAATTAGTAATTTATGATATTTATGAAACACAATGTAAATTTTCAAATTAAAGTGATTACATTTTGTGTCACCTCAAAATCATTAAGTAATCTGCATATATCAGACAAAAGTATTTCACCATAGCAATAACATTTTAATCTAGTTCATAACCGGGCATGGAGGCATATACCTTAGCACTATGAACCATCTGGAAAGAGGGGATTCCAAGTCTTCAATCTGGTTAACTTTGTGAGACACCCTACCAGAGAGAAAGGGGGCGGTGGGGTAGAGAGATTAAAGAAAATGAATAAATAAGGAGTTTCATATCTATTTCAGTAAAATGGCCAGAGGAGATTGAAGTAAATAACATTAATCCTGAAAATAAGTAAGCCCTGTCATTTGAAGCCTTTTGTGTGGCTGGTTGAATCTATTCTACAACTACAACTCTGCATTCACGAAACTTTAAGTTAATTTATTTGCATTTGGCCTGAAATATTTTGAGAGTAAGATTCATCATTTTATTTATCAAGGTTTAGGATACTATGGAGAATGAGACCCAAGCAGTGTGCCATATTTGACAGCACCATTAGGCTGCCTTCCGAACCTTGGGAATTCCCTGGGGTTTTTTGCTATGCTTTCCTATAGTCTGTGCATTTTGGGAGGTCAAGTTTCACCTTGATGCAGTGCCCTGAGATTTTAAATGTTAATATTCTGCACTTGATTCAATCCTGGAATGTTTCAGGGACATTCTTCTCAGCTTTCCTCCCTATTTTATTTTTTATACTGATGACAGCACAAGATGCCTTTTGAGAATCGTCTCTGTTCTCATGAGGCTACCATAGTCATCGATGGCTTGACCCACAGATCAGTTCATAGCAGAATGTGCTTTTTGGACGAGGAGACTGAACTGAAGAGTCAGCTCCTAAGGATGTGACCCGTAACAGTGTGTTCTCATGGCCTGGCTCCTCTTCCCAACTCTCCTCCTGCTTCCTTAACCATGGGCTGGCCAGCTTTCTTCATTAGTGCTGTTTCACTATGCACTTTCTCCAGTGGAGTCAGCTGACCATAGACTGACTGCTCAGGAATGGAGCCGAATAAAGCTTTCCTTTTTTACTTATGAGTTGCAGGTGTTTTGTTTCAACAGCCATAAAGAAATTAGTGAAAAATTAATTGGTTATTTCTATGATTGCACTTGACAATGTAGTTAAAAAGTGTCAAAAGTTGGTTGTTGAAAGAGTTTTAAAATCTTTTACTTTTGATCTAGAAAATCTCTAAAGCAGCTGTGTCCTGTGGCTTTCAATTTTTTTTTCCTTGATTTTTCTGATATTGTAAATAAAAATATTCACAAAAGAAATTTTGATACTTTTATGCTATAGACATAGAAGTCATGGCTTGAGGGCATATCAAATTGGTTCACATGTTATCCATCACAGGGTTAAGTGTCTAAATGAGCAAACTTCTTTAAGAAGTCAGCTTTAAAAAAAAAATTGCCAGGGATTGATCACTCAGGATCAAAAATGAACTTTTCTTGGCGCTCAGCCATCTGGCCTTCAGAGACCAGGTGCCACAATCCATGTGGAAACTAACTACAGTTCAAGATGAAAATCTGCTTTGATCACATTTCTGTGGTACTATACTTTCTGGAATACAGAATGCAAGACTAGTGGGGTCTTGAATGTTTCTACTTGGATTTCAAAGAAAGGTCTGGAAGGCCTAAGTGCTTCGTAGAGGTGGACAAGTAAAGCTAGAAGTACAGTGCAGATTCCAAAAAGAGGTTTCCAAAATATGAAATGGTTCCTAAGAAACCTTACAAGCAGTAAACAGAGTTAGCCGCAAAATGAGGTCATGTGAGCTGTTACCACCAACACAACAGAGGACGGTTTGCCTTGTTTTTCATCTGCTCTGAATACTTGACACAGAATAACAATTTTACATGTTTGCCCTTACTCATTTTCAGTCTTCCTGTGGTCTGATTCTTTTTCTATTTCTCATTCCTGACATTTTGAATGTAAACTTTTACTATGTGTGAAAAGTATTTGAATATCTGTAATTTTTACAGGGGCTTATAGCTAACTGTTGGCCTTGATGCATGGGAGATTTTATATTAAGATTTAAAATCAAGATTTTGATAACTCTGACAGATGGACTAAGTAAAGTTTATATAATGAGAGATATGTGCCTTTTGGGGTTCGAAATGCAATGTTATGGCTTAGATTTAAAGTATCCTTTAGAAGTCTCCGTGTTCAGAAGTGGACATTTTGGGAAGTAATTACATCGTGGGGTATTATACTCAACAGTGCATTAGTTGGCTAATGAGTTTGTAGCTGCATACACTGTTAGGAAGTGAGACCTGGTTGGAAGAAGTGGATTACTAGGAGCTTAACGGGTGAATCTGTGTGGTTGTCCCTATCTCCTCCCTCTTCTTGTTGCTTCCTGGCTGTCTTGGGTTAAGCAGTTGCATTCCTTCTTGTCCTTCCACCATGGTATTTTCCCCTATTTTATTGAAATGTGTAAGTGCAAAACACAAAGTTTACATTGATCTTGGATATTTTGTGCATATACATATTGTAGCAAAGTTACAAATCCTTCCCTTCTCACTTTCCTATCCTCCCTTCTTCCCTCCAGTTCCCATTATTCCCCACATTCAGTTCCATGAAATAATTTTGATCTGGGTTTCTCATATCAGAGAGGCCATTTGATATTTCACCTTCTGCTTCTGACTCACTTCACTAAGCATGATGTTCTCAAGTTTCTTCCATTTGCCTGCAAAAGCCTCCACGCTGTTGGACCTTACAGATGCATAGTGTTCCATTGTGTATAAATATCACAATTTATGTGTCCATTGGTCTGTTGATGGGTATTTTAGTGTCTTCCACATTTTCACTACTGTTAGTTGTGCTGCTATTAACTTGAGTATACATGTATCTCTGTTATTTATTATTTTTAACTCTGTTGGAAAAATTTCCAGAAAAGTTATCGCTGGGTCAAAAGGGATATTTATTTCCAGTCTTTTGAGAGACGTCCATACTGCTTTCCATTGTGGTTTTACCAGTTTACATTCCCATGGACCACCATGATATTTTTGCCTAAGAGCCCTCCAACGTTGGAATAAAACTTTTGAAGCTATTTCTCAAATAAATCTCTTCTCGTTCAGGTTGTGTCATGTGTTTTATCCTAGCAATAAAAGCTCCTGCTACAGCCCTGTACATGGGAAAGCCACGTGCCAGAGGGCCTTTGTATCAGCTTTGTTGCCTTGTATGTTGCCTCTCAGAGACTCAGAGTAGAGTCAGGTTGGCAGTGTATTTGGCGGGAGTGTACCCACTTTGGTACTTCCCTTATTTTTGTGGGTACATATTGTCACCTACATAGTTATTAAACTTTCTTTCAAGTTCTCCTTTATCTTATCAATGGCAGTTTTATCTTTTCTAAGATCAAAACAAGTTCATGTTCTTTCTGTGACAGAAAGGATTTATCTTATTTTCAATTTTAGTTTAATTAAAGCATTCTTTTTTCTTCTACACTTAAAAGCCAAGAAGAACAACAAGAAGCTTTCTTGCTTACAAGAAATAATTTTTTTTAAAAAACAAGAAGGTTTCTTTTTCTGCTTATCTTATCATTGTTATGATGAAATGAATAGTCTGTGGTGTTTCTTTTCATTGAGTATTGTACTAATCAGTATTAAAAATCGTTTAAGCCTCTGATATTTCATTACTATCATTCCATACACCATAATAATTACATAGTTTCTATAAAACATTATATTTTTGTACTCTTATTTTCCTCTTTTTAGATCACAGAGTTTTCTGGGAATATGAAAAATGTACACTTTTTATTACTGGATTATGTGCTCCTTAGTATTGCACACTTCCCAGATCCTAAGAGATATTAGGAAGAATTAGGAAGTGTTTTTGAAAGTCATGGTGAGTAAGGTAAATACATTAGGCCTATGACAAGATATAGTGCAGAACTGTAGTCAGAAAACTCTTTAAAATAATTATCTCAAATTAAACATTAGCACCTAATGCTGTTCCTGACTGGAGAGCCTAATCTATAAGCATAACCCGTGGAAAAATAACCACAATTCCACCTTCTCTGAAGCCTCCAGTCAGTGATATTTCAGAAAGAGCAGGGCTGGACATTCATAATTCCTTCTCTCAGTATTATTTGTCAGGTGTACTTTTGTTTTTGAGGGAAATCTTTGGATGTTGGAGAAAGTTGGTGAAGAGAGAACATTTTTTGGATTATTTCTTTGGAATTTTAAGGAAAATTTAGTCAAAAGAAAAGGGAATTTGCCTTCTAACGACACGTGGGATATTTTCTTTAGATTGGATGTTTTCAACTTCTCCAGATTTTCAGCATCACAAAATTGTGGTACTGTCCTTATTTTTGTAGTGTCATGTAAATATAAACACATGAATGTAAATTAATCTATTTTATATTCTATTTTACTTCCTGTGTGAAAAAATAATTACATTTCAAATAGATAAGAAAATGATGATTGCAATCAACTTGTCTTTCTTGCCAAAGCTTTCTGTTTTGCTTTATATACACACATTTTTTTTTTGGTGGGGGGGGGGGCAGGGTCTTGCTCAGTAGTTCAGGCTGGTTCCAAATTCACTATGGAGCTCTAACTGACCTCAAACTCAAGGTAGTCTTTCTGCCTCAGCCTCCTGTGTGCTGGGATTACAAGTGAAAGCCACTATGCTTGGGTTATGTGGTGCTGGGTATTGAACACAGGGCCTTGGACTTGCTAAAAAAGTGCTTTAACATCTGAGCTATTTTCCCCAGCCTTCACTATACATAGTTAATGGTAACAATATAGGAAAAAGTTAATGTTGTCCCATCAAAAAAAAAAAAAAGAAATAAAAAAAGAAAATAAAGGACAAGAAGATGGAGAAATAGCACCGAGGTTAAAGTATTTGCCTGGCAAGGCCAGGACCATAGGTTCATTCCCCAGCACTATAGAAACTGGGAGTGATGATACACACCTGTAAACCTAGCTCTAGGGAGGCTGAGGCAGGATAATTGCCATGAGTTTGGGCCTTGGCTGGAGGCTGGACTGTATAGTGAGACCCTGTCCAAAAAAAAAAAAAAAAAAGTTTCAATCTTTGATTACTGAAATTCTTCCTATTTCCTAAAATTTTGGAAGTAGATTTTTCCAGTCATGGGTGAAGAGACATAAAATGAACCTAATTTTCCTTTGAGCTGCATCGAAAATTCATATAATTAAAAGAAATAATTATTTCATTTTACCTTGGTTCATATCAGTAATCTGTCCTCAATTAGCCTCCCTATTTTATAACTAGCTTCTCTTGACTTATTTTTATTTCAAGCTCAACTTTTTTTTCTCTTCAGACATTTTCCTGAGTCCTATTTAGCTGCCTGAACTCGTGCTTATAAAAACTGGCATAATGAATAAAGTTCACACTTTTAAAGCAATTAATATGTTCCAAGCACTGTTTCAAGCAGTGCTTTATTAATTATATCCTTTCAAAAAATGATTACAATGATACATAAAGAAGACAGTTAATTGAGCAAGATTCCACAATTAGTAAGTAGTTTAATTGAAATACCAATCAAGGGAGTCTGGAGCCTACCTGTTTGTTAGCGCCTCCCACAGATCTCTTTCTCACATCAGGTGTAAACAGGGCGCACGAGCCAGTGTGCCGGAGAAGGAGGGGGAGGAGGAAGAGCGGGTAAGGAGACATTGCTCCCTCGTGCACGTAACTTTATTTCAAGTACTGCAATAGAAGAGATTAAACAAAACCTGTACTGTCTGACTATGTGTGTATATCGTCTGACAAGCAATTGAGTCAATATCAGAACAGGAGAATAGAGAGACAATACATTTTTTTCTAATTCACTTGTATAATATTTAACTGTATATATTTTTAAAAGCATAAAAATATTTCATGAATCATACACACCCTTTGAAATTACAAATTTCTAACTTTAGTCTCCAGAGCTGTTATCAAATATACGGCTACTAATTCAGTTTCTTATATTCAGACAATGACTAATAAAAATATAATATTAAAGCAAGTAATTTTTTACTGATACAGTCAATTAAATAACATATACTTACAGAAGAGTTATAGGCTGTAAAATAAATTTAATAGTTATTTTTCACACATAGGTAGGTTTCCCTTCTAAGTACGTTTATTATGGAAGCTGATATGACATAAATTTAATAAGATACATTTATCAAACATTTGTTGAATATTGCTATAGTAGCTTCAAAACAAAATACAATAAAATTTCCTGGCAACAAATTAGATAATTTCCTCTTCCATATTGGAAAGGGACATGAGATTATATAGAGAACATTGAAAGGAGTTTACTGATAATTGAACTAAAACTTTCTGAAAGTTTTAGGGTACTAATTCATACAAAACTATTTTTTTCAATTAGTTTGCATGATATAAAATGAGAAGGGCAACAATTTCATTTACAAAAGCATCAAAATAAATAAAATTCTTAGAAAGAAAGTCTAAAAGAAAGATGGATATTTATACACTGAAAATGATTGCACATTGTTGAACAAAATTAAAAGCAATCTAATACATACAAAAATATATTGTGAGTATAGACTGGAAAATTTAACGTTTTAAAAGTGCCCATCATGCCCAAACTAATCTGTAGATTCAACGAAATGCTTGTCAGAATAACATGTTACTCCTTCGTAGAAATCGAAAAGCCTACTGCACAATTTATCTAATATGAGGACTCAGAATAGCCATATGTCAAATGATGGCAGGTTTTGAGTGATTAGGAAAGTGAAAAATACTTAGGAAAGTTCATCTTCAAAGTAACGTTTTTAATGGCTTAAGCGTTTAGTTGTAGAAAAGCACATGATACAAAGTGTTGCACGAAGCAATAAGTAACATCTATGCAGCTGATTATTACCTCAGCCGTGACGTAGGGAAAGCATGAGATCAATCTTAGGGTTCATGACAGTGTCTGTATTGTTAAAGTGAAGTAACCATGTTATAATTAAAATTATTGTGTCATTTCAGTGATTCAAACCCAGAAGGCTTATTTTCTACTTATGTCTCTGTTACAGGTTAATTAATTTTTGTAGGCTATGTGCTGTTCCTCCAATATTTAGATATGTGGAAGGTGCTCTGCTTTGGATCCATCCTAGGACAAGAGAGGCAGTGTAGGCAGGTGATGGCTGGTCAGTGTATGCTCAGAAGTGGCCTTTGTTCTTTCCATCCACAAGCTGGTGGGCAACGCCAGCCACATGGTCACCCTCGAGGTCAGAGTGCTAATGGCACTGAGGGTGGAACAGGAATAAAAATCCACCCTTGCTCCAGCGCTAGAAACAACAAGCCCTGTGGTGAATTGTTATAGCACAGGTATTGCTTAGCATCATCTGTGCATGGTTATAACTGTGAGCAGGTTGGTTTGAAAATATCAGCACGCACTGAAAATTGCAGACATTGCACACTCTTATTGCCTATGTTGGTTGGCTATTACGAGGCAACTTTTATACTCCCAGGGTGAGAAGACTTATATTTTTCTCAGAGAAGCTGTCACAAAGCTGTGTTATTAGAAAGAGTGCTTAAAGTCATTTTTTTTTTCAGTAATAAAGTCCATTACAGTGACCTAATTGAAGAGCAAACTGTGGCAATAAAGACACACCTGTCAATAATAATTTTAGGTGTATAGCCAAAGTACTTTTAGAGGCTTGACCACTTGATTAAAAGGATGACTAAATGCACATGATCAAAGCAGGTAATACGAGATATTTAATAGAAAATAACAAAAGCTGAGAACTTTATAAGAAGGTATACAACAAAAGCCTACAAATTTATTTTTAAGTAGAGAGTTTTGTTTAGCAGGTTGATCAGAGTCATAGAAAGTGTTTTTACATGCTAACAATAATTAAATAATTGTGCATTTGAGTTTTCTGATTCATTATTAAAATGTAATAAATGTGTTAAAGAAGATCCTATATTTGTTTTATCAATTTCTCTCAACCATCAACTTTAAATTGAAAACTTCCAGATCTGCACTTCCATTTTTAATCTCATATACAAATTCTCTAATATTCCCAACGAAGGAAAACATTTTATTCAATTTTTCACACTTACATCTAATATTAAAGGGTTAATAATGACCCATTTGCACATTATTCTTTCTTCTTGTCTTTCCCCAGTAAGTTCATGTGTTCTTGCAGATTTTGACCACTTTCTCTATTCCTAATAGAACTTAGTCAGGCACTTCTAATTGTCTAGATTTTGTTCTATTTTCCTGACTTCATTTATTACTTTTCAGATAATCCATATTTCTTGTTGCATCTGGTGCCCCATCAGTAATTATCTAAAGAATTGAATGACATCTTGCCATCTCCTGCCACTTTCTGATTTTACCAGCTCATCCCTGATTTGAAGGAAGATCATCTAAAAGCAAATTGGTGGACGTTAAAAAGAAAGTGAATATTTAAAAAAATCTCCATAAGCTAGAGGATGGGTTTATAATGACACATAATGGCACAACTCTGAATATTTAGAAAAGGATATTTGTATTTTTACTCTTACCATTCTAAAAACTCAATATATGACTATTTTATTTTAAAATTTGAACATCTTTCCCACAGACTTGCAGGAGACTTAGATAATTGCAAAAAATCATTTATGATGTGATATACAATAGCAAATTTATTTTATGCTGCTGGAAAATGGATATTTTTTCCATTGTGGTGCTTAAGAGCCCCTTAATATTTAAGTGATAAAAGTTTGCTGGCCAGCGCAGTGAGCATTAATTTATACTTCAAGTTACAATTTTTTTTCTCTCTAGACAGATTATAAAAGGTCTCGAGGTTAAATTACTTTCACATTTTACAGCGAATTTCAAGCTGCACTATCTTCTTGACATTTCTGCTCTGAAATGCAACCCTAATTTGATATTTGTTCTATACCCTTCTCTATCTAATTTAAAAAGAACTTTGGATTGATCTTAATTATATTTTCGTTACTTTTGAGTTACATCCCTATACTCAGAACTTTTGGACTCTGAAAAGAAAGTCTCTTAAGTTAAAAAAAGATATTTTCAATTTAGAGATTTTTATTAGAAATACAATAATGCTGTCAACTTTCAAATATATAACATTAGTCATTTGCGACTTACGTCAGTAAGAAAGGTTGGAAAGGTTGGAGCCTGTTTTAGTTAGGTGCATGATAAATGTTCTTTCACATGCCCGTAACTCGAAAATGGCTAAAGCAATTTAGTTCAAAGAAGTTCACCTTTGTCTAAGTTAGAGCTTTAAAGCCTCATCCAAAACAGAATCATATCAGAGAAAATCCACATCTAGAGAAAAGAAAATTTTGCAAAATTCCTGTTTTGAAAATGCACACAACTGTTACCAACATTTTACCAATTATTGCCAACATTTCATTTTTCTTAATATCCATCTTAATAGAAGCCAGATGTTAGCTTTTAAATTTTTAGCATCCACAGTTATGATAAAATTATATTTTATCTTATTAACGAAAGCATTTAATTACTCTTACTCTAATTAACAATATTAGTTAAAAAGTAATAAATATATAAAACATATGGTCATTTATTAATAGAAGTAATTTGATGTTCAGCACTTCATATGATTACAAGATTGTCTGGGAATCTATAAATTAATTAATTTGCTCTTTTGGTGAATGTTAACTTAGTACTTCTCATGTGCTCAGCACTCCTAGCTCTTAAGCTTACTTAAATGAAACTGGCACAATTTTTGCCCTTGAGATATATCTTATGTTGAGACAGATATCTGCAGGCAAAAAAAAAGCAACATGGCAAAATTAGGTTTACTGCAACAATATTGATTGGTTCTTCCTGAAAAGAGTTGATAAGCATGGTCAGAAATATCTGATCTAGATCTTGAAGCAAAAATAGCAGGGTAGTAGAATAGAAAGAGAAAACCAAACAGAAGAAAAAAGTTTTGCAATGTCAAAGAGCACAGCATATGAAATAATAAGAAATTCAGTGTGTCTAAAATGCAATGTTATGTTAGTTTATGAAACATTGTCAGCTGAGCTTATAATGAATAAAATTGAATTATTTTTTTCTCAATCCTTCACCCATTCCTTTACTTTACCCTGCTCAAGTGGATTTATAATCTCTTAGATGATATCTGGATATATTTTTCTTTCCCTTTAATGTTAGCCATGGCCATATGACTTTGGTCAGTGGATAATTAATCACAAAGACTTGAAATGTACTTCTAAGGTTTAATTTCTTTCTTATGATCTTGTAATTGCCACATGACAAACTTTCTTCTGGAAGCCTCTGCCTCCTCCTTCTTCATATCTCCTGGAATGAGCAGGTCATGGAGCCCATGGATAGCTGGAAATCTGAGCCTGCTGCCAATCTCAACGCAGCACTAAAAAAGAAACAAAACAGGGTAGCTCCTCATGCCTGCTGATTGAGTACAGAACTACTTCAAGGTAGTCACCAAAATACATGGAGAAAATGTAGAGAAATTCGAGGATCTTTAGCTACATGTGTGCACACGTGTATGCGTGTGTGCGTTTGTGTGTGTGTGTGTGTGTGTGTGTGTGTGGTACTCAAGATTGAGCCCATGACCTTCACATTGAGCTACATACATCTCTAGCCCATTATTTTGGTTTTGATTTTAAGACAGAGTCTTAGCAAATTGCTATGTTGTCCAAACTGGGCTCCAACTTGTAATACTCCTGCTTCAGCCTCCCAAAATGCTAGGATTACAAATGTGTCCACAAGTCTGACTGCAGCCATATTTGACATGAACAACATCATGAATAAAATGTGAAATCTATCAACACCATAAACCAGCAATGTAAAGGAAATTTAGGCAAAAAAAAAAAAGCCTCTGAACAAGGTTGTGTATGAGGACACTCTGAAGAATTTTCTTCCATCTTAGGCGACTGCAAGGCTAGAGGAGAACTTCTGAAAGACTTGATATTGATAAACTCAATAAAATCAACCCTAAAGAATACAAAGCACATCAAAATATTGTAGTTGTTTTTTGTGATCTGGGATACATGAAAATAGTTAAATAAACATGCAGAGTTTATCTGCTAACACTTAAAAATGTCCTCATGGGAAAGAACTGGGTCTTGGTAACTTAACAGAGACGAGAGACCTGACAGGCCGGGCTGTTCCACTCAGGCTTATAAGCACATGGAATATGTATATTCTGTTTTTTTTTTTTTTTCGGTAGATGTCTACTGAAAATGTTCCTAAATGTGAAATACTCTAATGATCTCACAGGGTATAAATAAAGGAAATATATAAACCTGTATAAGGGTAATAAAACCAGAAAACAAAATTTAGAATAGTTCTGTAGGCTTCTGTAAAAATATATGATATATAAAAATAAGATAGCAAAGAATTTAAGATTTTTTGAAAATAAGGATGTATAACCCCAAATCCATTTCTGTAAAGAAAAAAATAATCAATTTATTGAAAATTGTTACTAACAATTTTTTAAAAATATATGAATTAAACATATTTAAATTATAATAATAAATTATATATTGTAATAATAAACAATAATATAATAATATAATAAATAATAAATTTATAATAATCCTAAATATTAGATGGGCTATAGAGGAGGAATGGATAAAGCTAGAAGATAGAGTATTTGAAAGTATAGAAATTTTAATAATGGAAAAAGAGGAGCGATAAAAATTACTAGCCTATTGGAATGAAATTTATAGATTTAGTAGCAAACAGCTGCAATTGTCCATAGTAAATGACTACAAAAATAAGGTTATTAGTTAATCATGGGCACACGCATCTGTAATTCCAGGACTTGGGAGGCTGAGGCAGGGATTGCTATGAGCATGAGGCTGGAGAGAGTTACATAAAGAGTTTAGCAGCAGCTTGGACCACAGACCAAAACAGTGTCTCAATCAATCAATAAATAAACAAACAAATAAATAAATATAGTTTACTAATGCTAAAGATATGTAAAGATGGAAAATTGAGATTTATCATTAATTCACTGAACCTGAAATTTGCATTTTTATTCAAATCATTTAAACAAAACAGTGAACGGGGAAGTTCGGGGTTTCAGGAGAGGAAGCATGAGGAGCAGCATTGGCAACATGGACACCTAGTGATAAGCAGGGCATTCGAGGAGTGTGCACTAGAGTGTTGGTCTCAGGGAGATGAACTTAAGTGTGAACTAGTTTATTCTCTGAAAACACATTGTTTAGGCTCTAAATGAATTTTAGAAGTAAATCTCACATAACGCAATGAAACTCATTGCACTGCAGAGAAAATTTAGAACTGCAAAGAATAAGGAAAGTATTTTTTCATATGATTACACTTTATTACAAGTGAGGAAAGAAGTATGAGAATGTCAAAGGAGTCATGTGGTAAGGAGGGCAGAGAACACAGGGCGGGGAAATGCAAACACACAAGGAGATCACTTAACTGGCAGTGGGAGATCAGGTGGAATGGAGGGCTTTGTTGAAACACAATGTTTATATCATAACAGTGCAGGGAATTTCAATTATTAACACTCTAACGGGAAAGTTAGATATCAGTGAGGGGTTGATTCAAAATAGAATATTCTAAATTACAAAAGGAAAAAGTAAACCACTTCACAAAGGGAAATTATTATTTTAAAAAATGAGCGAGACCAAAACAGAGATGAGAGATAATCAAAGAGAGGAAACAAGAAAAACAAAAAGAATAAAAATACTAAATTAAAAAGGCTGAAAAGCAAGTCTTTATAATATAAGCCAATATATAAGCCAAAATGTAAATGAATTTTTTCCCATTAAAAGAAATGAAACATAGACTGTTCCAAAGAGCAATATAATAAAGAACTGTGAATCTTTGCAACAACATGAAGATAAATGAAGTTTCTCATTGAAAGGGAGAAAAAAATTAAGTATTAGATGTTGATGAGATTCTTCTCTGAAATGAAAGGAATTCTAAGACCAAAGTTGAAAGGGAATTTGGGGTGGGGGTGGCGAGAGGGGGAGGAATACCAAAGTCCTGGCCACGTTTGCCAAACCTAATGAATTTCAGCTCTTCGTGGAGTTTTTTTCTTAATCTTAGGTACAAATAGCAAGGCTTAAAATTTTTGAAGATGGAGAGTTAGAAGCCATTGTAAATCTTACATTGTGCACGTATGCATATCAATAAAATGGGAAAAAAAGAAGGGCTATTTCCTAAAAGTTTAAAATCCCAACAAAAAGTGAATTGTAATTAGATGATTTGTTAGGAAAACCTCAGAGCATCACATCAACATGTCCTGTAAAGTCTGATATTGAAATTTAGCACCTAAATTTATTAAAATGTACACAATAAAAATATCTTCCAGATTTGGTTTAAACAATTCATTCAATAATAACAAAAGTATATTTTAAAAACCAGTGACTCTCAACCTCAGCAGCACTTTAATATGTACTAGGTAGCTATTTGAAAGTACCAGGACCGAGGTCCCATAACCAGAAAATTTTGAAGGATAATGTCTTTTTAAAGCTTCTCAATAGTACAATTGATTTAAAAACAATATCTCCATAATAAAATACTAAAACTAACTTGATTAGAATTCAGGCAGAACACTTTTTAGCTATTGTCAATGGTACATGAGAAAAAGAAACAGTGAACTATGTGAAGATCTATTAAAGTCATCAGATGAAAATATACAAATACACGTTATTTCCAATGCTTGCTACCTAGAATGATGCCTTGAACGGTAGTGGAAATAAGTGAAATTAATCATTCTGAATACCAGGTCATTGTATATGCACTCATTCACTCCAAAATATGTACTTGTCATAAATTTTAATTTGTGCTATGTAGAAAGGATGTGTGGGAATTCTAAAAATGACTTGAGAACTCTGTATGAATCCCAGATCTACCAGAGGCTGGCCATGAGAATTGCAAATGTGAACCAGGTCTGTAAGGGCTGGAATGTAGGAAGACCACCTGAGAAAAACAAACCCAAGAACCAAAACAAAGGATTAGCATAGTCTAAAGGTTTAATCCTCAAGACCAAGAAAAAAAAATAAACAAGAAAATAAATTGGTCAGAAGAAATGAAAAAAAAATGCCAAAGGAGAAGGAAAACAGCAAACCTATGTCCAGTGCCATGGCCAGGGAGAAACAGAGCCAAAAAGTCAGCACACAGCACAAGTAGAACTGCTTTCTTGGATTGAATTACAAATGTACAAATTGGAGCATCAAGAGACTCGATGCAGATTAGTCAGCAAGAAATTTGAGCAATGATTGTGTTTTTGTTTTGTTTGTTTTTTTCCCCTAATTTATGTACGTGTGTTTGTGTTTTATATTTACACACAGCAGTGCATATGTTTATATGTGTGACCAAGCTCAATGTATTGTTCTGAAGTAATATGTAGTTAGAAACTGATGAAATTTAGAGATAAGATTCTTAAATTGTCTCCTTCTTCTGGAAAAGAAAAGATCTGTCGTTAGCAGTCGAATTCAACTGTCTTTAATCAAACTCTAAACTTGAGGATGTATTGATGGATAAATAATAGGACAGGGAATTATTTTGTATAATATACGAAGCAGATAATTTAGTTCTATAGCACTAAAAATGTAAATACTGCAAAATTACGCAATTATAGTCTTCTATTTTTCTGAAGCATCAGCCTTCATTTACACAGAGCTTTAATATTTATTCAGCTATGTGTACATATCTATCTAACTCATAAAGATATTTTTATCTTTTAACTCTGGGAAGGACTTCAATGAGGCTCAGAGACTCGATGCTTTCCCTATTCTTACAAAAACCGCAATTGGAAATAGAATGTGATCTCATGTCTGTAGACTGGATCTCTTCCTGGTAACCTAATTGCTCTATCTTCTAGGCTCAAAAATTAATTATAATCACAAGATTAAGAACAATATAGTTATTTGGAATTTGAAATATGTATATTCCTTTAATTATTGTCATGTCAGCTTAATAGTTTAAACTGTATTTGGTATATTGAAAAATATAAAAGCAAGTAGAGGAATGCTTAAGCAGTAATGAGAGTTTTGTGCTTTCACTAATTTTGGAAGAGTCCTCTAGGTCTTCAGCTAGAAACTGATTAATATAGCTTCAAATTCTACCTGTCTGGCTTCTCAGGCTTCCTCGCCAAAAAAAAAAAAGAAATCATAATACATTTTTGGAGGACAGTGTGAAGGGCTTTTAGGAGGAGACATGATGGGAATACTTCACAACATCGTGTTGTACATGGTTAACACATATAATTTTACCCATCGAGTTAAATAAATAAATACATATAATAGCTACAGTATCATATGAAATTAAGTTTTGAGCCATATAGGGCAAGTAGTTTAATTAACATTTCAATATAATATAGACAAAATAACAGCTGACTTTTTAAATCTAACAATAAACTCAATACACTAACAAAAGTTTCCTGAAGAATACTGCACACACGACATGCAGGTAAATGAATATTTTGTTTTGTAATACTTTATTTAAAAGTGAAAACATATAATTTAAAATTAAATATCTACTGAAGAATAATTTTATTTGTTATTCTTATCCTTTACTATAGTAACTTGGTGAATTTTAATGTTTAGTGAGGATAAAAGTCACCTGACTGATGAACACTTCTAGAGACTCGAAGTTCATGATCTTAGGCTTTAAAACCTCACTACCTCCAGAGCTTCCCATAATTCGTGGACTACGATGTCTAAGTCCCATGTTAGCAACAAAGCTGGAAGACATCAAGAGGTCCCATGAAGGTGTCTTTGAGACTCTAGAAGACATAAGTGGCCAAAAAGTGATTATAAACAACATGAACCCATGTAATAAGCAAAGAAGCAAGATTTGCAATTAAATTTCACATTGGATTACCATCATTTTAAAATTTATTCCAAAAATATACAAATACATACTCTAATCATGAATAAATGAGTATTTTCCAGTTTTGTTATGTTTTTCTTTTTAGTTTTAATGACAGATAATTTCCCCAAATATAATCTTCAGGCTAAGTTTCAATTACAACATAGGAGAGGGCAATACTGAATAGTAAGATTATAATCTTGTTAGAAATACTGGGATGGCTTATTGATTTATTCATCTTGGCCTTTAGAATTATAATAATACATGTAAAATTCATGTAGACCGTAGCATTCCCCCCTTTCCCATATAAATTAGTTTTGTACTGTCGAAGTCATCTCATTACTGGCTTTTAGTTGTAATCAGTTGCTAGAGAATTTAGATTTCTCTTAACGTTTCTTGTGAGCCAAGCCAATTTATTTTGCAGGATAAAAAAAAAATGACAGAACTGTTTCTGTAATGGTCACTTGAAATAGGAAACACACTTCTGTCTTTCTAATTACACTTGCTTCTGTTGAGTTTTCTTAAGCTGTTCTTATCAGTTCTCCCGGACACTTGTATAATTGGGTGACGAAAGTGAAAATATGACAGTCTGGGTTTGAAAGTGCAGCTGGCCTCTGCAGACATTGGTTGTCCTATTATAAAATATAACTGAAATCAGAGCTGCTGATATTGCTTAAGGAATCCAAAGGTATTTAATGCATTTGAAACTTCAAAATACCACATGAAAAGGTTTTAAAATGTTAATCATATGTAATAAGATATTTAATAAATATTTATTACATGTAGAATTTAAAAGGACTACTATAAAATATTATAGAAAAGTGTTGTTTTCAGTAAAAACAGACAACACTTTGGAAATAGTCTTATATACTGTACTGACTCAAAACACGAAGGAAGCAAATAAAGAATAACATTCTTTTTTGTTAAATGTTAACAAACACACACACACACACAAGCACACACGCACACATGCACGCACCCAAAGCTACTTCTAAGCAAGTATATTGCTATAGTGTTCCAGTCTAGCTGACTGCTATGAGGAAAGGCTGTGGCTGGCATTTTGACAGTGACAGATTGTCCTGGGGTGTGCTTTGTGTGCAGTAGAAGCTGTGGTGGGCTGTCAGTTCCCTTGGTTCCACTACTCTTGTCCTCTAATGTGGTGATAGTCTAGGATTTGACACTTCACATGAACATTTTTTTTATTATTTCAAAGAAAGCAAAATGAAAAATCAATGTATCTACCTGCCTATCTATAACATTTTAATATCAACTGAATCATCAACTCATAGTTGAATGCCTGAGACTCCATGTGTGTATGAACTGACCAGATAATCTAGATTTAGAAATAGATTTCTGAATATAGATTTAGAAAAGTAATTTGTATTAATAAGTAGAAATGAGGAGAGTTACTCTGTTTGGTGTCACATGTCGGTGTCCGATGTTGGAAAAGATCCTTTTGCAACGTCAAAGGAATTTTCTCACTTTTTGGTTACCTTCCATGACATGCCCATTCCAACTACTTTTTTGTTTATTTCATGTAAGAATAGAGAGAATACTTCAAAGATAGCAGCAAGAGGTTGGAGTGGTTGGATCAGGAGATACAGAAAGATTTGGGGAAAGAAATGAACACAACCACAGGTGGAAACTCATGCATGTTCTTTTTACTAAAGCTTGATATCACCAAGGGAATGATGATACAGGCTGAAATTGTCCTAACTCTATTTCTTTGATTATGCTTTGTTATAATAAATTTCACCATTATAATTTTTTATTTCTATTTGCATGGAGTAGCTGAAGACACTGTTGACAGTATTACGTGAAATGACTGTAAAATGCTACCAGTTTTATATGATAACTTATAAGCGCTTCACCGAATCGAATGTTTCCATTCTGAACTTGTATTTAAAATTTTTTCCATCGCATTCTAATGTGAGTGGTTATTTAAAGTAGATTCAAGGAGTAACAGGCAATGAGAATGCCCTTCACAGAATAAACAAAAAGGAAAACAATCACTTTTCCTGTTTTACTTCCTTAGTGTGCTTTCATTTCTAAAATAAACACAGGCATTCTGTTTTGGATTTCTTTTATATTTTTATGCCATGAAATAAATATTATCTGTGACTTCAATTTCCTTAAAATGTGATTTCTGTCAGCCAGAATAAGTCTCACTCAAGCATGACAGTGACAGTGCAAAGCGCAGGAGCTGCCGGGTAATTCTCCCCAGATGCACATGGCGTGCCGTGGCCCTCCCCGGTGCACTTTATGTCTATTTTCACATGGCCTGTGGCAATCAAGCTTTATTTTTTCCCTTTCCACTCGTAATATTTAAAACATCAAAAAATTCTTAGTCAACATTATAATAAAATATCCCTATAGATTTTGCACAAGAAAATGCAAGGTTACCATTTATGAAATCCTGTCAGTTATAAGTATCATAAATGTATTTAGCAGATGTAACTACATACCTAAGGAAAGCCCATTTCACTCTATAGCTTCTTAAGATTGCTGTGATTTGTGGTTCTATGTTATTTAGAAAATGAATCAAAGCAGCCTCTGTAGGAGTGAATGAGCCTTCAGGTCTGGGCTTTCCATGACCAATCCAGTACCACCCATTTAAGTTCCATGGTAACCATGGTTTAAGCACAAAGCAGTGTTGTTGTTGAGCAATCTCGTTTTGATTAAATTGTGACCCGTTTATTTTATTCCATATCACATTAAATAGACACTTTAAAAATCTAAGAACACCTGTCTATTCTAGCCCGGGGTGCAATTTTATATTTTAAATGTGTATTCAGTGGCCATGCAGAATCTCTTTTAAGAACTTTACGTGTGGGTGTTTGTAGGTGGCATATTTCCATATTACTTTGATGAAGGATAATTTACGGAGTAAGAAAAAGTAGGCCAATCATTGTAGCCGTACCTGGACTCATAGTGGCAAACACAAGAGAAAAGTGCCCTGAAGCAATCGCTCTCCAAGAAAACATACTGCATTTTGTCTCCAAGTAGCGTTAACTTATACACTGGCTTCTGTGTAATTCTTCTCAGACCTTAATACTTGAAGCCACATAAACATTTTGCCGATACCATGATACTTTATTTCTTACTTTTTAATATTTTACAATATCTTAGTGTTACATTCATTTTATATATTTCTAATGTTATAGTTTATATTGTGCATATTTTATTATCTTGTTGACTTAATATTGTTTGTAATCATAGTGTTTTAGTCTCATATTTCAGACTATTGCTCTTTCTATAAAAGAATATGAAAATAGCTTTTAAATAAAATATTGTTAATTAATAAATCAAATGTAAAAATTGTTTGATCATTGACACCATAGAAGTGGAATTAGGCTCATTTGCAGAGATAAATAATTCACAAAATCTTATTTGTTCCTTTGCAATCCATTTGTATTTGTGTTTGTGCTTTTCATGTGAAAAACTGAGGGATATTGACATCGATTATGTACCACATGCTATTGTTGTACTAAAGATGTGGAGCATATTCAACTGAAATTAACAGTATGAAATGTATTTAAAATGTTGTATTGTACCTTAAATGCAAAGCTCATACATGAAGATGCAAAAAATTATATTGATATACTGTCTTCATCTGTGGGCCTTTTCCACATGAAATTTTACTATTCCCACAGAGTATTTTGATAATGAAATACTTATTCCAATGCAAATATTTTGTTTGTATGTACACCTTTTCATCAAAAACATGTCTAAACATTTGTTTCTCACTTAAAAATAAGCTCCAGAAATTTTGTGGTAGCAGTAAGAAAATAGGACTACATTGAAATTCTTTCTGATGTTAATTGCTAAATAACATATTGAAATGAGAGTCATCTGGTGGAGCATAAAAATAGTAAATTGTAAAAATAGTTTTAAGCTCAATATTGATTTTTGATAGAAACTAAAACTATCATAATGCATTATTTTTAGCTTAGAAAAATTTAAAAATTCTCTTCAGCATTAATGTCATTATTTTCTAGTTTTTAAATTTATCTTGATTTTTTTTCAGTATGTAATTGTGAAATATTACAAATGTGTCTCAGCAGAAAAATAGCAAACTCTTTTATTGAATTATAGAAACTAACATATGTGCTTTACTTTTCCAAAGTTTAGCTTGAAGTAATAAAAAATGTGTAGGCAGTTCTATTTCAAAACACTAATAAATTAATATGTAGAATAAAACCTAATTCACTTGGCCTTCAAACAATGTTATATTATCCAGCACAGTTATAATAATATTTATTGTTCATGAGAATGACCCAAGATATTATAGCATTCTAATTGACTTCGATGTCAATCTTGGTCAATTAAATTAAACTTTATTGCAACTTTACTGCAAGACACCAAGAGAGATTGAAGGAGTGTATTAGATTGATGGAACAAAGCAAGAAGTCAAATATTACCTTGAGAAGAAGGAAAGCCAGGCCAGAATGCACATTTGATTTGCAAGTCAAGGGTTCCTAGCTGTCATTCACTTACATCCTACCGGGAGCTCGCTGGGCCGCCTCCCTGGCTCCAGGCACATTATTCCTATCACAAGGTAGCAAGAATAAATGATTTCTAAAACTCCTGACACGGGTAAAAGTTTATGATGTATGCCAGCATTTCTCCATTTTCTTCAAGAGATTCTCAGAGAGTTAAACGTATTAACTATTCTTTTTCAATAAAGAGAACTAAAGATGAAATATTAGTTTACCATAAGACTCCACAACATTTTTTCAAATTATCACCAAAGGCCAGTTACTATATATAGTTTTAAATACAAAGATTATAATTGATCATTTATTTTTCTCCATTTTATTAATATGTATAAATGCAAAATTTAAGGTTTACAATGAAGTTTATTATTTTGTGCACCTGCTTATCTTGTCAAGGTGACGAGGACTTTCCCACTCTCCTTTTGTCCCTCCTCTTACCCTCCTATCCCTCCCTCCCACCCTACCCTCCCCTGGTTCACTTTGTTTTTCATTTTAAGTTCCATAAGAGTTGTGATCTGGATCTCTCATATCAGAGAGACCATTCGATGTTTCACCTGCTTCTGACTCACTTCACTAAGCATGATGTTGATGATAATAGAAAGAAATGATTATCTTGCAATTATATTATGGCACGATAAAACATAGAGGGACATCATTGTGAGAAAAAGAGGAGATAAAATTTTGCATTTTTAAGTTTCAATGATTTTCTAAACTTGGGAAATGTTCCTTTTATGCTTGTTTAAGACATCCTTGTTTTAAGAAAAAATTCAAGTGGACCTGTAGGATTTTTTTCTGAAACCTTTGTGGTTATTAGCGCTTATGTTTTGAATATTTATTATATAAAGTTAATAAGGTCCTTCTTTATTACTAAAAAGTGTACTGATTTATTTGAAATAACAGTACAGCTGAATGAATTGTGACCTAGGAAGTAATCATAAGTAGATAAAAGTAATATTTTAAGTAGGTTGCCCATTTATAATTGTTCCTTTTTGTTGCTAATTGGAAGTCAGTTTATTTTTAAAAATTACAGATTCCTAACTTCTTTTGGAGCATAGTTATCTTTTAAAAATGACTAATCTATAAATTGGTTCATAATTTCAAAATGAATTTACCATTGCAGATCTACAACTCTAGAAGAATATTATGGTGGCCATGAAAGTGAAAAAAAAAATATATATATATATATAGCTACAGAGTGAGACCCTGTCTCAAAAAAAATACATATGACAAACTCTTTCATGATTAAAGTGAATTAAACTTAATTTTAAATAATCTCTTATTTTAACAACATCAAGTAAGTCACTTATTTTTTATGGTCTTCTATAATATCAGATTTTAACATTTTCTTTTGTAAAACATCTAAACAGTATTTAAAATATAAGCACAGACTTTAAACTTATTTAATAGTATACATAGATGATAAATACATACAAAGTAAATAGAGAGATAGACAATTAGATAAATAAATGGATAGATAGATAGTACTTGCTTTGGTAATTGCCTTGCTATAACTCAAAAGGAAAAAATAAACCTCTTGGTCAGTATCTTAGTTACTTTTTTATGGCTGGGACAAGAAG
Organism: Ctenodactylus gundi; assembly: GCA_004027205.1. Classification (NCBI taxonomy): domain Eukaryota; kingdom Metazoa; phylum Chordata; class Mammalia; order Rodentia; family Ctenodactylidae; genus Ctenodactylus; species Ctenodactylus gundi. The sequence goes on from PVKB01001314.1 coordinate 422,641, forward strand.
GGCAGAAAGACATATTTTAGCTCACAGTTTCGTACATGGGTGTCCAGCATGGTGGGATCACATGCCGGACACATTGCTCACAGCATGGCAGACGCCAACGGATGGAGGAGGGTGGAGCTATCTTTCCAAGTCAAGCTCCAAGGATTTACACCTTCCGGCCAGGCCCCATCTCCCAACAGCACAGGGTAGCTGTGCGTAATCCCCAACATTTGAGTACGTGAGGCTTTTGGGCGACACCCCATACCCAAACCATATCAGATAGTGTGTGTCAATCCTCGTCATGTCTCTGTGTTTTTAATTCCTGTAAGCAGAAGCAACTGTCATCCAGGCTTCCAACACTATAAACTATTTCTCTCCCATCTGTGCTTCATATTAATGAAAATACAATGGATTTCACTATTTCTCGAGATTCATTCATATTTAGTGGTATATATTCTTATTGTATCCAACATTCTGTTCCTCAATTGCGATTTACAAAACAGCTATAGAGAGGGGCTAGTGCATCAGGGAGGAGAGCATCGTCGTCAACTGCTATTTTTATTTTTATTTTTTATTTGAGTTTATTATAAATATGGTGATACCAGTAACCTCTAGTAAGGCTTTTGGTGTATATGGATCAGTCTTTAAAAGGCTGCACACGTGATATAAGATTTGATTCTGTTTACTTATGCAGAAACTTTCAAAGAATTTTTCTGAGATGATTGAACTAATTTTTACTCCATGAACAATGTAAGAGAATTCCAATTCTTTGCATCATTGCTCACACCTGACATTTTATGGTTCTATATTCTTGTCAGCCACTTCTGGTAAGTAAGTGGTGACGTCTAGTTATGCTTTAAACTTATCTTCCTGAGAAGAAAATCAAATGAACTTTCGTGAGTATTGGATGTCTATATATCCTCCTTGTTAAAGTGATTTTTTTCAATATTACTGTTGCTCATTTATAGCTAATATATAGATTTATTTTATCTATTTTGGAAATAAGCCAGTAATTTTTTCTGTGGATTACAGACAGGTTAATCAATATTTTGAAATGCAAAAATTGTATAATATAACTCCTTGAGAAAAATGTATATAAGAATATAACATTTGTCTATTTGTAACATGAGTACTAGTCCTCATACTAAATTTAAGCCATCAAAATACAATATTAGCCAAATGCAGTTGATGTCCTCAGCAAAATCTTTATCTTCTAAAAACCAACTGCCCTGGGTGATTAAAAGTAAGAAAAATAATTTTGAAAGAAAGGCACAGTGTAGATTACATCGTTAGGTAGAGCTGAGAAAAGGTGTCAAGATGTGGACAAAATTGAAAAACATAAATCACATAGTAATTCTGTTTGTCTAGATGTAAGCACCAAAAGCAAATTGTATTGGACCCTCACCAAGTCTCTGATATTGTAGACAAATTTCTATGTTATAACATGATATGTGCAAAATATTCTTTTAAATATCAACTCTGCTGTGTAGTCATCTAGGTATGTTGTGGTCTTGAACAGAAAATTGAATTCTGAAGCCAATCCCAAGTTTGTACCTTAGGCATTGGAACTCTTGCAAATGAATTACTTTATACTTATCAATATTTTAGTTTCTATATGCATATTCAATGGCTGCTTCAATATAATGAAAGGTTACAATGAAGCAAATAAAAACTTTCTAATAAAAAAGAGAGGCTGTGTGAGGGTTAAATCAGTAGTTTCCAGTGCTGCACATGAAGAGCAGTCCTGAGCAGAGGTGCTCCGTTTTCAACTATTTTCATGCCTGCTGAAAGGATGTAGGTAAACAAATAAAAGTAGAACAATATTAACAGTTGTTTCTTGGGGCTAGTCATTTGTCTCCTTGCTTGAATTTTCAACATGAGTATTTATTACTTTTGTTATTAAACATGACAGGTTAGAACGAGTAAGAGTATTGTCATTGTCTGTTTCCTTGTCAAATAACCTGTAAATACTCAATAAAGGACAAGTCCTTGTAAAGGGGGAATCAGAACATCTATGTTTTTATTAGAGCTTACCAATTTAAAAAAATGCCGTGAGTATCAGATAGATGTCCTAGGAATATTGCAAGTTTCAAGAAATATAGGTTTTTAAAAATAAAATATAGATTGTGCAGACTTGTAATAAGTGATATAATATTCATATGACCGTTCATGTTATTGAATTATCAAGAAGCAATTATCAGTTTAGCAAAACTGAAGAACATTTCATTTTGTGTTATAAGAGGCCTAGAGCAATAGCTGTTTTATATATGTCTATAAAATACAAGCAGTTCTATCCATGTGTATTTTGAGGATGCACACTTTGCTTACTCTTTCAAATCAACATGCATCATTTTTTATTTAAATTGGTTTTTGAATAGATTAATTGTGATTTACACCAAGGATAAAAATACATTTTTTAGTTTTTACTTTTGTAGTTGATATTGTTCTTTTCTGTGTGTTCAATTAGAGTGTTTTTTTCCTTAACCAAATTTTGGTCTTAATATTGTTTAGGTTATTCATACTGTATTATACTTTAATGCTTATTGATGTGACTTTGGTAATAATTTTGCATAGTCTAGTTCAAAGATGTGCTTGATTTAGAATGGCTAAAATACATGGACTGTCTCTGCCTATGAATGAACATATTAATACACAACAATTATACCAGAAAAAGTGCTCTAAAATTGCAGCCTTGACTGAGAGCTGGGAGAATGGTCATTTTCACACTTGTTTACCAGATGAATTGTTGCTCTGTTATTTTTTCATAGTAACTGTTTAATAAAACTTTTCACATATTTTCAAATAATTACTGTGAAACTAGGCCAGAGTAAGAACTTTTTCATATATCCTCTCATGTCACACTCACAACCACCTTGTGCTATAGGAAAATGCCACCATTTTACCAACAAAATCTTTTAGCTGATACAAGTTCCTCAACACTGAGTGATGCAGAGGGCATGCTCGTGTTAGCTGAATTTTTGAAAATGATCAACCACATTGGGATTTATTCTAAAATATTTTAAAGTTGTCACATCTGAATTCCAAGATGCTTTTATAGTACAATTGTGATATCCACATAGAAATCTAGTATTTTTATTTGTTTACTTTTTGACTTTTGTCTTTTCTTTTTTGTTTCAGATTTTCTTCAGCTACTTGTAGTTTATTTAATTTCATAACGCCTGTGCAGTGATGTGTCAGGATGATAACACTGAAACAAAAAGCACCTTTGTAATGTGTAAAACTATAGAGAAGTTTGCTTACAGCAGCAAAAAATTCTCACTTTCAAGTAAATTATCTGTATACATTATGACCATATGCATTCTATGAAGCAAGCTGAATTCTATAATGCTTGCTTATATAATTACTCACAAGACATTCTTTAAGTTAGGATCTTTTCTTGTATTTCTTATAAAACTCCACAGCTTTCCAAATACTTGCTAACAATTCAATGAAACACTACTGAAAATTTTAAACAAATAGATATTCAATTTTCTACACTTTTAAATGTTTAATGGCTTAAAATCTGTGATTCATGCACATTTTCAGCTTTCAAATCATAAGCATGCTTCATATATTTGCAAAATATAGTTTCTCTAAATTATTTTCTGCAACTTTTAAAACCTTACATCCAACTGTTAAGTCGTATCTTTGGTGGTACACACTGCACAACTCTCTCTGCTCCTCCTTCCCAGACCCTTAAGCATATAAAAGTTTCTTCATAGCTTTCTGGTATAGCTTCACTCAATGTGAAATTTCTGAGAAGACTTTTGCCTGTTGGGCTCGAACATCTGTATTCCATCTTTTGTGTTTCCACCCATTCCAGATATAAATAAAATATTTTACTCATTGTGTATGAACTTCCCCTAAATTTTGAAGGCAATCGCCAATGAATTATTGTCAATTTTAATCATTTTTATGGGCAGCTATTAGATGATCCTTACTTGGGATAAATCAGGCTTTCAAAGATTAGCTGTTGATCAAAAATTTAATCTATAGGTGACATATTTACTTAATTTATTATGGCAGTGTTAGCAAAGATGGCTGTTAATAATATGGCTATTATTCCTTTATATTTGTATTAAGATTATTAATTTAGAAGTTATATATGTGTATCACTTTGTATATGTATATATGTATAAATATAAATAGATAGATGGATAGATAGATGTATACACTACTGCTGACACGAATAAACAAAATGTAGGAACCATAAATATATAAAATTAAAGGAGCTGATCTCTTTCAACAATATGATGATTAGATTCCCCAAACCCTATGTCTTTATTATTTTATAGAATTTTGAATTCATGTGTATATATGAATTTTTATAAATAAAAAAGAATATGATGAGTTTGCACTTTTATATTAAATTATACAGTGAAAATGGATTCAGTTGTGAAAGAATAGACTATAAAATGGCATTATTATTTTATTTTTCTTGTCTTATGGTTAATTATGAGACATAAAAGTAATATATAGTTATATTAAAATCTTTAAATTTGCAAGTTAATTGATATACTTATTTTCAAGAATATAGTAATACAAGACATGGAGAATAAAAAGGAAAGCACAATCATAAGATAAAATGGTACTATTTATCCATTTTAATTTATTTTATTTTACTATTTTGTTTTATTTTCATTAAAATAAGGTCTTGCTCCACAGTCTGGATGGCTCCTGAACTAGCCATGCCATATAAGCTGGTCTCAAACTCACAGGAATATTCTGCCTTAGCGTCCTGATTTCTGAGGTCAAAGGCATGTAACATACCACGCCCACTTTATGTAATGGAAATCGAATACAGTGTTTTGCATTTGCTAAGCAAGTGTTCTAAAAGTCTTGCTATTATCCCAACCTCTGTCCTTTTGAGGAAACTGACATAGCTTGTAATCTTAGCTACTCTAGTGATTGAGGCAGAAGGATTGATGAAAAGCTTGAAGTCATTCTTGTCAACTTAGCTAGGTCCTACTTCAGAAAACAAATCAAACCAACAAAAACTATTACAATATTGCCTTCTAATTTCCATGATCTCATATATCAATGAGTGTGTGATTGAAGCCAATTTTATTTAAAATTCTCCATATAATGACACATATAGATTTTATTGTATTGTGTGTGTGTGTGTGTGTGTGTGTGTGTGTGTGTGTGTGTGTGTGTGTGTGTGTTGGGGGCAGTAAAGTGCATGAGAGGATAGAATGAAATGTGTCTGACTAATAAATATGTCATCTAATAATGGCATAAGCTCATGGAAGCTTTGTCAGCTCAAGGTTATAGCATAAATTAATGGTTTACAGAATTGTTGATAGCATCCTTCTCTTTCTCTTTTGTCCTTAACACTAGTACTTCATTTCCTGGTCACCATTCCTCTACGTAAAGGTCTGAACATGCCTTTTTTTCTATCCGTGTGATTCAGTTACTCCTTCCTACACAATATTACAACATCTCATTAGTCTCTTAGAAAATCATCTGTATCATCAATTACCAGGAGGAAGGCATATATGATAGCTTTGGGGAAAAAAATCTAAGTCACTGAGAGCTATGCAAAACTTTGCCAGTAATGAATTATGCCCACAGCAGAAGGACCATCTATCACTCTACAGGATAAGTAAGGATGTCTGAAAGTTCACTTGACTTGCTTCATATTACTGAATTAATTTTACTCATCAAAACTCATGTTGTCTTATAATATTCTGAAACAAATAATACAGTGAAACACTTGTACTTTCTATGGAATAAATATTTACATTAGAAACAAACAAGCATAACCCCCAAAATATGTGTGAGTTGATATAGAAGAACACTCAAATTGAGGACATCTAGAAATGCGATGTGATTTTGCACCTTACAGTGATATTGAAGGAACACCTTTTTGAAAAATGGAAAGTGCTACCCATTTAATTACAAGTAGTTTTTTATATTATACTCTAACTCTACTTATCTGTCTGTCTGTCTATATGTCTATTTATTTACTTATTTTTGCTTTTTTTGGAGACTAGGTCTCACTTGGTAGTCCAGGCTGGTCCTGAACTCACTATGTAGCCACAGCTAGACTTGGACTCACAGCAATCCTCTTGCTTCAGCCTGCCGAGTACTGAGATTACAGGTGTGCAGCACCATGTCTGGCTTACGTGATGCTGGGAGATCAGACCCATGGCCTTGGGCTTGTCAGGCAAACATTTTACTGCTGTGCTCTTCCTCCAGCCGCTGTTTTATTAAAAGTAGGCCAGACTTAGTGTTGAGATGTTGATAAAAAGAAAATAGTTGTCAAAAAAATCTTAAACTATAGATTTTTCTTTAATGCTTTTAATATTTCTCTTGCCCTGTTTTATTTTATTTTTATATAGAAGATAATTTTATTTTGATAATAAAAATAAAAGGACAAAATCTTCTGCTAATACTTCAGAGGGTGCCCACCACTAATATTTCAACACAATTATACATATAAAATATTAAAATACGTGATAAATTGTTCCCCTAAACAGAACAAAGGATGCTTGTTATCACCATTAGGGTACAGTGGAAAAAAATCAAGGTCAATGCGTTATTAGAAAAATGTAATATGTCACTCATTATAAACCATGTGCCAACTGTTGCTATGTACTTAGAGGAAACATTGTTAACTATGAAAGGCAGATTATTTAGAAAATGTGATAGCTTATAAAATGCAAATTATGCTTAAGCTTGCCATCTAAGCCAATGTGCCTACATCTGTCTTTGATTATTGCCTGTAAATTAGTGGCTTCTGGATTAGTAATATCATTTTAGATACAACTGCCAAAAAACACACACGTATCTTCACTCTTGTTCCTGTTGAATTATGTAGATGTTTCCCTGATGCTGACTATGCTTCTCAGACTCATAGCTTAATATTGACACTTATGACATAATATTTCATCCCCTTTTCCCTTTATCATTGTATATTTTCAGTGTTTCATAATGTCGCTAGCAATAATATTTTTCATAATTTTAGATAAATCTCATTGTCACCACTTAACGTAGGTTTTTGCCATCTAAAACATGATCTTAGGCACAAAGATAGTTAAAATTCCATAAAAGGTACTATTTTAAAATTTCTGAGTTATGTACCTCTTAATGTATTTAAGACAGAGATTTGTTTGAATTTTTCTTGATCCTTGTATATTTTCAGATTTGCATGATTTTAAGTCATTGTTGCCTTCTTAATGTTCAACATCATTCAAATTATGACTTTCAATTAATAAAGCATAATACCAAAGTAAAAAGCTCTAATTTTAATTTAAATGATTGAAAAAGTATTTGCTGGCTTGCAAATAGTGGTACAAAATCATGGAGTTTTATTGTGTGAAAGATTCTGTCATTAATGAAAGAAAACCTTTAGTTAAAAATACAAATTATTGCTTTCTTTTGAAGTTTCAAAATGATTTTTAAAATTTATCTTCTTGATGAATTTCCACTCATCATGTAAAAGTGACAGAAATTATCCCTTTTTAACCATTTTTATTAGTATGAACTTAATCTTATCATCCCCTGGTACTATTATTCCAAGAAACTCCTTAAAAATTCAGTCATGGAATTGCTAATTATAAGTCCCAAATGTGTTGAAGTGGTTAGTAAAATGATGGTGGCAGTCATCAAGAATCACTTTGCATGGCTATTTCAACATGAGTAGGATCTTGAAGATAGATAAAATTCATTCAATAAAGTTGAGGGAACAAAACCCTTTTTAATCAAGTTAGGATGGACTGAGAATATTATATTTTATTAGCAAAGGTGTGAAATCATTGTATTTTACTAGAAAGAATAGAAAGGCTGTTGGGGAAAAACAAGACAATAAGATGTAACACAGAGAATTCAGACAGTGCTATCTTAATAAGAGAAAATTACATTTTTTTGAAGTAGAAGAATAAATGTATTCAATTTTTGGTGGCGAAGAAATGATATTGGTTTATTTTTGGTGGAAAAAAGAAACAAAGGTGATGGTTATATAAATCATTCTACCTTTAAAAAAAATTCCCCTTTTCTATTTCTTCAAGAAACCAGTAACTTTATGTAAGTTATACATTTGACCATGTAAATTTTCCATCCCCCGCCTCCCCCCCTTCCAGAGTCTAATGCCGTAAATAAGGACAGGAAGTGGCGTTACACAGACAGGAAGTGATTAGTCATTTCTGCGTTTAGGCGCACGTGTTGTTGGTATGAGATCCGAGATGTTTTAGTGATTTTACCCACAAATTTCTTCTAGGGTGTGTGACATCTATTTCCAACCAAGAGAACATTGTAAAGTCTGACTTTTATAATAAAGTTGATGTTTTGTTCATCAGGTAACAGAAACCCGGACTGGTCCTCTTGGCTGCAGTAACTATGACAACCTAGATTCTGTCAGTTCTGTTCTGGTTCAGAGTCCTGAGAATAAGATTCAATTGCAAGGTATGTAGGTAAAATTTCATTAATTCTTTATGAGCCTGAATAACAAATTGTCAAGTTGTGATTTTTTAAAATACAACACACACACACACACACACACACACACACACACACACACACACGAAAAGAGAGTACACAAGACTATTAAAATTTATAAAAAACTAAATTCATAATTTTTTTTACCAATGCAAATATTCTAGATCAGATGAAGAAAAAGTCAAAATTTACATTGGCTGTCAAACAGAGTAAGATATAGCAATTGAAAATATACCTTCATATATTATTTCTTATTTATACTAATCATCTCAATAAGTATATTTTTCATAAACTTATCTGAGCTACGAGTTTTTTCTTTCAGATTCCACAAAAACTCATAACCATATTTATTAATAGTATAAAATTAGCCATTGGCAATTTATGTTTAACTTAATATGGTGGTAAATTCCATTTCATATTCTAATATATAGAAATGTGCTTGATAATATATTAACACAATAACTATGTCTTATGTAAAGATTGATTTTATGATGCAGTTATACTTTGCCTCTTTGATATTACAATGTGATCCAATGTGTCAATATTAATTGGAATATTTTTTTCTGATTTAAATAAATGTTCTTTCAATATTCCTTACAAATGCCTACTGTTTTTTCTTCTTAATATATGCAATATTCTATCAATATATAAATATTGACTAAAATAAAAATAAAATTTTAAATCAATTATTTGAGTAACTTGAATTGACTTATTTTAAAAGATTGTTTTAATCAGACATTGATTTTTACTACTTGTATCATGGAAAAGTTTTGGAATAATTTTATTTTTCCTTCTAGTTTCACTGTTATTTATATAATACACATTTTTAAAAAATGTGGATTGTGCATATTATAATATGATAATGTCTCAGTCTTTGTACACACTGACATGCATTATGATATACCAGTGACTACTACTTTTATTTGAAAAAAATTAAAGCTGACCAAACCTTAAAAATGCTTAAGATAAAAATCAAAACTTAGCTCTCTGTAACTAAAAGAAAAATGAAGAAATACTATCCTCTTGTGTAAATATCATTTCTACACTGTTCAATTAATGTAACTAAAAATCTTGCATTTTTATTTTCATTTTTTTTCCTACTTGTCAAACATGCATATTTAATCATCTCTTGCAACTCTGTTTGGGCCACTTAGGGTAAAAAAATTTCTTTTCTTTCAAAAATTATATTAGGAATGTAGTTCAACGTATCAACATTCTGTCTCTTCTTAAAGTTGACCTGCACTTACACTCCAGTCATCATTTATGGCCTCTGCGTCGTACTTGTAGTGTCTTTTCACCTTACAAAAACGCAAAGCATTCCACATTTCCAGTTGGTTATTACCTTGTGCACTTCAAAAACCAAGACCCTATGTATGGAAAATGGAAAAAAAAAATGGCGTGCTAAACAATATCATATGAAATTACCACCCAGGCCTTTGAGTCCATAGGAAGTTAGCTACTTGGCTTTATGAATGTCCAGAAACACAGACCACAGATGGAAATACAAATAGAGAGGGATTTTGTTTTGTACGTGTTGGGTTTTTAAGCAGAACGTGAAGTTTTGCATTTAAAATAGAATCATTCAGGAATCTTTGGAATTCAGGTACAGTATGGAGAGTAGGCTAGAATTTTGACATGCTTTTTTTCCATACAGCTCATTTTTCAAAACTCTACTCAGACAGAAGGAAAAAAAAAAATGCTTCACAGTAGAATTTCACCAAAGTAAAGAAAGCATCAGTAGTTAAGGATGACACAGCATTCGGAAAAAATTGAACCGAAATTGCATGATTTAAGTGCTTATGAAAAAGTTGCTAATTCTTAAGTCAGTGAAAACACATATACACATCAAAAACAAGCAAATAATGCATCAATTTTGGCTAAAATACATTGAACAAAATATCTTCTTTGAGTAAGCTGGAATCGCCTAACTGTTTAACTTTGTAATCTTGTTTGCCATTAAAATCTCAGAGCAGAAAATTTTCTAAAACACACGAAAGCTATATTTTCAATTTCAATTTATAAAAATGTAAAATCATATAATAAAGTCACACATAACCTGCTTTGGATATATAGAAGTCAATAATGATAAGTTCCCAAGCCCTTTTGAATGTATATTATTAAAATATTCATAGTTGAAATTGTTAGTTTTGATTTTGTTTTTATTTTTTGAGATAGAGTCCTGTTCTGTAGTCAAGGTCAGCCTTGAACTCACTAAGGAGCCCAGGCTGGCTTATAATTAAGTGCAATCTCCTACCTCAGGCTCTGGAGTGCTGCAATTACTGGCTTATGCCACCACGCCCGGCTATTATTTGGTGCTTGGGGATCAAACCAGCTCCTGCATTCTACTCATTGAGCTGCTCCTTTTGCTCTTGGAAATATGGTTATAGTAGTAAAATTCTCTGAAGTTGAGAAAGTGAATAATTCACATGACTATCCTACAAGGAATTTCTAAATCAGTTTATTCTCAGCATAATTGACATAAGGAAAAGATTATTAACAAGCAGATGAATCAATGTCATTTTTAAAATATGAGTCATTATGTGATGTCTTTTGTTAATAACAATAGCCGAATAATATAGCTACAATAAACTATCTTTGTTTTCACTTATTGAATGCAGAGTGTTTATTGGGATTAGTTCTCCCAGTGATTACACATATAATACTCTGTATTAGGAAAATAATTAATGCCAAATTATCAATCTAGCACCCCACCAAGAAAAGACGGAAAAGGTAATTAATGAAGAAAACATTACCTGTTGTAGTTGTTTCTCAGCCAATTCATTACAATATTTAATAATTATATAAAAATTTATAACAAAATTTAAATAAATTTGAAGGAATTATATTATTAGCAATTGCTATGAAAACTTACATCAGTACTATTTCAATTTAAAATTTTTTATTGAAAAGTATATAGGGTGTAATTTATAATACATCAAGCATGTATTATATAATTTTTATTTCTCAAGAAGTATTTATGCATATGTACATGTGACATTATTGACTTTTATAAAGGAAAATATTTTTAACATTAAAGAAAGATGCCTATGAATAAAAGTGTATTTGAGCATGAATATTTAAGGATAATATAACTAAATTAAGACTTTACATACATAGGAAATGTGTGTGTGCACATATATATAATTCATGTATATATACACATACATAGATGTACTACATGTCTATGTATGTATATTTGTATTACATATTCTGTTCATGTGTATATGATATTTTGAATTATTTATTAAATGTCAAATGACCAAAATCTAAGTCTATTTGATGCAGATGTAAAAATGACAAAATGTCATTTTAAATTATTTATTTTTATAATGAAACAGAAATGATCAACTATGGACCTATTTCATGAAGGAGAATCCTAAATGACCTAAAGCATGTCCTAGAGGAGGTTTATTTTTTTCAAAGCTATTTAAGTAACACGTGAACCAAACAGCACTGGGGAGCACTGCTTGGGGGCCATTTTTGCAGAAGTGTTTGTGTTGCAATCATAGATGTGAATGTTAATTACAATAAAATTCTCTTGATGTCGCTCATGAATTTTATCATCTTTAGTATTTATTTACCAAATTGTGCTTCTTTCTCTTTTCCTTCTATTATTCCAGGGTTCCAATTAAATATGTCTGGAAATTTCCACAAGAATCTCTGTTCTATCACACTTTCTTTTGAACTTCTATTCATTGATCTTTTTTATTATTCTTTTTCATTATATTCTCCTTATATATTTAATCTTTAAGAGATGTGATCAACACAATGTTATTTAAATTTAAAACAAATATTATTGCTGTAAAAGGCACATTGTGATTACCTGTCCCCAAATATCCCCCCTCCCTTAGAACAACACATCGATGTCACCACCACTTTTGCCACTTTCTGAAGTAGTCCTGGAAAATTTTTCATTTCATAAGTTGCCCCGAATCAATTAAAATCCTTGGCCTTTCACAGCCATTGTGACAGTGGGGACAGGCCAGAAGCTGCATAGTGTCAGAAGACAGTGGATGGGAAAACAGTGTAGTATTATTGCCAAAAAAATAAAAAATGCTATAAGTGTTTCTGGAGGTCGAGGAAACCACACGCGCGCGCGCACACACACACACACACACACACACACACACACACACACACAAATTCACAGAAAAGGAAATGCAAAATGACCTCAAAAAGTAGCAACGGTGTTCAAAGCAAGCTGGAGTACTTGAGGAAGATTAATGATATGTCTTTTACTATATAAATTGTTACTATTTTATTTAAATTTTCATTGTACACATTCATCATAGTGTATATCTCTTCAGCTATGCAATCACCAGTACCGCTAGTTCCAGTCTGCATGTACTTATTTACAGCATATCTGTCTGACTAATATTTGAAATGTGTTGTTATTTATGATTTCCATTCATTTAACAAAATTGCCTTTTCTGCTTAATATGTGAGCATGTTATTAGAATTAACTTAGAGTTCCTATTTGATCACAAACTATTATATTTCATTATAAACTTTCCATTATAAGCTTATTGTATTTACTGTTAAATTTGTGATTTTGCATTAAATTTTTTAAACCTAATTCAAAACTAATAATGATCCTAAAGTATTATCATATGACTAATAATTCTATAACTATTAGTTCTAAACTATTGATGATGCTTTCTTGTGTCAGAAATATAATTCAATTTCCATTATTGTCTTGATTAATTTTGAATTGAATTTATAGAAATCATATTTCAGACATGGAGAAGATCAGTGAGGCTTTTTTATTGTTTTACGCATTTTGTTTTGTCCTTTGCTGTTTAGTTATGTAGCCCATCTTGGTTCCCTAATCCCCAGAGGATTATTATCTCTGACATGGCTAATTCAAAGTAACAAGTTTTGCTTTGTGACTGGAAAAAATGGAAAACGTGAAAAAATATACAACATTGGGCCCAATTTCCAGAGATTTTCTGTTTGCCACACTACCCCAGAAATCATCACAGCCTCATTAGCCTTTTGATGCATTCACAAAGGTTATTTTTAAGTTTTTTTAGTCATCTTTGCTAGTTGTTCCCTAAGTAAAGCTTTGTTCATTGCAAACTCGTCCTCCAGCATTGAGCACATCCGTACTTTATTTAGTGGTCTCTGCATGAATGACTTGCTTTGCCTCACATCCTGGCTTTATAGTAAGTTTCTAGGCTCCGAACTGGGCTTCCTCGAGCACAACAACAATATTCTCTAATGAGACTATTGTCAGTATTTCTATTCTCTTGTTCCTGCATATATAAAAAGAATTCTTTGAGTAGCACACAGGTACACTTAGTTGTTTATCATGGCAATCCAGAAGTAGGTTGTAATTATCATTTATGTTGGTAGTATGATTATAAAATAACAAATATTTGAGTACTCTGTCATTTAACCATTTTGCTCCAAATTTTTATTTTAGTGTTATTTTTTAATATGGGTTTCCTATTTTTAGTGGTATGTATGTGAAAGAGAAAACATCAGGAATACTTGTTATGTTTGAAACTGAAATTTCATTTTTTTTTTTGTTTGCAGCCAATCGTGTTCCACAATCATTTCTAACTTCTCTATACCTACACAACCAGCGCCATCTTTACATAATGAAATCTGTAATGCAATAGTTTGTTTTATAACTTTTTGGTGTTTTATGAATTTTGTAAGTTATGTTTGCTAAACTTCACCAGTAGTAGATCAGTAGTTTCCAGTCTCTGGACTACACACAATTATAGTTATTTCAGATGTTAATAAATATTCATTGATTCCTGAGTCCTATTATCACAGAATTATTTTATTGCTATTTAGTACTTCAGAGGATACTTACAGGAGAAGTCACTGGATATTTGGGATAGACAGTAATCAGATGATTCATAGGACTAGATATTTAAAATATTTCTTGCATAATTATTTGCTTCCAGTGAGTCAGTTGGCACATTTCACCTTCATTAAATATTATCTAGAGATTTTCATGCTTCTCTATCGCTTAAGCGGCTTTATGGTCCTCAGTTTTAATTTTTAAAAATTTTCTAAGGAAACTTTTTTTCTTTATATCTTCCATTTCTGTATATTTATCACTTAGATTACATTACATGGTTAAAAGATATTTAGTTCAATTGAACTGTTTCCATACAGTTTACTCTCATGAAAGAATCCTGATATTATGACCCCGAATTTACTTTTACATAGGCCATTTAGGTCTTTGTTTTTGCTCTGTACAATTAAACAATACTTAGTGCTATTAAAAATTCTGCTTTTCCCTTGTGTATGATGCTCTTGCTGTATAATTCCTTCAACATGAACAATTGATCTCTCTCTCAATGCTAAGAAGTGTCTGTGTGCCAAAAGTTCAAGTCCTATGTTGTGTTGCCGACGTGTCTGTCCCCAGGACCTCCCACATGGTAGGCAAATACAGAACCACTGAGCTATCTCTCCAGCATTAAAAGTACATTAAGTGTACTTTTGTAGTGAAAACTTTTCTTACTTTTATAAATTAAGGCAATTTCTTAGTCAATTACTCATATCTAGTAAGTTACATTGTTCCTGCTCTAATAAGTACAGAGTAGATCCCATAATTTTGCAGTGTTCCATCTTCATTTTCTCAAACACAGTCCAATGAATTTATGATGAGCATGTGTCAGGAGTGGTCACGTTTCTGCCTCACCTAGCAGTCATCTTTCCAATGGTGGGTGTTAAGATATTTTTATTTGAGATGAAATAAAATGAATACAAATATAAATATATAAACACATGTATAGGAGCTTATAATACTTTCCCGACCAAAATAAGAAAGATTAATCTGAAAAATGACATATATGCCATTTTTAGTTTATTTAAAAAGCAGATTTTTTTCATAAATATTAATATATAATATATATTAAACCAATATCATAAATATTAGAGAAGGATGACTAAATATTGATATTTTGATACAAGAGAAATTTAAAAATCATAAAATTACAATCATGTTCTATGTAACAATTCGGGGTTGACTAATTTTTCTGATTTGTGGCTGTTTTACCAGATGATTTGTCTCAAACTTTAGCCTTTTGAGGTTTTCTTGATCGGTAACAAATGCCTAAATTGAAACAGTATTTTCAAGAAATATAATAATGAATATAAAATTTATAGTTCTTTTTATTTATGATACATTTATAAAAAATGTGGCTTTAACTCGTACCTAGAAAAGTAATGAGCTGTATCAGTATGGTTACTTCTGTACATGCCAAGGAAATGAACTGTAAAATCACTAAATCAGCCCATCTGCTCCCCTGTAGCCCGTCCTGGTGCTCACGAATCACAGCAGTCACGTGCCTGTGTTTTGCTAGTGACTTGGGAGGAGGCTTCCAGCTGCCTTCTGAACTCTTTCATCAGGAAACACTGTGCTATATTATCCTGCCGGTGTGTGCCGACAGTCTGAAAGTTGAAGGAAAGTGATGAAAAACATTTGAAAACAAAGATTGGAATGTATGATCAAAGATATGAGATATAAGGCTCTGTTCATATTACATAACAAAATCTTACGATTAATTACATCAAAGATCCAATTGAAGAAGTTCCAGTAAATTGAAAGAGACAATGGTATCAATCCCTTCCACAACTGCCAACGTGTGGCATTCATAAATGGGCATATCCATTGAAGAAATTGTAACAATTTTCCTTTTAGATATTGGTGGTTTTTAGATGTTAGTTTCAAAATATTCGTGAATTTGTAATTTAAAGTACTAAAATTCACAGCTATTGTGCAATATTATAAATACATATTTCATTGTATATGTAAAGAAAACTGGTGTGATTCCTATGCTCGTTCCCACAGGGCTTCAAGTACTTCTTCCAGACTATCTCCAGGAGCGCTTTGTACAAGCAGCATTGAGTTACATTGCTTGCAATTCAGAAGGAGAGTTTATCTGCAAAGATAATGACTGCTGGTGTCAGTGTGGTCCCAAATTTCCGGAATGCAACTGCCCCTCCATGGACATTCAAGCCATGGAAGAGAATTTACTTCGGATAACAGAAACCTGGAAAGCCTACAATAGTGACTTCGAGGAATCTGGTAAGAAATGTATTTTTTTAAAACATTTTTGGTTCTTTGATCGAAAAGTAAGTGTAAAAAGCATAATGCTATCATGCTGAAGAAAACTGTCATATACTTTGAGAAGGTTTCAATTTTGTATTGTTTCTTAAAATGCATATTAATATTGTTTTATGATTGCTTGCGCAGTATTTGACTAAAAAGAGTGCATCGCTCTGTGCATTGTTGTGTGCTACAGGCTAGCCTGCTCTTGGTATATAAAAGTTATTTATTAAAGAAAGCTCTTGTTTTGTTAGTACAAGGATTTATTATCTGATACCTATTTTGGTTCTGCAGACTTTTCTACTGTCTTCTGTGTTTCATTTTTGAAACACAATGTAGCAGACAAATTTGCTCTACCATTTCTTTATATATGCCTGATTCTCATGCATGCTCCCCTGAAAATTGACTACTCTTTTGGAAATCTAATTCATGCAAATTTTGTGTTAGTAGTAGTTCCATGGACTTTTTTCTGAGATTTGTGAGTGCATGTATGTTTTTTTTAATAGTGTTTCATATTGGATACATAAGTTTTAATAGCTGGCATTGGCTTTAACACACTGTATTTTATAGACCATTGAATTGAAAACAATGTGAGTTAGAAAGAATCCTCAAGGCAAAAGTTAAATGTCATCAGACCACATATAATGACTGATGAAAAAGTACTAATGTGTTTGTTGCAGTAGTGTAAGCATAATTACATTAAAGTCTGAATCATTAGGCATAAGTAAATTTCAAATGAATGAAGAGAACTATAAATCTATGTAAATGTGTAGGTGAACATATGTAGAAAGATTTAATAGATTTAGCTCGTATTAAGATATATTTTCTCAAAATAGCACATTAAGGTATTTCCATGGGACCACCTTCTCTGAAAGTGAACATGCACAGAGTTTCTGTATGTAAACCCAGAGAGGCCTTCTGTGCTATGCAGAGATTTCTCTCCTGAAGCCAAATGCCTTCTGGGAAGATAAATGGAAATAAACTTAGCAAACTGACAAACTAAACCTCTTTTTTGGTCTCAGAACTGGAGATTGAACCCAGGTCATTCCCACTGAGCTATATCCTCAGCCCTTTTTATGGTGTATTTAAGGAAAGACTTTGAAAAGTCACTCAGTTTCACAGGTTGGACTTGAACATGACGTCATCTCAGCTCAATCTTTCAGAGTGCTGAGATTACAAGGCTGTGCCCCCGTGTCCATCTCAGATTGTTGTTTTAAACATGACATTTTTGAACAATTTAGGTGCTCCAGAGTGCTAGAAGATTTTTTTTTTTTTTTGGAAGGCAGGGTACTGAAGATAAAGTGTAGGACCTTCACACAAAGTACATCCAAGAAAACTTGATTTTTGATGTAAAGACCTAGTCTTGCTAAACTGTCCAGACTGGGATCCAACTTGCAATCCTCCTGCCTCATCATCCCACTATATTGGGATTACAGACCTGTGCCACTTTCTCTGGCTTCCCCCCCACACACACACATTTTATTGATATTTATATATATACAAAATTCAAGGTTTACAATGAGGTTGAGCATTTTGTGCACATAAGTATCTTGTCGGGGTGAAAAGGGCCCTCCCACTCTCCTTTTGTCTCCCCATCTACCCACCCCTCCCTCATCCCTCCCCCACCCTACCCCCTCTTTCGCTTTGTTTTTTTGTCTTAAGTTCCAAAGGAGTTGTGATCTGGGTCTCTCATATCAGAGAGAGCATTCGATGTTTCACCTTCTTCTGACTTACTTCACTAAGCGTGATGTTCTCAAGTTTCTTCCATTTGCCTATAAAAGCCTCCATGCTGTTGGACTTTATTGATGCATAGTATTCCATTGTGTATAAATACCACACTGTGTGCATCCACTGGTCTGTTGATGGGTATTTCGGTGACTTCCATTGCTATGGCTTTCTGCCCTTTTACCACCTTTTCGAATTCTTATAAAAGATCCTCATCTCTCAGTAGCCTGTCCTGTGGTTCCCCCATTGGAATTCAAGGAATGTTTCCCATGACAGTGTACTCTGACCTAAATACATTCTTTTTTAATAATTGAACTCATAAGTGCAGAGATTACAATGGGCATTACCAGAGGCTGGAAGAAGAGAATTGGGTAATCTCAACTTATGAAACTCTAGTTAGATCGCAATAATATAATTTTGAGAGTTTTTATACAGCTTAGTGACTACAGTTAATAGTATATTATAGAATTTTTAATTGCTAAAATAATATTTAAATAATCTCAATATAAAAATGATAAGTATGAGAGGTGATATTTTAATATGCTCAATTTAGCCAATCCATGAATATGTATACGTCATAGTATCAAAATGTACACTAGAGAAATACACATTATGATTTGACCATTTATAGTAAGAAAAAAAGTGCTGTAAGAGAAAAGGATTGACTACAGTAGAGTGGAGAATGGAACATGCTAGCGAGAATGATAATTTGACACTGAATTTCTCCAACTGCTTTTCCTTGGGGTATCTATTCATGGCAGACTTGATGGTGGAGAATCTGTCGTTATCCTCTGGAAGATTGTGCTGTTCTGGGACAAAGAAAGTAGAAGAAATATTTCTGGTCACAATGTGTTTTAATGCTATTGTTGGAGTCTAAAGTTATCTTAAATGCATGGCTGACAGTCACTACTACAGTCACTCCTCAATTTCAATCTAGATGTAGAACATGACAAGGTGGTTTAAACCAGAACTTCCTCTAGTAGAACTGAACCTTCTGCAAGGTTGCACACCTTAAGTTGCAAATGATCAACGTGTTTTTAATTGGAAGTGCCACCGATGAGCAGGGGAGAGCCAAAGCAAGGGCCCACGGCTCTTACGCTAATCTTGAAGATGTGATCCGAAAAGCTTCCGCTCTCCAGAGAATCTGCTCAGAGGAAAAATGACATGTTAGATAATTGAGAGGTGACCTTCTGATAAAAAGCATTTGCCAAAAGACTGCAGTTTTTTTTAATATGATGGACATAATCTCTTCATTAAAAATGTGAACAGCTAAGACCTCATGAACATTGTAAAAGATACAAAACGTCACAGTCAAAAATCAGCTTGATCTTCAGACTTTCTGCTACATTCTATTGGTTTTTATGTCTTTTTTAATGAAATATTTTATCACACTGTTTTAACTACGACAAATTTGTACTATGTTCTGAACTCTATTAGCTAAATTACTTCCTGTTTTGTTCATTTTACTACTTTACTTTGTGTAT